>JAFMSR010000012.1:352500-522283 GCA_022818135.1 Saxidomus purpurata
TTTTTTTTTTTTTTTTTTTTTTTTTTTTTTTTTTTTTTTTTTTTTTTTTTTTTTAAATAAAATTTTTTTTTTTAAAAAAAAAAAAATTTTTTTAAAAAATTTTCAAATATTCGGGGGTGTTTTTATGAGACATTTTTATATCTATTTCTAAGGCAAATAGCCAAATACATTAACCTGACCACCTACATGTACCTACACTGCTTTTCCATAGGTTGACCACCTACCTACAGGGGTTTTCAATGTATTATACATGCACCTCTTTTTATTGGAAATGAATCTGGGTTGACAATCTTCTTGCACTAGTGTCCCACTTATACTGCTATTTGTAAGGATATGTCCCTAAGTTGACCGACAACCCCCACTGTTTTCCCATCTCATAATTACCCTTTGTACGTTGACCACCCAAAAGAGACTGGTTATCCAAACTTTACACATGTATGATACATTACATTTAAGTGAAGGCACACATCTACACTCCTATATTTCCTGTCTCAATCTATCTTCGATATTCGTTCATCTGAAGTATTTGTTATAAGATAAAGTTTAAAATGACATGCACTTGGTCACACAACCATTTTCTCCTAGAACTAAACATCATCCTAATTTTGTGGGAGGAATTTCAAATAGAGGAGACTGTCGATTTTTAGGTTAATACCGGCGGAGGTATTGAGGATGGGATAGGTTCGTAAAATTTTGCATTACGTAGACAAAATGTTGTCAAAATGTAAAAGTGTATTTTGGTTCCCAGCTTCGATTATTTTATAGGTGTTTAGTGCGTAATACTTACTGCTTAGTAGCAACTTGTTATCGGCAAGTGCTATTGTTTATTGGGTTAACTCATGAGTCAGATCAGCAATCAATTGCCAGTACCATACAAGTTTTATAAACATATGTACTTGCACATCTTATTTGAAATGCATCATTTGGTACTAAATTGGTAGTAGGCACATAACATTTACCACTATACACATCATTATTTTTACAACTTCAAATATTGCTTACGGGCTCGACAAAATTTTTCATGGACTCTGTTTTAGAAATAACTAGCTGATAACGGAAGATAATCATATGCATATCACGGAACAGTACGGATATTTATGGAACGTACGGAGCTCGATATAAGAGTTTGTAGTTTGATTTTTAAATTGCTGATGTTATTTCTTTTACAACTTTCTTATTTCACGAACGATTGCATAAATATTTACCTAAAAATAAATTTCTTTAAAAAATAGGATAAAATTTACGTACTTTCCCGAGAGGGAACTCACGTGATCAAACTCACCCGCCATTTACCGAGGCTGACGCTACTTATAAAGTTGGAGCTGAATAGGCCAAGTAAACGGTTTCACCGATAACAAGGTAACCAAAAGGCAGTTTTGGTTTTCTCTGTTATACACATTGTACAGTACTGTATTTATATTTCATTGCTGGTATTGCTTTGTTTATTTCTGTTTCAAGGTCTTGTCCTTGGTACACAATAATTTTCGATCTACATCATCAGATCATATCGGTTGAAGTTGAACAAAGCGCAGATCGAATAATTTTATTGGTCTCTCAAACAATTTATAATGTTGACCATGTGATTATTTTTTAAATAACGTACGTTTTATAATAAAACTAACTTCCCTGCCACCCATATATTTGTTAATCATTCATTCTGTGTCGTATATTAAGTTTCGTCCTCCGCACATTTCGCGCTTTAGGTAAGGTTCAGCGCAAAAGTTGTTTTTAGGGGAGTTAATCTATAGCCCCGAGGCATTCAGCGTTCACAGCTCTTTGAATCATAAAGCATTCAGAAGTGTGTTGTAAATTTTACATGAATGATAATCCATACATATCTATAGTGATGGTGTACTGTAACAACTCACTAAACATTTTGGAATAAGTGTATTGAATAATTACTTCCATAGGCTGTTAAAAAGTTTTTCCTATGTGTTTCACCAAATGTGAATAAAAAGTACAGCTCTTACACCGGCAATTTCCAATGGCTTATAATACATGTACGAAAATCACTGATGACCTTATTCCGGACAGAGGAACGCTTGTGTTTGACTGGGACAATACACTGAAGTTGTATAACCATTATAACAGACAGATATCATCACGGGTAGACAAGTCTACTTTGGAACGCTGGAAAAACGAGAAACAATGCCAGATGTATGTAATCAGTGCTATTTATCCTTCAAGAATAAATCTTGAAACTCTTCTTTTTGAAGTTAAAAAGCTCGGATTGCTAGAGATCTTCTCTAAGGAGGAAGATAAAGTAAAGGTTAAGGCGGGACAATTTGCCAGACAGGGAAATATTATCATATGTGGTTATGACAAGGCTGAAACTTTTCTGAAAGTGACACAGGGTACAGGCAGTGCATCTCATTTTCAGGCGATGGATGTGGTTGATGCAGCGTGTGATCTGCAAACTGATTGTTTTCCCGAGGGACACGAGGATGGAAGAAACAACGAGAATGTCGTTTTCTTTGATGATGAAGAAGTGAACATTATAAACTTTAGCGCCTTGGTAAAAAATAGTAAATGCTTTTTAGTGAAGTAGCCGAACGGCTTGCAATGGATTATTACGGGATTAAAGATCTGACCGGTTGTTCGCTCTTACTTCACAATGTAATCTTTGCAACTTTAACATATAAGCCGATATTGAATTCATGCTACGGGTTTGTTTAAAAATCTTATTGTGTATATATATCCTACCTCGATAAAAGTTTTATGTGCAGTTTTCCTACAGAAACGCATATCTTAGCACATATTCACACATTACAAAAAATTGCACACCGAAAGTATATTTGAAAACTACAATATTAATGTAAAATATGTTTCAGGTCAGATAAATGCTTTCAAAAAAATGAAATAAGAGTAACAACTCGAAATTCATTTTGTAAGAAATTTGTGGAAAAAAAAGATCCATACCCTGCCAGGACCAACGGAGTTGTCTCTCTTGTGGCTTTATACATGCGCTTGAAGATTAATTGCGAACAGAATATTCAGGGTAGTACGCGAGAGAAGGAAGGATTATTTATCCTATAATTTAGCTTATGAGGTGATATTATTGTCAACTGCCAATGCACCGTTCTTTGTTTACCGTTACTGTTAAATGTTGACCTATTATTTACTTTACTCGTACCTTTGCGTCCTGTATGTTTTGATAAAAAATATCAAGATTTCGATGCATTTCAACCTTTATCATTATATTATTAACCATGTATACTTTTTATAAGTTACACATATATTTTCTACCTTTTTTTACCTTTATAAACAAATATCAAAACATATATTTTATAATTACGTTTAATAAAATTTCAAAATAAATACCAACAATACTTCTTATTTTTTAGAAATGGGTTAAAAGAACAACAACAGTATAAACAACAATTACAAAAAAAATATAAGCATTAACATGCTTGATTTGAAATCAAACAACGATTTGTTACTTGCCAGTCTATTCTAGCATATTAAATATGTATCTTGCAAGAACCGTGGGAAATACACTTCATGTATAAGCGGATCTTGTTTTTCTGTTATTTCCGAATTAGATTCCCCACGGTTCTTGCCAAAAGCAATGTACTCGACACGGAATCTCATAACATCCGTGCTGTTATTAATTCCTATATCTAATGAAATCGTTTCTTGATCATAAATTATATGCCTGAGCTTAGTGTATCTGCGCTTATCTTTTCTAGATGATCACGGGTGGTTAACTCTCCCCACCACTCCAAGTTCACTTTGAATTGGCTCATTTGAATACAACAATATTATGGACGTACACGTGTACATGACCAATAGTGAATTGCACACAACGATATATATTAAATGTACAAAACAACTTGTGGAATGCACATAATCCTTTCAAAAGCATTTACACAAATTAGATGGATGTTTAGTAGACCAATTGTGTCGCCCTCTTACACTGTTACTCTTACTGTCAGAATAACTAATAATTTCCAGACCTACAAAAATGTGCCAAACTCCCTTATTTCCCAAGAATTTCTATCTGCCAGGTAATCATCAGCATGGAATTGTATCAATAAACACCTCCCTGATAAATGATATAAACACCATCTGATCGGACATTAATAGCCCTTTCAAATTACAGAGGGTCAATCTAGTTATAATTCTCCTAGCAATCTGTTTGAGCATTGCTGCAGTTGTATAATGATAATTAATAAACAATATCAAAATTTCTCTTGATTTAGGAAATTTAAGTGAAACTATGTCACAGATAACAAAGTGTAAGATATATTTCTTTATTTCACTTGAGTAATTTAGTGTTTTTCTAATAAAACTTGAACAATTCTTTTTCAATTTCCTTTATCTTTATTTGACAAGTCAAGGACTATAAAACATTTTTTTTTCACACAAAATATTTATAAGATTTTGTCAAAACGCCAAAAAAAGCTACAATAATTTACAGAGATGTCTCTGAATTTTAGAGACATGTCCCTTATTCAAGAAGATATCTGTATGGAATCAGATATATATCTTTGTTTTAATGAAATAGTAAAAGATATTATCTCTTATATTAAAGAGATGTATTTCATTATACCGATAAAAAGAGATATCTCTTTCACGCTGAGAGAGGTCTTTGTACTTCAGAAAAGTATCTCATTAACTCCAAGAGATATCTCTCTTACTTACAGAGATATCTTTCTATTTTATACAGATACATGATCCTCTCATAGATGTCTTGATGTAGTAGATATATCTCTGTTAAGTACAGAGATATCTTTATTATACAGAGATATCTTTATTACATTGAAAGATATCTCTATTTCATTGAAATATATCTTTTTAACATAAAAAATAGCTCAAGTTTTGGGAGATATCTTTAAAAACGTGAGAGATATCTCTGTTAACAGAAATATAATTTACAGAGATGTATCTGACTTTTAGCAAAAAACAAATGAATCTCATAAATGTATTTTCTCTCCAGTTATTTTGCACAAGTACTAGAATAAAGGTCAATGAATTCTCAAATATAACATCTGGCAATGAATGTGAGGCTAGTTGGTCAGCACAGCAGGTTCCTGGGGTTTTATGAGGTGTTTACTGTAACCAGTGATTAGTTACACTGATAAGCCCTTGCTGAAATCTAGCAGGTCCAAGGCACATTTTTGTAGGACTGTTTCGTGACAAAATCTAAGTACAAAAAGGGTCATAACTCTGTCAAGTATAACCTTGACCTACAAATTTGGCGGCATCACAACCCTAAGCAATGCAATTTGAAAGTTTGACGAAGAAATCATAAGAAATGGCAAAGTTATAGTCAATGTTAAGTTTTCGTGACAAAAACTAAGTACAAAAAAGGTCATAACTCTGTCAAATATGACCTTGACCTACAAAAGTTGGCGGCACCCTTTTACAATTGTAATGCTTATGACAACTAAATAAATCGTAGTCAACTGACCGGCAAAAGAATCACAACTTTACTATAGCGAAGTTATAATTTATGTGCCTGATTTTAGTCCGATGTAGGTAGAAATAGATAGCAATTAAAGCACAAATTGAAACAGTTTTCAAGTGAACAAATTAGTTATGATTTATTTTATGTATAGATCTAGCCTTATATGGAACTTCTACATCTGCATGATTGCATGAAAAATATGAGTTGAATTATTCTACGAATTAGAATATAGCGTTTCTTTTGCCTTTGAGTATATCGGTACAGCAACAGGGTATAATAAACAACACATGTAACGATCTATTACATACACATAACCACTTGAAAGGTGTACACCACATACTGGTAAATATACTGAACGGCAAAAGAAACGCAATTTTATCAATTAACTTGTAATTTATGATATCCGGTGAATTTTTGAAAATTATTTGCCTGGAGTAGAGACATGGCAGAATTAATAAATGTCTCAGAATGAATTATCAAATACATGTAGTAATTTCCTATAGACAGATAGAAATTTAAACTTTACAACTTCGGATACACGTTTTAATGAAAAAATATACTCTGACATATTCTGTAAATAGAAAGTAAAAACGTTGCTTTTCTTTTGCCTTTGAGTATACATGAAATAAATTGTTTTATCTACATTTCAAATTGAAATTTGCACGGGATTTATGAAAAGTACACACAGCGATTTTTTAAGTTATATATAGATTACTATGGAACAGTTTTAATGCAAAAATTACATTGAGCCTTCTGACATCCCATCTTACATTGTTACGTGTGTATTTGTCCATCTGATATTATATGTTTCTTTTTGATATGTTCTATGCTTAAAACTGGAGAAATGATAACACCTTTCTGAGAGATGAATTATTGTTTTCTATATTATTTCATATATCAGTGTTCTGTATTTGCTATTTAACTGAACTTGTATTTAAAGATGATTGAGTAAACGGTCGAAATTAAGTTGAACAACCTGACTGCATTGTTTGGCTGTCATTCATACCCTCATCATAACATTCTATAAATGATACTGGATCGAAATGTATTACTTAATAACTGCGTTTGTCATACTTGAAATGTATGAGCTAAACAACGCATGCCAGTTGGACGAACAATGCATGTCATCACGCACTGTTGAAACGTACACTCGCATTATTACACCAGATGCCGCGCTTGCATAATCATCGACAATTTTCGGCACTTACGTAATAATCCGTACTTTTAGGAGAATTATGTCTTGGGGAGATATATTGTTTTTGCCATGTCAGTGTCTGTTTTTCTGTCCGTCCGTCTGTCTGTCTGTCTGTCCGGCAAAATAGTGTCCGCTCTATATCTCCTAAACCCCTCGAAGGATTTTCATGAAACTTGGGTCAGATGTTCACCTCAACTAGAGGATGTGCTGAAACAATCACGCCTGCTCAAGGTCACAGCTCAAAGTCGAAGGTTTGAGCCTTGTATTTCGTGTCCGCTCCGTATCTCCTAAACCCCTCGAAGGATTTTCATTAAACTTAGGTCAGATGTTCACATCAACTACGCGATGTGCAGAACCCATGAACTAACTGCACCGGCTCAAGGTTAAGGTCAAAGAGATCAAAGGTCATATGACTATATTTCGTGTCTTGAATCCTTTGTAGGATTTAAGAATAACTCAACACAAATCTTCACCATACTGACACGTTGGCAAAGCGCATGTAACAACCACATTGGTTCAAGGTCAAGGTCACTGATACTAAAAGTAGAAAAATGGTTTCTGCTAATTAACTCCAGTTAGGAGTGACCAATTGCAATGAAACTTGGTGTGTATGTAGCTTACATGGAAAGGAAGCTTGGGGTTGAATCGGGGGTCAAGGTCACTGTTACTAAAAATAAATTTGTTAATAAAATATGTTGGCTAATAAAGTGTTTTAAGCCAAATATATTTTTTAAGGTCAAAGTCACTGTTACTAAAAAACAAATTAAAAAAAAAATATTTTGTTTTAAAGTGTTTAAGCAAGGTCAAGGTCAATGTTACTAAAAATAGATTAATAAAAAATTGTTTTGTTTTTAAAGTGTTTTAAGCAAAAATAAAAAAAATAAGGTCAGGGTCACTGTTACTAAAAATAGATGTTTGTGTTATTTTAGCATGTATCAGCATGATTATTTACAAACTGCCATGGGGGAAACATATGTTTTGTGACAAAAACAACCATCTAGGGAAAAGGCTACCAGAACGGGTCGTAGAAATCGAACTTGGTTTATATATGAAGACTTCCTCGCCTCTAAACAGTGTAAATGACGTTTTCAAACGACGTTTCTTGTAAATGCCTGACAAATGGCGAGTTCAATACAAAGGGTCACAACCTACACTAATTTAATGTCATAAAACTTTTTTTTTTTTTTTTTTTTTTTTTTTTTTTGAGGCCCCTGTAGGGTAACCCCGTTTATTTTCCCCGTCAAATGGTTGAATATGGGTCGGGGAACCATCCCACTTCAACCTTACAAAGACATATGTATGTATAATATATTAATAAACATCGAACTATAAATAGATGATCATGGCATATGTATAACAATGAGTAAATTTTTGTTAATAATGTCAGGGACCTCATTTTACACTAGTGACCTATTGTCACTTGCAAAAACAGAAACAAACATACATGTAGTCATATTTATATACAGCTAATCTTTTTTAATATTTTGCAACAAAAATTTAATTTCATTGTACCTCAATAAAAAGAGAGAAAATTGCGAAAGTTTTTATTAAAGTGTAAATTATATTAGTAATAGACTATTCGCAAACCAGTTTTTCCACAAGAGACCAATGAATTTTCTTTTTCCCTGTTTTTTGAGTTTCATTAATAATTGCAAAGGCCAGCTTTAAGCTTTGTTTCAATCCTTGCATAGATGGTTTAATTTCACTACGTTTGCATACGAATATGTACCTTTTTATTTCTAAGCACAATATATTATAATGGCCTAGACATATCCCCGAATACCCTAGGAGAAAACATTTATTATTCACATGAAATTTCGGATCATATGTTTCTACAATATCCGTTACTTTTGCAATTAAAGACTGTGTGTACGTACATTCCCAAAACAAATGGAGTAATGTTTCTTTTTCCTTTTTGCAGAAAGCACATAAATCTGTAGATACTATGTTCATTTTAAACAATAAGTAATTTGTTCCTAGAATTCTGTGGACTATTCTTGTTTGAAACCATTGTAAATAAGTATCAGAACTAGTTTCAAACACCCAGCTATATATGTGTTTCCATTCTGGATTCTGAATTTGGAAGACACTGTCCCATTTTTCTTTACAAGAGGGAATATCTGTATTTTTTATCAATTCTATGTACATGTAATGTATGCCTTTTTTGGCGCTTAGTATAGACTTTAGATAATAGGGTATTATAGGAAATACATATTCTATCTCCAATATCTCTTTTCTCACTTGAGTTTTTTTCAAAAAAGGTTTTATTGTATTTTGTATTCCTGCATATAATAAAAAGTTAATTTTTAAGCCTGTTCTTCTTTCCAATTCTTGTCTGTCAATAAAACTGCCATCCTTATTCACGATATCTTTTATAAATCTGATTCCTTTCTCATACCAAGACTTCAGAAATATTGATTTTCTTTCAATTTATAACAAATGATTATAAAAAAAGAGGCATTTCTAGAAAATTATTCATGGTAATGATAGGTAGAACGTCTATTAGGTTTGTATATGATAATAATACATCCTTCCAAAAATTGTTTTTCAACTGCTTCACTATGATTTGTACATAATCTTTACCCAAATTAAACATCTTCTCAAAATATACATTACTTCTTATCAAGCTATAACATTTATTGCTTGGAGTATTTATTACTCTTCGTAACCATGTAAGTTTTAAACTTTTCATATAGGCAAAAATATCGATCATTTTAAGACCACCATCAGAATAATCCTTAACAAATACAGAGCTTTTAATCTTTGATGGTCCTTGCCAAACAAAATCATAAAAAAGTGCTTGTAATTGTTGTAAGATTTGTATAGTTGGATTCGGTAAAGATATAAAAAGATGAGTTAATATTGGCAAGAGAATTGTCTTTATCACTGTTATTCTACCAATTGGAGTAAGGAATCGTTTCTTCCAATACTGAATACTGTTTTTTATCTTATCAATTTTCTCCAAGAAATTCAATTCAGTCATTTTTTCTAGATCAATATGGAACACAAGTCCAAGAAGCTTAAATGACGTTGTATCCCAGTTTAATTTCCATTTCGTTTTTATAGATCTTGTTGAGTATTTCAGGGATCCTATCCAAACAACATGTGTTTTGTCAAAATTAACCTTTAAGCCGGAGTACCTTGCAAATTCGTTTAAAACATCTAGAGTACAATTAAGTGACCTATCAGTTCCGTCTAAAAGTAAAGAAGTATCATCAGCGAACTGACTAGTTTATTCAATATCATTTATAACAATACCTTTTATATCCTTACTAATTCTTATCTTGTGTGCTAGAATCTCTGCACATAAGATAAAAATATACGGGCTTATTGGGTCTCCTTGACGACACCCACGTTCGACAATGAAAAAGTCAGACAGGTACCCATTCAATTGAACCGATGTTTTTATGTCTGCATAAAATAATGAAATCCATTTCTTAAACATAGGACCAAAGTTGAAGAACTCGAAAGTTTTGTTAATGAAATTTAAAGATAAAGTGTCAAAAGCCTTCTCAAAATCTATCATCATCAGAAGACCTGGTATATTATTATTTTCAGTGGAATGCATTATATCGTATAATAAACGTGTATTTTCACCTATAAATCTGCCTTTAATGAATCCTGTTTGGTCTGTGTTAATTAGAATATCAAGTACAGTTTTTAATCTGTGTGCTATAGACCCCGAAGCTAACTTATATACAGTGTTCAGCAGAGTTATGGGACGCCAGTTTTTCATATATTGCCTTGGTGTATTACCTTTTGGTATACATGTGATAATACCTTGTTTTTGTGTCACTGACAATTCACCTTTAGCAAATGCATAATTTATTGATCTTACTACAAAATGTCCGATCTGTTTCCAAAACATTTTTAAAAAATTTGAAGTAAATCCATCAGACCCCGGACTTTTATCATTTTTCATATTTTTTAAAGTTTCAGTAACTTCAGAATAAGACAAAAGCCCTTCTAAACTGTTTGCTTGCATATCATCTAATTTTGGGATAGCTTTATTTTCTAAAAAGTGGTCTAAATTAATTTCATTCAAAGAGTCGGTTTTGGAATAGAGTTTCTTGTAGAACGTTCCTGCTTCGTGCAAAATTTCATGTTGACTGTAAACAACTGTTTTATCATCTTTTTCTAAAAAAGGAATAGTTTTACTTATGTAATGGTTCTTTTCTAAATTACAAAAAAAATGTGATGGTTTTTCTCCGTCATCAATCCAATGAGCCCTTGACCTAATAAAATATCCTCTCATTTTTTCCTGCCTTAAATTTTGTAATTCTGTTTGCAAAAGCAACAAAGTTTCTTTGTTATTTTCAGAAAAACTGTCTTCAAGCTCCTTTATTTTTTTGAATAAGATAATCTTCCCTAGTTTTCCGACATTTGGTTTTGTAGCTGGAATATGATATTGTTTTTCCTCTTATTTCCATCAAAAGAGTCTCTAAAAAAAGTTGATCATCTATCGTAAAGTGTAAGTACTCGTTACTTATGTCAGACATATTTGAAATATTATTTACCGGGACACAATATTGTAATTTGACATCTTCAATTTTTTCATTGATACATTTAATGTAATCTGTATCATTTAGAAGTGAATTGTTGAATTTCCATAGTCCCTTTCCATGTGCTACATTATCAAAGCTTAACGACAACATAATGACAGAATGGTCTGATCTATAGCTAATATTTATACAACAGTTTCTAATGTGCGGCAAAAGATTTTCAGTAATAAGAAAAAAATCAAGTCTTGCCTGCTGTACAGGATTTGTTCTTCTCCAAGAAAATTTACGTACGTCTCCATTTAGTTCTCTAAAAGGATCATATAAATTTCTGTCTTTTACAACATTCAACAAATATTCTCTAGCTTTTTGGTTGTTGATAAGCGACTTATAATTAGAATAATCTAAGTCGACATTTAAAACAAGATTAAAGTCGCCGCAACATACATATGCATCGTTATCAACTGTGTCTATAATCTGAAAAATATGTCTATAAAATGATGGTCTGTCAACATTTGGTCCATATATGTTAACTAATGTAAATCGTTTTAAGTTTACAGATATATCTAACACAACGTAGTTTCCATCACTATCTGACCATGAATTGTGTACCTTAAAATCGAGATTTCTTGTAAACATTATACCTACACCCCTAGAATTTGATTCACCAAAGCTAAAATAGCAATCTCCATTCCACTCCGTATACAAAGTTTTTTGCATACTTAGTGTAAAGTGAAGATCTTGTAGACAATAAATATCAGCATCTTTTTCTTTTAGAAAATTAAATACATCAGCCCGCTTTTTTGCGTCGTGCAAGCCTCGACAATTATATGAGATTATTTTAACGTTAGCCATTATCTAGCTGACATGTCATAGTTGTTGTATCCACGTAACTGGTAGTTAGATCATCCATATCATTGTACATAAAATTAAATGTCATAAAACTAATATCAGTCGCAATTCCGAACTAGATGGTTGTTTTTGTCACGAAAACATATGTCTCCCCCATGACACCATTTTTCTATTTTTAGTAACAGTGACCTTGACCTTGAACCAAGGTGGTTGTTACATGCGCTCTGCACATCGTGTCAGTATGGTGAAGATTCGTGTTGAGTAATTCTTAAATCATACAAGGGGTTCAAGAGATATGGAGTGGACACTGAATATAGTCATATGACCACGATCTCTAACTGTGACCTTGACCTTGAGCCGGCGCATTTTGTTAACCGGCTCTGCACATCGCGTAATTGAGATGAACATCTAACCAAAGTTTCATGAAAATCCTTCGAGGGGTTTAGGAGATATGGAGCGGACACTATTTTGCCGGACAGACAGACGGGCGGACGGACAGACAGACAGACAGACATGGCAAAAACAATATATCTCCCAAGACATAATTCTCCTAAAAGCATGGATTATTACGTAAGTGCAGAAAAATAAAAATAGAGATGATAATGTAAGTGCGCCATCTGGTGTAATAATGCGAGTGTACGTTTCAACAGTGCGTGATGACATGCATTGTTCGTCCAACTGGCATGCGTTGTTAAGCTTAGAAATATTATGCCTATGTCAGTATAACGTAGCTATATTGGTATATATTAGCAGTTTGCTAAAATGTTAAAAGACGTTAAAATCATATATTTCAAGTATGACAAACGCAGTTATTTAAGAAATAATAAATGCCTCCCTGTATTTTATCGTTGAATAAAATATAGTCAGGAATTTGGATGCGTAGTAATTAAATCACGAGTGCGTAGCACGAGTGATTTAATTTTTCGCATGCAAATGTCTCTAGTTTTAAGCATAGAACATATAAAAAAGAAACATGTGATTTCAAATGGACAAATACACACGTAACAATGCAAGATGGGATGTCAGAAGGCTAAATGTAATTTTTGCATCAAAACTGTTCCATAGAGTACTGTACGTTATTTCGAGGAGGCGTAGCCTCCGAGAAATGACGTAATTATTCGAGTCAACAGTAATCTATCTATTTTGTATTATGTCACATTTGTTCTGTCGCGCTATTGTAACTGTTCTCTATTGTAGACAGATCATGTGTTCTATTACAGATGGATCACAGTTAAACTCCGCCCCCATACTCTTGTGTAAATTATCAGCAATACAGTACAGTGTTTTCTATTGATGTGTGCAGTAGCCATAATACAAGTGCACATCGAGGGCTGACCGCAAAACTGCAGTAATTTTTATGAAAAAAAAGGACTGACAACTTTTTTGCGGTCAATCCTCAACATAGCAATCTAGTAAATGTGAAGCAATAGTATATATTCGTCCCAGAGTAAATGCACAGAACAGATTATTTTATCTACATAACTACGGAATTTCGTAACGTTAGGGCCATCGCCTTTGAATGTGTTGATCTGAAACGCGATACTCGATAGTACGATGATGAAAACGCGAAATCACGAAACTACGATAATGTAAACGCGATAACACGATGATGATTACGTGATAGTACGATAACAAAAACTCGAAAAGGACGATGATGATAATGCGATATACTATCGTGTTTTAACCATCGTACTGTCGCGTTTTCACCATCGTTATATCGTGATATCACGTTTTCGTTATCGTACTGTCGTACTATCGCGTTATTATCATCGTACTGTCGCGTTAACATTATCGTTCTATCGCGTTATCATCATCGTATTGTCGCATTATCATTATCGTATTGTCGCGTTATCATTATCTAACTGTCGCGTTATCATCATCTTACTGTTGCGTTACGATAATCGTCTTGTCGCGTTATCATCATCGTACTATCGCCTTCCGGTGCGCATGCGCATAGAAAACATTTTCCTTCATGTGACAAAGTTAATACAAGAAAATTCATTTATTGTTAAGAGATACTTCATCATGAAAAATTGTCAGAGATTTATTTGCCAGTATTTTTATAAGCAATATTTACTTTCAACAGTTGCTTAAGAATTATGCCTAGGCCACTATGTTCACTTGATACATAACTGTTTTTAGTTAACCTGTCACAGAGGGTCCAGGTGAGCTTTTGTGATCACATTTCGAAAGTCGTGCGTCCGTGCGTTCGTTCGTAAAGGCTTCCTCGTGAACACGATAGAGACCGCATTTATTGTTCGATTTTAACCAAACGTGCACATGTCTACCACCATAAGATCTCGTTCTCGTTCTCAAATTCAATAACCGGCTAAATTTCACAATGGGCTCCAGAGTTATGGCCCCTGATAGTGCCAAAAATGTTTTTGCCTGCACACAACCTGCAAAAACGGGTATTTCACTGATAAAATATACCATATCTTCTTTTGGATAAAGCTGATGGGCCGCCAGGCCGCCAGGCCGCTATGATGTTGATAAAAACATTTTAATAAAAGCGTAATTAAATTGTTTTTGCTTCGCAAATTAAGCGATATGTAAATGAGAAAATGTACCATATCTTCATTTTAAATAAAGCTTCTAAGACGCTTGGCCACCAGGCCGCTGTGATGTTGATAAAGAAAATCTTCTTTTTTTTTTATTATGAAACCGTATTATTATTGTTACTTCTTTGCGAAAATTGTCATAGTTCAACCATCAAATACACGATACACCATATCTTCATTCTGAATAAAGCTGGTAAGTGGCTGGGTCGCTTGACCGCTAGGCTACTGAGTTATTGATTAAGAAAATCTATCTATTTTTAATAATGAAAAGTATTTAAAATGTTTTGGCTTCTCAAATTAAGCGACATTTATAGAAAAAAGATATAAAATATTTTTTTCATTTTGAATAAAGCTCTTAAGTTGCTTGCCCGCCTGGCTGCTAGGCCGCAGAAAGTCTATTTTGTTTTTTGATAATAAAACAATATGTTAAGGTTTCTTCTTTGCAAAATAAGCGATATTTCAATCATAAAATTTGCAAAATCTCCATTTAAGAAATGCTGCTCAGACGTTAGCCGCAGTGATGCTGATGAAGAAAGTCTTTTTTTTTCTTATAATGAAATCGTATTTTAAATTATCTTCAGTTAAAATAATGCTGTTATGCCGACAGGCCGCTGTAATGTAGGTGAAGAAAGTCTATTTGTTTTTTGAAAATGAAACAGCATTTTAAATGTTTTTGCTTCTCAAAATTAGCGATATTTAAATAATGAAATATACCGTATCTTCATTTTGAATTAAGCGACTAAGTGGCTTGGCCGCTGGGCCGCCTGGCCGCTGTGAAGTTGATAAAGAAAATTTGTTTCTTTTTTAATAATGAACTTGTATTTTAATTGTTTCTTCTTTTAACTTCATGCCGCTGGGCATACAGGCCGCTACGCTGCCAACTTCAAGCCGCTTGGCCGCTTGGCCGCCAACTTCAGGCCGCTAGGCCGCCAACTTCAGGGAGATCAAAAATTTGCATTTTCCTAGTGTATTTTCTGTAAAATAGATAATGATACGACAATTTATATCTAAAAACTATATTTCTAGCATGCTCAAATCTATTGCAAGCCAATTTACTATTTAAAAATAGAAATGTCGCTCTGATTTGATAGAAATGTCTCCTAAAATACGGGAGATATCTATTAAGTTCAGATATATATTTATTTCATGTAAATCCATTAGGCTAAAAAGCCCATGAGGCATACATATACAAAATTTTATGGCGAACAGCAAATAATAATAATGTACATACATATGACATGATACTTAATGTTATTTAACCAAAGTGGAGAAGGTTTTACAATATTTTGAACATTTCACATACAAACAGTTATTTCATATTCACTCCAGCCCAGTTTTGACGTCAACCTTTCACGAAACGAAACAGAAAGGTTAACCAACCGGCGATTATAAATCTATTCTAAATCTATACGTTTATGCCAGAAAAGTTAAAAAAAAAGAAAAAACAACAAAAAAAACAAAACAACAACATCAACTGATTTTGATAATTCAGATGTTAAATGTTTAGATACCGGAATATTATAATAGCACTGGATTTTAAAATTATGATTTAATTATTATTTCCGTACACAAGTTCAGTACGTTTTTTGAAAGCATTGTATATAAAAATTCCGAGGTTTCTCACAATTATTTGTTTATCATTATTCAATAAATTGACAAACTTATACATATTAGGTCTTCGCCAATATTTTGATGGTATATATGTTTGCCTTAATTCACTGAACAATTTGCATTCTATAACGAAGTGATATTCATCTTCTAGGACATTACAAAATTGACATATTCTTTCATTTATTGGTGTAGCTCCAGGTCTAGACCAACGACCTGCTTCAATATGCAACCTGTGAGAGGAAACTCTTAACCTAACTAATGATTGACAAATTTTTTTATTTGTAAAATATTCTAAATAAGGCTGAAATCTAAAATTCGAAATATTTCTATAAAATAATGCTCTGCTTGAATTTTCTAGTCTATCGTGCCAGTTCTGTCTAAATTGATCATTTAACCTTTGTTTAACTATAGATAAGAACATATTTGTATTACCGACATTTTGTTGCAACCACACATCATAAAAACCAAGTGTACTTAACAGATTTTTCACAAAATAACACCAGTTTGATTTATTTGGTGCAATGTCTAAATCATTTTTGAGCATTTTATACACTAATGACACGTATTTATTTTCACACCGTTTGCAATATTTTAATCCAGTATTTTATGATATTGTAATAGTGTAAAGTCTTAAAATTTACCCTACCTAATTCACCATAAATAAAATCATTCTGTGTGGTCTTTTTAACTCCAAGTATGTTCTTGCAAAACTGTAAATGAACTCTTTCAATAGACACATTTTTTGAGAATCCACAGACTTCACTTCCATAGTTCAATATCGGAGCGACTAACTTATCAAAAAGATCTAACTTATGCTTTGGAGATATATACGTGAATTTATACAAATACTTGTTTAACCTAAATATAGCCTTCTGTGCTTGACCAGAAAGTGTACCCTGTGCTGTAGTTAAAGAACCACCACTGGTAAAAACAATGCCCAAATATGTAAACTTATTAACAATTTCAATTTCCTGATCTTCATAATAAAATTTAAGATTTCTGGAAACTGTGCCACCTTTTCGAAATATCATTACTTTTGTTTTTGTAGTATTTACTTTCATCCTCCAAGTTTTACAATAATCTGCTAACAAATGTATATTCTGCTGCAATTCTTCGGATGAGTTTGCAAAAATTATAATATCATCTGCATACAATAATAAATATACTTTGAACATGTAAACATCTATACCCTGTGCCCCACTATGAATGTAAATATCTTCAAGGTCATTAATACAGAGTGAAAATAAAAAGGGAGATAAGCATTCCCCCTGTCTAACTCCAAGCATGCAAGAAAATTCATCACTTAATCTGTTCATATATTTTACTCTTGACTTAACTGATTGGTACATAGACTGCATAATGTTTAAAATATTACCCCTGAGACCTAACTTAATTAATTTATACCACAAATTTTCCCTGACTACATAGTCAAAAGCCTTAGAAAAGTCAACAAATAGCGTATAGAGGTATCAGATATATCTCCGTAAATAAGGTGATATCTATGGCAAGCCAATTTACTATTAAATAAAAAAAGATATGATTTTGATTTCATTGATATCTCCTAGAATAGGGAAACTATCGCTGAAATTTAGAGATATCTTTTTTATGATTGAAATATCGCTTATTTTCATTTTTTCATCCCCATCCTGTATTTGCACTAATTTCTTCTTACTTGTGTGAAAATGCGATTTAAACGGTGAGAAAATAAATCTACCATGTCCATTGAGTTTTGGATAAGGAAATCCCACTTAGAGAATTTATTTACTTGTCCGAAAACGCCGCAAAGTAAACAAACTGGCAATTGGTGAATTTCCACGGGATTGCATATCATTGCCGGAACAAAACCATGCCATCTGATAAAATCTATTGACAAATCAAAATGTAAAAAAAACGACTGTAGTATTAATACACAAAATAGTAATTCATCTCAATTGCTTGCCCGTGACAGTGATAAACATGTACCGGTATTGAATATAAATAATTCCGTAGATTTCGGGCTAAAGGAAATGGTCTTCATATTACCAGCTTAAATAAACAGCATTTAATGCCAAAAATTGATAAACTTAAGGGACACTTGAGTCATCCTTCATCGCCTTTATATATTAGGCTTAAGTGAAACTTTTTACAGAATGATATTGAGGATAATCTAAAATAACAAATTGTACCTTTGAAAGAAAAGACCGCAATGGAAAGAAAGGGGATGGTATAATTGCGTTGGGGTAATGTACTGATAAAAAGTGCAGTAATCTAAATTTGCAAAACATAATGATTAAAATGATGAATAATGGTGTTTTATATTCAACAATATTTTTTTAGTTTGTTTCGGTAAATAAAAGCTCATTTCGGTAAATACGCATATTGCGGTTACATTGACCAAATTACTCACGTACTTAAATAAAGTGCGTATTGCTTGTATATGACTTTTTGCCATTCCTTGGTTTTATTAAAAAAGTCTGTTACAAACTTCAAGTATAATTTCATTTGAAAAAGTCAACAATTTCACATATGATGAGATAAATCCATTGCTGAAAATCTATGAGTTGTGTTTTTTAAGTTGTTAAGTATATTAAAAATACATTGTTGTGATTATATTGTTATTGAATTTTTGTTTTAAAACTGACAGGACATCTGGCCTGCATTTTTGTTTTCATTTTCCGCCTCGATAGCCTAGTGGTTAGAGCGTCCGCTTCGTGTGCGGGAGGTCGTGGGTTCGATCCCCGGCCGCGTCATACCAAAGACGAGAAAAAAAAATGGTACTGACAGCTCCCTTGCTTGGCGCTCAGCATTAAAAAAGGGTAGTGTCAGGAAGATAAAGAGAAGCTTCCTGCTTCTGGGAAAAGGTAAGTACTTGTTACTGGATATCCTGTTTGTCGCACAATATAGCTTTGTAGCTAATGTTGTCTGTTGATCATATGCGACGTTAAATAAGGCTTCTTTACCTTTATCTTTTTTATCTTTGTTATTCTCACCTGAGCCAAATGATGGCCGTCCTCTGTTCACACTTAACTTTGTAAAGACTCCAGAAATCACATTTCACATCCAAACATGAACATTGATCACAATGTTTGTCTCAATGATTTGTAGGTAAACTTGAAATATTTTCATCTACACTCAGAAACTAGGTCACACACTCACATTAAAGAAGAACATTGTTAACACTCTAGAAGTCACATTTTATCATCATCAACATTGGTGAGACTGTCTGTCATATTAAAATGTTAGTCACCTGCGGTCAAAAACTAGGTAACCAGGTCAGATCAACAGATAACCTTTTCACTACTCTATAATTCACATTTTCTCACCAATTATCATGACACTTGGCCAGAATGTTGGCCTTGATGATATCTAGGCCAAAATAAGATTTGCATCACATACAGGTCAAAGTTGATATAGATGATATGTCATAAGTACATCATGCACTCAGGTGAGCGATATAGTGCCAAGATAGCTCCTCTTGTTACCAGCTCTAGTCAAATTAATAACTAGTCAATTTTATGTGTCTTCCTTTGTTTATTTAGCCTCTGAAAACATCTTCTCCCGAAGTCTAATACATTTGCCTTCAATTTTTTCTTTTAATGTAAGTCAACGGCAACGCTATCTTCTTTGCTGCGACCCGCAGCAACTTTTCTACTTGTTGTATACATAGCTGAGAATAAATCATACAAACGTCGATATGATTTAGAAATTAATGACATCGAGCCAATATGGCTCCAGATATTTTATGAAAAATGTAAACCTTTTTTGTTAACTTTTTATATACCGACCACCTAAATCACAACAAACGTGGATTGATTTTTATGATACACAAATAGTTATTGCAGACTGTTAAACCCAAGAATACTCTCTCCTAGGCGATTATTATATCAACTTGGAAATAGTAAAAATAAATTCAGTAATTTAGAATGGGCAGATATGATTGCTTAGTTGGCCTTAAACAACTGAAACAACAAGGTGTGTATATTGGCATGCTCATATCGATTATGTATGTAAAAAGCTTAATACCAAAATAGCATTATTAAAACGCATTTTATTCCTTCTCACAGATGAGACGAAAATTATGTTTTATAACGCGTACATTTTGCCAATATTCGATTATTGTTGTACACTCTGGGGAAAAGATCACAAAAACTATATTAACAAATTAAACATGCTACAAAAACCAGTTGCAAAAAATATTTTAAATAAGCCGATGATATCGCCAACATTAGGGCTATATAAACAATTAAAATTGCTTTCCTTTACTGATAGTGCAATTACCACACTGCTGTTCTTGTGTATAAAGTTATGAATCATATGTGGCTTTCATATATGTCAGAGATTTTGATATTTTCCAAAAATGAAATACATAATCTGCGATTTTCTTTGCACAACGATCTTGTTTTACAAAGAATACCTCGAACCAATTATTATAAAGATTCATTCTCGTATTTTAGTATGAAAGTTTGGAATGATATTCCGTTTGATATTAGAGGAATTGCTGAACTCAAAACATTTAAAAAACAAATACAAAAACTATCTATTAGGTAACACTTAACAACTGCAGGCTGAGTATGTTTTGTTCTATACTAAATTTACTTCTACAAATATATTTCCGCACTAACCTTTGGACTAAATTTTGAGTGTCTGTCGTATCAAAAGAAAGTTTCAATAATTTAAACAATTTTGTCTAACTTTTGTCATATCTAACTTTGCTAAACAAATAGACTTTGTATGATTATTAAATTGAAGTGTATAACTAGTAAATCATATTTTGTTTCATATTTCTCTATCGACGGTATTTTATTGTTCTTGCATTTTAATTCTTCTTTTACATTGTTGAAGGTCATATGAAAATAAGATGTTTTTTTGATTTACATGTTAATCCTTGTATGTCTGATATGTAACCTTCATGAAATAAAGATTTTATTATTATTATAATGCTGCCCAATTAATACACATATTTATTATTCAACTTTACAATATTACACACTGTATTAGATAAATTGCGCACATGATAAGAAACAGGTAGAGCTAATACAAAGCATAACTGAGCCAATATGAGAAAAGCAGGGCCAATACGACAAAACAGGGCAAATATGGAATTCAAGCATTCTGATTGGTTTAAAAGAGATGGCCAATACGGAGAACTCACTTCCGTTAGATTTTTAGACGACGCCATTTTGTTTTGTTTCAGTTGATATGCAGACATTTTTAGACTCCTGCTTATATCTTGTTTTACTAAGTTAAATAAAAATAAAAGTGTTATTGTTACAAGAACATTTATTTTTCACTTACCGGACAGAAAAATCTCTATTTTTAGCAGTGATGGAAAATCTTATTTCACATATGGATATCCCACACGTCACATAAAAATCGAAAAATGACTGTAAAATTTTTATTTTTGAAATAATCATAGGATTGTGGGTATTCATTTTCTTCGTTAGACAATTTTCTATCCATCTATAGCAGTGTTGAAGTGAAATTCGAGAAAAAGTTGATTTTCAGTTTTTCATCCCCATCCTGTATTTAGACTTATTGGCGCAGCGCCAGTATTGAATAGGTTTTAATTTTGTACCACGGGGTTGCATAATCGAATAGGGAGCAGCCAACATTATTATTGTAAATAAAAACTATGTATTATGTTTGAACAAACTCCCTGTAATGAATAAATAAATTGTATTAACTGATTACAAACAATACTATACCAAATGCATACGTCTTCGGCCGTTATTTCAAAACTTTCGACATACCCATAGGATATTTAATAACTTCTCCACAAACTTGAAGGTTACGGTTTTTTTATAGCTTTGTTTACGGACCTTACGACCAGATTCATCAAATTTCAGAAAAACGTCTCGGAAGATATTTTGCTAACTTTAAACATTTTGAAAATTAAATACATATGTCGTCAACGTGAATAATCAATGAAAACCCATTTTAATTACTGCATATTAATGTATAATGTATGCATTGTAAAAAAAGACCGTTCACCTAACTATGCAATATACGGGGTCTGAATGAAAGTTATGTAAAGCATCGCTAACAACTGACCAATAGTTAAGCCGGAATTAATCACGTGGATTTCGTTTGCTTGAGTGCGCGCAGAAAACAACAAATGCACAATAAACTGCGTAATGAATGACACAAGTCTGTAAAATTCTCCTAGCATAAGCTATTAGCACCTCTGCTGAATATTTTATTATTGTCAGGACTTGACCCCTAGTTCCTTCATGCTTTATTATCAACGATGTCAGCCCAGATGTTTCTTACTTGATGCAGGAACGTAGAATTCTAGGTTCCTGCTTGATGGTAAAGATTTTTCTAGATAAAGTTGGTATTGTAATCTTTACATTCACAACACAAGAGAGTCCATATATAAAATTCAATGAATATATAATATATACAAAACATATAAGAATATATCAGATTTATCAATGGAAACTATGTCTTTACATGTTTTCTATCATAAAAGAATTAAGTCTTACTAGTACCCTGTTTATTTCTAAAATGTAATCTTCCACCTATCAATTAGGACAGTATCGAGGTATTCAGTGGAAATGCATTGACCTAGTATCGAACAGTGCAGATCATGATTAGACTGCATGGGTGTGCAGGCTGATCATGATCTACACTGGTTACAAAGACATGATCATTTTCAGCAAGTAGGGTAAGGGTTTAATTAATTGTAACATAAATAAACATTTAACATTTACATAAAAATGAAAAAAAAATTAATTGAGATGTAACATGTATTAAAAAATCTGCACAATATGAAAAAATTCTTGTTTCATTTTCTGCTCACATCTTTACGGATATTCTAAAATGCCTCTGCTTCCTTTAAATCATGTTTCAAAAACATGCGCAGCGCCTTTGATGCTTTGCATCAAAATTCGTCTTGTTTCTTCTTACTTGTGTGAAAATGCGATTAAAACGGTGAGAGGATAAATCTACCATGTCCATTTAGTTGTGGATAAGGAAATCCCTTGGGCCAATACGACCACCCTCGGACAAATAACAAGGCCAATATGAAATCACTTGATTAATAATTTTATATCATAATTTGTATAAAGCTCACTCGATAATAGTTATTGTATTGTACTTGTTACATTTGCCCTTTAACAGCTCTATAAAGGGTTCAGTATGATCAATTTGGTCACTATATAAATTCAAAATTTAATTCTTTAAAAGAAACTTCTAACGCACCGCCTGCCGTTTTCCTTTCCTGTAATAACCGAGAGTCCCTATTTCTGTCAGCTTGTTGTAAACTATCGATGCATGAACGCTCTCATATCTTGCATTAATTAAAGCTCATTTGGTAGATACTTCCGTTATACGAATTTTAAAATGATTGAGTGGTGCAAATTTCATACGGAAAAGAATTTTAAGAGCGGGTTTCTTACGTAAAGGATCAAGGCAATAACCCATGTTAAATCTACAGAGGTTTAAACGTTCAATCAAAACTCTGCAACATTTTGTAACCCAAGAACAGAAATGACATTTTTTTACAATATTTGCAACAGCACACACTAATACAGGTTCTAAAAGCTTATATAACAGTATTTTTGTTGTGTATTATGTCAACAGACCACCAGACTACATTTTAGTGATGTGACGTCATCATTTTTTCACTGGTTTTGGTCAAATTACCTTACACACGTAATTTCTGTACCGAAATAGGTTAAATCAGGTATACGTTTCCATATTTATAACGACATACCAATCCATATTCAAAACTATATCCGTAAAGTTGGTTTGTAGTTCGCAGTTCGCAGTTCGCGATTCGAATCGCGAACTGGCAACTAAGAAATCAGTTTGCAGTTCGCGATTCAAATCGCGAACTAGTCTGCAGTTTGCAGTTCGCAATTCGAATAACGAACTGCAAACTGGCAACTACTCTACAGTTCGCAGTTCGCAATTCGAATCGCGAACTGCGAAGTGGCAACTAGTCTGCAGTTCGCAGTTTGCGATTCGAATAGCGAAGTTAGAACTGTTGACTACTTCCCAGTTCTCAGTATGATGTTTGAATAGAGACTAGTTTCTTATTGCGAATTTTCGACTAGTTCTCAATATGATGTTTGAATACATATTAGTTGCAAGTTCGCAGTTCGTGATTCGTATTGCGAATTGCGAACTGGAGAGTAGTTGCCAGTTCGAGATTTGAATTGCGAACTGTGAACTGCAGACTAGATGCCAGTTCACGATTCGAATTGCGAACTGCGAACTGTAGACTAGTTGCCAGTTCGCAGTTCGCGATTCGAACTGCGACCTTCAGACAAGTTGCCAGTTCGCATTGTGCACTGCAGTTCGCGATTCAAGTTGAGAACTGCAGGCAACTTAGCGAACTGCAAACCTAACATGAGTTTCCTAATCGAATAACGAAATACAAACTACATGTACTTCTTATTCCCAATAAGCCGTTCAAATGAAGATTAGTTGCCAGTTCGCGATTCGAATTGTGAACTGCAAACATGTTCGTAGTGCGAACTACAGACTAGTTGCCAGTTTGCAGTTCGCGATTCGAATTGCGTACTGCTGTAGAAATGCAAACCAATCACCAGTTTGCGATTCGAATAGCGAATTTAAAACTGTTGACTACTTCCCAGTTCTCAGTTTAATGTTTGAATAGAGACTACTTTCTAATTGCAAATTGCGAACTGTCGACTAGTTCTCAATATGATGTTTGAATACACATTAGTTGCAAGTTCGCAGTTCGTGATTCGTATTGCGAATTGCGAACTGGAGAGTAGTTGCCAGTTCGAGATTTGAATTGCGAACTGTGAACTTCAGACTAGGTGCCAGTTCGCGATTCGAATTGCGAACTGCGAACTGCAGACTAGTTGCCAGTTCGCAGTTCGCGATTCGAACTGCGACCTTCAGACAAGTTGCAAGTTCGCATTGTGCACTGCAAACCAGTTCGCAGTATGCAGTTCGCGATTCAAGTTGAGAACTGCAGGCAACTTTGGGAACTGCAAACCTATGATGAGTTTCCTAATCGAATAACGAAATACAAACTACTTCTCATTCCCAATAAGCCGTACAAACGAAGATTAGTTGCCAGTTCGCCGTTCGCAGTTCGCAGTTCGCGTTTAGAAGTCTTTCAACTCACACATTTGTCTGCATTATAAAATCTCTACGTATTACCTGAAACGGTCTTAATTCAGCCACGACTATCTGCTAAAGTACTGGTTTGTTCAATTCACGCATAGCATAACCACAAGTCCTTGTACATGTAGCACTATATAAGATTTAAAGTGATTTCATTTATAACCATGTTCATTTCAGAATACTATAATATCAAGCATTCTTCAAACTTCCAACAAAATAAGTCACAACACTAGGAGTAAAGTATCATAGCTTTCCACATAAAGCCGGAATAAAATGGAATCACACAATTCTGAAACCTCTGTAATGTCTTGGAATGACAAAATAGTACGAAACTGTCACCTTTAGCATTATCTTTAATATCAGTATTGGAACTGCGAACAGAATTACCTTCATCAGAAACAAAGCATTTTCACAATTTCTTCAATGCCAACAACAGAGAATACTACCGACAGTAAACACGATAGAAGCCAATAACACTAACTGAGTTCTTTTTTTTATCTACATTCTGTAATATCATTCAGTGGATTGCACGAAAAACTTACCAGTGTAAGAATACCGGTAGACATTCACAAACTAAAACAGAACACCCTAGTCCAAAGTCAATTTGAAAACTCCAAAACATTCCATTTTACATAACTAATATGTACATGTTTGTCGTTCTACGAAATACTTATAAAACGGAGTTCGACAAAGATGATTTTCTGAATAGATATTTTTTCAATATCATAAACTATTTACATGTATACAAGTATAAGTTTTAGTTTCAGTCACAATGATCCGTTTAGTTAACTTTGCAAAGCTAACCTGACCTCTTGTACAATAAAGACGACCTTCTTCGTAGCAGGAAGTCACGCTGGATAAAAAACGTTGACATTTGAAAAGTGCAAGCAGTAAGGTTTGAAGATTGTTCTTTTGGATATAAAAAAAACGATGAATGGTGTGCTAGGTGGCTATTCCAGAAATACATGTACGACATCAGTTCAAGATGTAAGTTTGAACTGCTTCGTTAGTAAGTGTTCTGTCAACACAAAACTGTAAGGTAGATACAACAGAACATAAAAAAAAACATTTGATTCAGTCCTCCTTGTAAAATTATATCAATTTTTAAGAAACATATTTGTTGATTTACTGGAAGAAATGTTACATGATACAGTGTCACATGATCTAATAGTTTAACGGAATAGTCCAGCGAGCACACCTGTTCGAAGGGTGGTCAAACGTTTTCTTACCAGCAACATTCAAACTTAAACACATAGTATTACTCTATCCTAGTCTGAGTACACTTGACTTTATTTCTTTATATTTTATAGATTTTATAGTATACTTTCTACTGTTGAAAATTATATCACCAAAACTCTCGCAGTATACAGATCTCCTGTTAAAGGTGTAGGGGATATTTACACATAACATTTTAGACTCAGGATCAGAACAACACTTTTTTTTAATTAAAAGCTATAACAAAGAGAATGAATACTCTGTATCTTTACTATCCGACAGGGATGATACATGTATTCGTAGCAGCAAGTCACGTGGTGGAGAAACACTTGCATTGAATTTGGTAATGGAATGTTAACATTTAAAGTCTCGTTCAAGAAATGTAAACATTGGAAGTCAAGATGGGGGAGAAATGTTATCAATAAACTAGATGGGTGCTCAGTAAACACTTGTGTCGCCCTCTTACACTTGGTCAGAAAAACAAAACAAAAATTGTGAGAAAATCTAAGTACAAAAAGGGGCATAACTCTGTCAAACATGACCTTGACCTTCATCATTACGACCGTTTTGTCATAAGCAATACAATTTGAAAGTTTTAAGAAGAAATCTTAAGAAATGACAAAGTTATAACGAACGTTAAGTTTTTGTGACGGACGGACGGACAAAGCGATCCCTATGTATCGCATTTTCTCCGAAAGGGCGACACAAAAATCACGAGAGAAAGAAATGTTAACATTCTTAACATGCGTAATCTCTATAACGGTTTCAACATCTGGAAATCGTAATTGATTTTAGACAGGCATTTCCTGTTTTTTCTTTCCACAAGGCTGACTTAAAATTATTACACTCACCTTTCAGTTCCAGCTTTATCACTTTTTTAGTTTAAAGCGCGTGTCCCTGACGGCCCTGTCCTCTCTGTTTATTAGTAAAAACAACTAATAATAATGTTTAATTCTATCGCATTCAAGCTTAACCGATTTATGCATAGATTTTTACAATAACATCTCTTCAATTCCAATTTCGGTAAGTGAATTTCGTTAAATAGGGGTGTTTTGCATTATTTAATCCAAAAGGGTAAACACTGAAATCCTGAGCAGACGACATTTCATTTGTCGTCTGTTTCGAAGAAGATAATTCTTAAATAAATACTAGGCACAAAAGGTAAGAAATAAAACCTACAACGAGTAACATTACATGTCTTTCATTACCAAGGCAAAACTTTGAAAAATAACATGCAGTAAACAAGGCACATCTTCAAGAATGATTCAATTTCTATTTCTTCTTTTTTCAGTAGACTCTATAAAGACATAATCAAATTGAAGTCAAATTTGAATAAGTACCTGCGTTCATCGTGTTATGAACAGCGGGCGCTGGGGCAGAAATAACCAATCAGAAAAGAGAATTTGTGTGAAATGATTGCAAGTTGTAATTATTATGCAATAAACCGACCTTGAACGACGCTGCACGCGCATCGTGTTTTGGCTGTTTAATGTACCCGACGTATAGAGGATTTTACATGGCATACTGTGGATGCATACTTGGGACAAAACGGGGCAATCCGATGGATAGTTAACTTGATTTATGTAATGATACCATTTACACTGACTATTTACTGTTTTGTTGTTATTGTTTTTGTTAACACAGTGACGTCATTAATCAAGTGAAACTGTGACGTTATTAATAGTTTTCGTAACTTGAACCGTTATTGCATACCATGAAAATTCGAACCATTTCTATAAATGAAATTCCAGTTACATTTACTTAAAAGTTACATTACTAAAGTTTTTACTTTCTTATGAGACTGTAGTTTACGTTGATGAAAAGGTCTTTACAGTGTTCGCGGGAGGAAACTTCAACGGCAAAATCGAGGTTCGTAGCACGCAAGTGTAAATTACGTACGATGAAAAAAGTTCTCTCATTTTCTTCATATGTTGTTTTAAATAAGTCGCGTTAGAATCGAAATGATAAGTATCCAAGTTTGGTTTATGGTAAAATAACCCGCGTTTGTCGTTCTTATGCGTAATAATATATCACTCAGGCATTCGGCCTTGCGTATAAAAACTCCAAACTCGGGTTATTCTATGATAAACCAAACATGGATACATATTATTTCTTAGATATAACAATTTTTCTACTCTTTGTAGATAGAGACAAAATCGTTTGTCATGTTAGGATAAACGATTGACCACCTTTCCCTGGTTATAAACTTAGGAAAACACTTACCCCAGGATCTCTCTTCTTTATCTTAATACTTCTTATTCTTTCTTTTATTTCTGTAAATCTTCTCTTTTCCTGCCAGACCACAGGACAACGTTTGTCTGCAACAATTTTGCCTTGCAACACTTGGGCATTACCGTTTATTTCGAGAAGAATAGTTCAACAACAGTATATGTGACGCGCCTTATACGGTCTCCTCGGAGTTTACCGTTGTATACATAGATCAACATGCTTTAAGTGATGACACAGTTCACTGAATATTGTTATACAGGAGTACGTCTTGATTTTGTATACATTTTTATGGATGACGGTAGCATAATTCGAAGTTACTATCACACAATATTTGTAAGCCACAAATTGACGCAGTGTGTACTGTAAGTCGTGCTGTTACGTCACAACTTGATGCAGTGTGTACTGTAAGTCGTGCTGTTACGTCACACATTTTATTCTTACGTTAAATTTCACACACGCAGCAGAATGAGCGAAAACATTACGTCTTTTTTTGTACTTTTTTGTACTCTGAATGTCACAAGTTATAGTAGAAATGTCTGTAACACACCAGCTTACTGACGAATGTCTCTAGCATGTTTATCGTCTCTGCGTATCATATATAAGTAAACACACCTACTGAACACTTACTTTGTAGCAGAAATAGCTGCAACACTTGTAACATTGAATCTCACAAACATCACAAATTAGATCATTTCACTATCACTGACTATTATTTATGTATCTATATCTAGTTTCATGAATGTTTATCAAATTTTTGTATGTTTCTTATTTTTATATATCCACGCACGATACAAGAAAAAAGCGGAATGTTCGTGCATTACCGTTACACCGTGAACACCAGGCCAGGCCCCATGCTTTACTCTTTTTTCATGCTAAACTGAGGTTGAAAGTCATTTTAAATATTTAAAGAAAGCTTTATCAAGAAATTGCAAAATGCATAATTTAATTTCGAGCACTGAGACATGAATGTACTTTTAGTTTATTACAAAACGACGGTAAAAACCGAGGAAAACATAAAGATCGTATGTCAAGGGTCAAATTCAAACTATAACAATATTCTATAAACCAAAAGTCTGAGCGAGCACGAACAAAGTTTTAAAAGCACGGGACCTGGTCAAGACGGCTACTTTATTCATATTTAGATTAAACACTTGTCTCACCGAAACAAAAAAACTACACACATCTGTTATCATCTGTTTTTTTATTTTCCTGTGTCTGTCTAGATCAATATTTATTTATTTATGTATAATTTAAGAAATAGTAAAAATGTCCCTGCATTTTACCGTTGAATAAAAAACAGTCAGGAGTTAGGAACCACGCAACCCGGGTTCGATCCTCGTCCTGGGTAGTTAGTGAGATGATAGGTACATGTAGTCACCATATCGTGGGTTTCTCTGGGGCCTCCGATTCCTCGCACAGTAATGCCACCATACGCCAACAGTTCAAAACCTGACGTTAGTTTATAATTATCTGTCTATTCATTTCTTACTCAATTCACTCCCTTAAGTCCGTTATACGTACGAAGGGAATGCATTATCCTCGGGCGTATTCTGTAGACCATGTGCATATGAGTCCCGGGCGCTATTATTTTCGCCTGCTATATTTTCTTTCTTAGAAAATGACGCCATATTTATCTTCAGAATTGTCTTAACCTTTTAATAAACTGTGGTATCTGTGTTGTTTTGAGTTCTTTTCTTGTGTGTATGGCATTTGCTCGTTTGTGATATTGAACTGGTACTCATGAATATTTCGTATGTAGTCGGTAATCTTTGGATGAAAATATAACAAGCGATTTATATAAGCTGTCAATTTCGTACTATACCAGACATCGCATTTTGCAATAGTGTAGTGGATCAGGCAATCCAGCGTATGCAGGTTCGAGTTTTGCTTGGTTTTTGTTTTACATTTTCTAAATCGTTTCGTTGCATTAAATTTGTATATAGAACCGAAAGATAAGATTGTCTCGGCTAGGATTTCGATAACCAAGGGACAGACGGAAAAAACATTCATTCAGCGGACGATGTAACTTTATGTAATTCCTGAAATGCCCTGAATATCAATAATAAGTATTAATACATACAAAATAAACACAGAAAACAAACCAACAATAAAAAAACACAAAAAAGAAACAGAAATCATACAATATATTAAAGCGAAAACAGTGCATAAGACAATGTCACAAATCAAATAAAAATAGCCATACTCCCATAAAAATTAAAATTATCTGTGCAGGATTTAACTATTTAATCTTGCATACAAGTTAGGTATCTTACCACTACGCCGTGAACTTCAGTCGGTGAAATGTATTTGTTCGATATGATAATCAATTGAAACAACGAAAACACACCCGATTGTACCCGAAGATATTGGCGAAGATTAATGAGTGCCAGGAAAATATTGTCGCACAATACTTGCATTATGGTATGATTTGTTTATTTACTATCCGTTTTTTGGCCTTAGCTCGGTTATATACCGGGCTTGTCATGTGGTGTGTATTTATAGAATCAGAGGTAAACATGTACTTTTCTATACAATTTTATAAGTAAGATAAGAGTTACGCCACTAAGCATGCGTGTATATTGAACTCGAGTAACCCGAAGAGATAATCCGAAAACGGACTACTGCGTAAAAAATGGGACATGCGCACTTAAAACAGAACAGTATAAAGTAGTACGCAGTAAGCTGTGATGTCGGTGATAAACAGAGCGTTAGCTTACTTTTCTATACTGGTAGATATTTTATGTTGATACTTAGATGATACCATACGCAGAGAAACGAAATAGTAGAAATTGTTGTGTCTCTATGCCGGGAAACAGGATGTGACGTCACACTTCGGGAAACGACTTCGCTCACATTCTACCCAAGACCTCGTGCGGTGTACGGATGTGAAGTTAAATCGGCAAGCAAGGTAGGCCACCTTTATAGATAAATTAACCGCAGCTATTTTGTTAGCACCACGTTTTGTTTTAATTGTTTTATTTCTTCGTGTAAGCATTATTTTTCATATTGTGTTTCATGGAAAAGTGCAAAGAATATATCGAAAATATATTTTCTTTATATCTCGATGAGTTTTGAAATAGTTGGTTTCAAATGAAAGCTTAAACAATGTACTTTATGAATATAAATAAAATGTTGATTTTAGAAGTGAAACCTTGATAGAAACAATATCGGCCAATTTTCCTGCGTTTTTATTAATGAAAAAAACACGACTGTATCGGTTATTTTTTTAAATACATAATAAAGCATATTGATCGTATGAAAGTATAGAGTCTGCAGTTCATAAACATGGTTAACATTTAAAAATTGTTCAAATAACAACTAGAGCTATCACTAAATGTGATTAATACCCCCAAAAGACTGCTTTATAAACTGAGAAAGTTCGTAGTAACAGAATACCTTGCAAACAAACTAAAAAGAGATATTGTTCTTGGCAATAACTCTGTAATTTGTCAAGATAGAGTTATGGTTCTTGTACACTGCACTTCCTCTCATTGTGCTTGACCATTGTATGAAGTTGTATTGAATTCCAACCAGTAGTTTTCAAATAATGCTCCGGACAAGTAAAAGTAACAAAGGGCAATAACTCTGAAATGAGTCAAGATAGAGTTATTGTTCTTTCGCACTGCACTTCCTGTCACTGTGCTTGGCTATTTTATGAAGTTGTATTGAATTCCAACCAGAAGTTTTTGAATAATGCTCCGGACAAGGAAAAGTAACAAAGGGCAATAACTCTGTAATGAGTCAAGATTGAGTTATGGTTCCTGTGCACTGCACTTCCTCTCATTGTGCTTGACCATTGTATGAAGTTGTTTTGAATTCCAACTAGTACTTTTCGAATTATGCTCCGGACAAGGAAAACTAACAAAGGGCAATAACTCTGTAATGAGTCAAGATGGAGTTATGGTTCTTGTGCACTGCACTTCCTCTCAATGTACTTGACCATTGTATGAGGTTATATTGAATTCCAACCAGTAGTTTTCAAGTAATGCTATGGAGAAGAAAAAATAACAAAGGGCAATAACTCTGAAAATATTCTAGATAGAGTTATGGTTCTTGTACACTGCACTTCCTCTCAATGTGCTTCATCATTGTATGAAATTGTATTGAATTCCAACCAGTAGTTTTCAAGTTATGCTCCGGACAAGGAAAAGTAACAAAGGGCAATAACTCTGTAATTAGTCAAGATGGAGTTATGGTTCTTGTGCACTGCACTTCCTCTCAATGTGCTTGACCATTGTATGAAGTTGTATTGAATTCCAACTTGTAGTTTTCAAGTTATGCTCCGGACAAGGAAAACTAACAAAGGGCAATAACTCTGTAATTAGTCAAGATGGAGTTATAGTTCTTGTGCACTGCACTTCCTCTCAATGTGCTTGACCATTGTATGAAGTTGTATTGAATTCCAACCAGTAGTTTTCAAGTTATGCTCCGGACAAGGAAAACTAACAAAGGGCAATAACTCTGTAATTAGTCAAGATGGAGTTATAGTTCTTGTGCACTGCACTTCCTCTCAATGTGCTTGATCATTGTATGAAGTTGTATTGAATTCCAACAAGTAGTTTTCAAGTTATGCTCCGGACAAGGAAAATGCAACAGACCGACCGACCGACCGACCGCCCGACCGACCGACCGACCAACCACCGGGTGACTCCTATATACCCCCCTAAACTTCGTTTTGGGGGTATAAAAACGTTAGAAGAATACAAACGTTGTTACATTTTGCAATTAAACGAATATGTCTCAGTGTAAGAAGTAGTAAAATACAGGATTTCTTCAATTCTCAATACACTAAAATAATTTTGTTATCATTTGAAAGTTTATTATTAGCTGTTTCCGAATATGCTGATCTTTTGAAAATCGAAAGAGAAAAACGGAAGTTACAGGCCTCAAAAAGTTGTTTATATTTGTGTACAAGAATTTTAAGGGCAATACTAAGACTAGGGTATACTCTAAGTATCGCAATGATAGACATGTTACTGATTTCATTATAATTCAATGAAACATAGCTTTAAGAAAGCACAGGCAGTGTGTATTGAGAAGCTGAATGATACTTTAATTCAAGTGTATTTATTTTGTTTAAAATGCAACTCGGCGACAGCACTTTATCAATTATTTGTGCCTTTTACCAAGGTCTTTCAAATAGTATTTGAAATACAAATGTACCTTGGTTTTACTAACAAATGTTAGTTCTAATATAAAGTTATTCGTTGTGTTATATACATGCACATATTTTCATATTTTGATAATAAATCTTTTTTATGAGATGTCTTTTATATTTGGTTTTATTAATGTTTATATTTGTTTTATAAAAACTCTTTCACGACATTGTTAAAAGCAATTTACAGATGTTAAATCATATTTTATTCTTTTAACCATTCAAATATATTTAAAGTTAATATTTAGAATGATTAATAAAAAAGTAAACGACGGAAACATCTACTCGACGGTTATTTTCTATCTTAAAGTGGTACGGCAACAGTTTTAAAAATATTAAATATATTTTACATAAATATATTTTACATAAATATATTTTACATAAATATATTTTACATAAATATATTTCAATTGTCCCTTTTTGTCTAAATGGGGGTATGATTTAAAAGTAACAATAATTACGGAGCGTATAATGGTCGCCAGTTGCTAGATATTTATGTAGATTTGATGCGAAAATATCGCATCATGTTTGAAATCTTACGGGGAAAATGCAAGAAAGTAATAGAAATATTGCATGATAATCCTTAAGAATCAGCAAGTAAAATCATTTTGAACGGTATAGTTATTGCATGAAAGATTTATCTTGCTTGTGTAAGATAATTTATTACTGAAAATGAGTTAATATTTAGCTCCGACATCGGTGAAACTAGAGTAGATAGCTGGTGTAAATCTTCTCTTTTGAGCTCACCCTAGCCTGTTTGCTTGTCTGTCTGTCTGTCCACACTTACCGTCTGAACATTCTATAAGAACAATCGTCATGAAAATTGGTCAGAATATTTGTCTTGATGATCTCTCGACCAAAAGTTGAAACCAGGTCACGCGGGGTCAAATCATAGACCATGTCAAATAATAAAAAATATTCCAAATATTGTAGAAACCACATTTGTACCCAACCAAACCGTAAAAATTGGTTTAAATGTTTGTCTTTATAAAATAGAGGACAAGAAAGAAACTATATTACGTGTGATCAAAACCTAGGACACCAGGTAACATAATAGAAAAACCTCGTGATAACTCCAGAAGCCAAATTTGCATCCAATCACCTGGATGTCTCGATAAATGCTATGTCGACAAAGGGCGTAACATGGCTGATATGTTTATTCGTACATGGCACGAGCTAGTCTGCGTTCCTGCATGTATTAGAAATACGCGTGAGCAACTTTAAAATATCAGAAACTGTGTTAGGATACGAGAATGTCGCTGTTTAAACGATTTGTTATATTTAAATGGTCGTGATTGTTTAAAGCAGAAGGCAATTTGCCCTATATTCGACTGTGGGCCTCGTTATCTTGAAACGCATCGAATGGGCTATTTTGTCAGAATACATTCATATCTTACGTATCAATGACTGCAGAAATACTTTTGAACATCGCTACTCCCTGGTCTCAACCATATTCGTTCGATAAATGTATAATGCATTCTAGATACGCATTTTTCTTTGTCGGCCCATTTTCCAAAATTGAGCGTTTGGCAATTTATTCGATTTAGTTGAATACAGTGAAAATCCCTGCTGTCTATGTGTACCTGGAATTATTATTCGACCACAGAAACAGAGACAGTTCGATCCAAAATACGATTAGATGTAGTTTGTTTAGTGAACGTATCATACATGTATATGTTTGATTCAAACGGGAGGAAGATATCTAATCCCCCGGAGGTTGGCATATTTGAAACGCACCCTCCGTCCGTGTCTCCGTCCTTCAATATTTTCTTGTCAGGGTTTGGGTGAAGGGATTTTCAAATCATATGGCACAAATGCTCAGTATATGACGACGATCACGGTAATGCGTCCCTACCTGAGAAATCAATGGCACATCATGGAATCCCTAATACATTCACGCATTCGTCTTCGAGCTGTGATTCTGTCACGCATTGAATGATTTGAAATAAAACAAGAAGTCGCGGTAATGCCGCCAAAGCAGGTTGAACGGCGCCTTAAGAAATTGTAGAATTAAAAAAAAACAGTCAACTTGACTCCCACCTATGCAAAGAATTTTTTTTTTGCTTAAACAATTTAAAGATTGAAGAACCTTTTTTTCTTAAATTTATTTTTAGTTACAGTGACCTCGACCTTGACCCTAGTGACCTTTCTAAGAACTTTTTAAAAATCTATTTTTAGTAATAGTGCCTTCACCCTAGTGACCTTGACCCAAACAAAATTGTTTTGCTTAATACAATCTAAAAACTCAAAATAAAATAAAAATCTATTTTTAGTAACACTGACCTTGACCCTAGTGACCTTGACCCCCAAAAATGTTTTGCTTAAAACAATTTAAAAACTAAAAAAATATATATATTAAGTTACAGTGACCTTGACCTTGACCCAAGCGACCTTAACCCCCCAAATGTTTTTGCTTGAAACAATCTAAAAACTAAAAATAAATAAAAATCTATTTTTAGTAACACTGACCTTGTGACCTTGAGTGACCCAAGTGACCTTGACCCTAGTGACCAAAAGCTTCCTCTCCACACAAGCTACCTACACACCAAGTTTCATTACAATTGGTCACTCCTAATATAGGGTTAACTGTTTCGTAATTTTGATATTTGCAACTGTATATACGGTTTTTAATGGTCGCAAATATTTTTAACGGCGACGGCGTAAACAGTATTTCTATGGTCGAGCATCTGGAGGAGACATTGAACTAGTAAATAAGTGCCAGTTTGAATAATTTTATCATTTGACTTTGTCAGGAAACTTGCACAAAAATTGGATATTTTTCATGTAAGTAACCCAAGAACTGAAATGACATGTTTTAACAAACTTTGCAACAAAACACACTAAAACAGGTTCTTAAAGCTTATATAACAGTATTTTGTTTGTGTATTATGCCAAAAGACCACCAGACTACATTTTAGTAATAGCATCATTTTTTCACTGGTGGCCGTTTTGTTTTGGACAAGTTTCCTTAAACTATGAATGAATTGTCTGCTTAATATTCAGATTACTGGAATTAAAGAAGAATAAACATGTCTTAATATGCTTTGGTTCGACACTAAGACACACGTTTTATGGTCAGGTCAGGATGTGTGTGTCTGTCATGTACCCCAAAATGACAGATCATAAACGTGTGTCCGTAGTTTCTGTTATCAAATTTTGTTTCCGCTTATGAATGCAAAAATGAATTTTGGCAACACAGTATATTCACAAGTTGCAAAATTTATTTATGTATAAAGTCAGATATAATCATACATTGTAAAATTGTACAAAGCAATATGCTTGTTCATAAGTTGTGTTATTTGTGAAGTTAGTTTTTATTCCCTCTAGCCGAACTGTGCACCAGTAAATAAGGTAACTGAAATACGGTTGAAACAGGAAAAATGTTTGGAACATAAAGTGCATGCCTAAAGATTTGTAAGTATTGCATTCAGTTCATATCTTAATACCAACTGGTGGAGATCACAGTATGAAATAGCCGTCAGAACAAAACAAAGGAAAAATATTTTGAATACACGAACAAATCCAGCGTCTTCAGCGCTTTGATTTAATATCTGCTTTCAAACTGATTACGAAGCTATGTAATCTTAAGCCTTAAAGGAAAATTAGCACACGCCCGTGTTTCTACCAATTTATATTAATTTGCTTTCTTTAGAATATTGTGCTGACTTCTTTTCAGACATCTTTAAAAATGGTTTCATTAATTAGTAGATTAATTTAAAATTATTATCTAAGGTCATGATTGTTGTTTAATTAATCCGTTGTAAGTATAGTCTGTACCGTAGAAGTTGACGAGTATCCCCCTGGCAACATTAACGCTACGAGTTCCGTACGAGTAGGTTTTCAGTCGAAATTTTGCAAAATCGCCGTGTTGATTTGTCAGTTTGTGGTATTGACTTGTCCACTATGCGTCTTATTATGTCAAACAAACGTGTTATTATGTTAAAAGGGCGTGCTATCATGTCCAATAACCATGTGTTCTTGTCTATACAGCGTGTGATTATGTCAATTGGCTGTGTTTATTTGTCACTGTGTGGTGTTGACTTGTTAGCACCGTGTCTTAATATGTCATCTAGCTCAGAATCTTTTGCAACTCATCCGCCATCTTTGTGGTTTCGTGCCACTAAATCTTGGACAACACCATGCCAAATGAACAAGTCAACATATCGATTTAACAAGATCAGCCAATAGTGAACATGCTAAGACGCTGAGTGCACAAGTCAACACACCCTTTTAACACCCTTTTACATAATGACATGTTTGTTTGATAGTGGACAGGTCAACACCACATATTGACAAATCAACATTGCCCTTTGACATAATCTCACGCTGTATAGACAAGATAACATGATTAGTGGACATGATAACACGCCATTTTTACATAATGACACATTTGTTTCACATGATAAGACGTATAGTGGACAAGTCACACATTGACAAATCAACACGGCCATTGGAACTAATCATATGCTTTATAGACAAGATCACATGATGAGTGGACATGATAACACGCTCTTTTAACATAATGACACATTTGTTTGACATAATAACACTCATAGTGGACAAGTCAACACCACACATTGACAAATCAACATTGCCATTTGAAATAATCACACAATGTATAGACTAGATCACATGATTAGTGGACATGATGACACGTCTTCCTGACACAATCACGCAGCAATTTGACATAATGAGACACGGTGTGGACAACACAAAAAGAAATATGACAACATAAGACAGCTGTGGCGTTCCATAGACATGCATCACGCAGTTTAAAATAAGCTGATATTATATTGTATATATGGGATAAGTCGTTTTCATGAAAAATCATTAAAATTAGCATCAAATTGAATTTTACTTTGCTCAATTGTTGATATTGGTTTTATAAAAAGCAGGGGCCATATTCCAGTAGCATCTTAAGTCAAATCTTAAGATTTTTCTTAAAATTAACAATTACCTTAAGAAGATAATTTAACAAGAGCTGTCAGTAGCACATCGCGCTCGACTGTTTTAGTGCTTGCCAATAAAACAAAACTTTGACAGTAAAAGGCAAAACAAGGATCTGTATAAACAAGGGCCACAAGTAGCAAGATATTAAGTCAAGAGTTATCAAACTTAATTGTTTGATATCCCTGAATACTACAGCAAAGTTTGAAATTAATACTTCAAGTAGTTAATGATATATGTGCATGACAGTGCCAGTTGCACACAAGACTTTAGCTAGGAATTTCTAAGTACAAATCAAGAAACATTTTCAGAGTTATCTTCTCTTGCTTACAGATAGGTGTCATGATGGTACATACACTCAGTTCCAAAAGAAAGTGTGCACTTTGTTTTCTGTGATTTTTCATCGACTACTTTTCTGAAAGCCTATATATTTGGTACCAAAATTGAGATCTGTTTACGTGCAATATGGCGAACATTTTAGATTTTGAGTTGCGCTCGTTTTAAGTGGTTGTTTTTAAACGGGAAAGGACGGGGTGTTAAAATATTATAAAATTAAGAAGTGCACACTTTCTTTTGGAACTGAGTGTAAGTACATGTATAGTATTCCAACTTGTAAAGTAATATCTCAAATGGTTAAGTCAAAAAGTGGACAAGAATGAAAATTTTAGCTGAGTCGAAAAGGGCCATAATTCAAATAAAATCCTTTACAGAGTTACCTTCTCCTGCCTATATTTGGGGATCATGATGGTTAACAAGAATTCCAACTTTTAAAGTAATATCTCAAACAGTTCAGTCAAAAAGGTGACTGGTACGGACAACTTACCCCAGATTCTAAGTCGATAAAGGGCCTTCATTTTTTGAAAATCCTTGACAGAGTTACCTTGTCTTGCATACAGATGGAGGTAATGATGCAAACAAGCATTCAAAGTTTCAAAGCAATATCTCAAAGGGTTAAGTCAATAAGTGGATTTTACCCATATTCAATGTATTTTCTAAATCAAAAAGGGGCATAATTCTGACAAAAGCCTTTGCAGAGTTATGTAATCTTGTCTGTGGATGGAAGTAATGATCGTTAATAAATATGGTTAGTTTCAAAGCAATATCTGTAATGGTTTTTAAATAAAGTTGGGTGGTACGAACAACTTAACCAAGCTCAATGCACTTTCTAAGTCGAAAAAGGGCCATAATTCTGACAAAATCCTTGACAGAGTTATGTACTCTTGTCTGTTAATGGAGGTTATGATGGTAAACAAGCATGTTGAGTTTCAAAGCAATACCTCTAATTGTTTTGAAATAAAGTGAGGTGATACGAAAAACTTAACCAAGGTGTGGTACCAACGCGGACGTTGACGCCGACGTCGACGCCGAGGCGAGTAGGATAGCTCCTCTTTTCTTCGAAAAGTCGAGCTAATAAGGTGAATGTGCATTGCAGCATATTGAACATTTATTAAATCTTCCATGACCATTTTCTATAATGATGATGAAATTACACACAATCATTCACTTTTAAGCGAATTATAAAAATTAAAAATTTTGGACTTAAGTTAAAATACTTAAGAAATCACTGACGATGCTACTGGAATACGACCCCAGAACTGTTTTTAAGTAAAAGTTCAACTTCAAAGACATCATTTAAGAAACAGACAAAAAATGATCGCTCCTACCACATCAAATTAGCTAAGAGCATTTCATATAGACGCGGCACACAGTGCCCGTCAACAACCAGTCGATGTAAACAACAAGAATCACATGTGATCGGTTACCAATAGACCGGACACATATTTTGATATCAAACAACACGAAGACTAAAGAAAGAAACTATCAAGACATATCATGCAGTTTTTACCGACCTTGGAAAAACGCCATAACATGTTTGTGTACAATAGTAATCATTTCTCATTAGATTGTTATTCTTGTTGTGTTTTGTAACATTAAAATCATACAACATTATTTCTAGCAAATAGTGGCCATATTCTTGGATATAATGATAGATCTGGTTGGAATTTAATAGTTTAATTATAACTGGTTAGAAATTAAGGAGAAAATCCAACATGAACACTACCGTATTTTTCCTAATAAAAGGTATTGATAAAATGTATACGTGGAAATAATTTGTCAACATTTTCACTTTATTACTTGATATTCTGAAACAAGTGTCTGGTGTACACTAAATAAATTATGGCATCATTCTATTTTTAGCACACGTATTACTTTCGAGTCAACTGTCATGAGTGGTCATCCGTATTCATCAGCGAGCATCTGTACTCATCAGTGGTCAACAGCAGTCATCTTCAGTTCTTAAAGTCATTACAAGGTTCAGCTGACACCCTCATCAGAAAAAGGTAAATACTTCATAATTACAGAGTTGTGAGTACCGTTAATACATTCATTGTACTCTGACCATCTGAATAATTTCCATTCTGTTTGGAAAACGATTCAGCTGTAAATAGTTATCAGTACCTATTCATCATCTTCAATTGAACAACATTTGTTTGTTTCAAGTCAGTTTAATAGCAAAGTGTTTAAGTTGTTCCATAAACTACTTAGGAAGTGACGCCCATTATGTACTAAATGCTCATCTTATGCTGAAGACAATGGGTGGACACTGACTTTGTAGTCACACTTCGGGAAATCTTTGGGACGATAAAATTTTTAGTGATTACTTTCAACATGCTTGTATAGCTTGATCGAGCTATTTATCAAACTTGGTCACTTTAAGTGACATTACCTTTGTAATATTATACTGTTAAAATAATGACGTAAACACTAAATATCACCGGCTGCTATTATATTATGATCAGTTTGACAGGAAAGATGATTTCAATATGGGAAAAAAGCCATTCCTAGTCTGAAATTCGAACACATGACTCGCAAATACTGAATGATTACCTACGTTAAGCAAACTTACGAGTGAGGACAGATTTTCTTAAAAATAAGGCAGAAACACTATGATACCATAATAAACTTGGCTGTCTGTTAACGATAAAACACAAGGACACATCTATTATTATTTAAATATCATACAAGACATAGTATTAGTAATATTCTTCACTGCTTATCACGATCAACATTGATTCAACAATACCTATTGTTACATTCAAAATGTTTTTTTTCCGGTTATATGAGGGAATAAACGAATTTTTAAGAGCAATTGAAACACAATATGAACAAAAGAGGTTACTTCTTACAGCTTGTTTCATTTCGGATGTAAATAGTCATTGAAATGACGTGTACCTCCTTATGATAAGAAAGCATCAATCTAAGTTACTTTCTTACAATTAAGGAGTATGAATTCAAGTTACGAGACATGCTCATCTGACTAATATACAATAAACAATAAATGTACTGATATATTTGTCATAGATAAGGTATGTTTTTAATCGATGGTAGAATAAGGAAGTTACGCAGCATATGATGTGGTATGTGCTTGGATGGGTGACCCCGTTCGATGGACGAGTTCCCAACTTCTAATAATAATACTAATCTTATTTTAAATATTTCAAGTTGGCAAGATGCAAGTAAAAACAAACATAAGCTCATGCGAGCTTTTTTATTTGGCCGCACAGGAATTACCGTTTAGTGGTATTACTGTTGGAAGAACCCTGAGAAAACCCACCTGTCCGATTTGGTGAGCACGTACTATCTCACATACAACTCAAGACGAGGATAGAACCTTGGAATGTAGGAAAACCATTGAAAATAGTCCTCTCTGCAACCATAAGGCCTAAACCATAGATATTAGTGTATAAGCTTTGCTTAATGGACCCCTACAACAATTATCAAATTATAACCCCGGGTCATAATTGATCCTATCCTGAGGGTCACTTGACTTTACATAGGCATAAATAGGAAAAACGTTAAAACTCTTCTGTGACAAGGCCTAGAGTTACAGATATTTAGCATGTAGCATTGCCTAGTGGACTTATACCAAGATTATTTAAATTCCTGTGGAAAAATTGACCCGCTCAGGAGGACACTTGATTTAACATATGCTTATATAGGCAAAACTTCAAAACTATTCTAATCTAGTACCACAAGGTCCAGCGCTTAGATATTTGAAATGTAGCATTATGTTGTTGACCTCTACGATGAGTATTCAAATCCTGAGCCCCCAGTCAAAATTGGCCTTCTACTATTGTTGACCTTGTATTATAGACAATGGTTGCCATTATATGTGAGTGATATAAGCCATGTTGGCCTCTCTTGTTGATAAGACAGGAACTGTCGGAAGCAGGTCCCAGTCGAGTTATATTTGAAAAAGTGGGAGCTCTTGTCTGTTTTCTGTATTATTTTGTTCGTTGACCTCAAGTGAGATGAAACGTTGCATAAATGCTAATCAGAATTATAAAGTTTTGCACCTGGGTTTTATTTCAGGCAGGACAGATGGAGTCAAGGTCTATAAAGTATTGAAACTGGGCATACCCCCTGTCCCCCTCACCGACCCCCCTCCCCCCCAAACACAAAGTGTTACGTAGGTAAACTGGTTTCAGCCTGCCTGTCACCCGCCCATCTGCCTGCCTGCGACCCACCTTCCTGCCTGTCTGCCTGCCTGCCTGCCTCTCTGTCTGGTCCATGTTTCAGGTCACTAGGTCAACGGTCAAGGTCACAGGGGCTCGATATAGTAAAATATTGTGGTCGCTAAATCTCCAAAACCCCTGGTCAGAATTTAATGCTACTTTGTAAAAGTGATAAGTACGTGATAAGGACCATGGTTCGGTTCAATAGGCATACGGTCAAGGTTACAGGGGCTCGAAATAGTAATTGGGCGCTTGACCTCCAAAACCCCTGGTCAGAATGTAATGATACTTCACTGAAGTGATAAGTAATATGTCTAGCTGTGCAAGGTCTATGTTTTGGGTCACTAGGTCAGAGGTCTATGTCACAGGGGCTGGAGATAGTTAAATCTTGTGGACTCCAAAACCCCTTATCAGATTTTGATGATATTCCACAGAAGTGACAAGTACCATACCTAGTTGCGAATGGTCTATGTTTCGGGTCACTAGGTTAAGGTCACAGGAGCTCAACATAATAGAATCTTGTGCGCTCTTAATCTCCAAAGGGCCTGGTCATAATTTGCTAATACTTCACAGAAGAGATACGTACCAGTTGTGCATGGTCCAATAGTTAAAGCACCAAATCTTACATAAATTTTATATACTTTGTCAGTGCGGTGTTCGTGGGGTATTCATCACCTTCAGTGATAGTTCTAGTTGAACTTGTTTCGTGCGTAATAGAAGTGTTTTACCTTGAATCATAAAACCTTACAGTAAAGTTAATCAGAACGTAACGTTTTTGAGCCAGGAGTTTTGTTTATTGTAATTATGGAGTTATAGCCTTTAATCAGTGAAAATCTGCATCGAACACAAATTTAGAACATTTGAAATATTGTCAATTCATGAAAGCTTAATGTTAATGTAATGAAGATGTAAGTTTTGCATGCGACGGCACAAGGTCAAGGACATAATTCAAGGTCAAAATTTTGAGTCTTGAATTTGTATTCGCTCAGTGGATTTGAATGAAACTTTGGCCAAATGTTCACCCCATCTAGATAATGTGCAACAGATCGGGTATTTTATTTGCCTTTTAGAAATACACTCTGTGCACCTCTAAGAGAAAACTACACTCAGTAACATATATACTGAAAGGATAAAGAAACGCAGGGCAAACATTTGAGGTGATTTAAAATGATTTGTTTGATAATATATACAATATTTTATATGAGTATAAAAAATCCATCTTTAATCAACAAATTACCAAAATGTCATTAGATTTTGACCAATAATTCATTAGTAATTGAATCACATTTGACGGTACCCCCAATATCGCAAAGTGAAATCTGGAAAAGTGGGACTGACTCGTCCAGATCGAGGTCGGTCGAAAACCCTTCCAGTTTCTCTCAAACGACGGACAAGACGTTATAAACGTTCACACTAAACTGCTGAATAGCAACCCGTTGTTGCCTCTGACCTTGCATTAGCAATGCAATAGCCTGAAAAGCGATGTGTATACCTCAAGAGTATCAAGTGGTATGACAAGATGTTTTGACAAGCTTGTCATCATTATTCTGCACGTGTTTTTTGCTTTTTATCACTTTCTCTATGTGGCATGGTGCAATACACGGTTGAGTGACTTTAGGCACCGGTTTGAGTAATAAGTGACCAAGATAGTCTTCTGACCGGTTTTCATAATTTTAGGCCAAGCATTAAAAAAAATGTTGCATATATTGTTACCCTGCGTTTCTTTATCCTTTCAGTATATATTCCTTCAATGTCCCTATTTGCGGCTGTCTTTTTTAAGACTGCCTTGTTAATCTACATACATAATAATATTAAAATAGTGTAAATCACCATCTAGAGTAGGTGTCTGTGAACACTTTTTAAGACATAAATACCAGCAGATATATTTTACAAATAAATCTTATTGTTAAAGCAATATTTGATATGGAATCAACCTATCCTTAAGATAGATGTACACTGTTTACATGACTACTGTGTTTTGTAAATTCTCTCTTATCTCGAGTTAGGAAAAAAAACTTTACTCAAGGGAAACAACTCATATAATGTGTCAACTTTATGAAGTACACTTTTTATAATTCTCGCAATGTAGTCTAATATATTATGTTAATCAGCCCCCACCAAAGGCGGAGGGATATTGTTTTGGTGTTGTCCGTCCGTCCGGAGTCATAACTCAAGAACCAATGGATAGAATTTCATGAAACTTAAAATAAGTGTACAATAGCAGCATAATGCCACAGGGCGCAGACAACTTTGGTCAAGATATGATTAGTATCTCCAGAGTTATTGCCCTTTAATTGTAATTTTCTTCTATATTCACTATAAAAACATAACAAGATGCCCACGTGCAACATGTCGAGCCCGCCATATGTCAAAAGGGCTAACTCCTTACCAAGCAGAGATGGGTCAAAATACACCTAAATATTGGATGTAACATGCATGTTGTACCACAGAAAATTGGTCTCGATTTTTCTCTACGACCAGTAATAAAAAAGTTACAATATAAGCTATTTATAGTAAAACAAAGGGAAGTAATTCTAAAAACAAGGGTAGGCCATGGTGGTGAACATTTGTACAAAGTAACATCAAAATCCCTTCATGCATGAAGAAGAAATGCTCCAGACAAAGATATTCTTGACTTTGATTGTTCGTTTTGTCCTCGTGTGTTTGCTTTGTATGCTAGTGTGTGTCGGTAGTATATGTGTGTGTGTGTGTACATGATTGTGTGTGTGTGTGTGTGTTGTGTGTGTATGTGTGTGTGTGTGTGTTGGTGGTGTGCACTTCTGGGTGCTGTGGGGCTCGTTTTGGGGAGGCTGCGTTTTTGGTACGTGGCATTCCCTGTTTGATATTATTTTTGTTTTGAACTTTAACCTCTAAGTGTGACCTTGACCTTAGACCTAGGGACCTGGTTCTTGCGCATGACACTCCGTCTCATGATGGTGAACATTTGTGCCAAGTTAAATTAAAATCCCTCCATGCACGAAAAAGATATGCTCCAGACAAAGTCATTCTTGAATTTAACCTTTAACCTCAAAGTGTGACCTTGACCTTAGACTTAGGGACCTGGTTCTTGCGCATGACACTCCGTCTCATGATGGTGAACATTTGTACCAAGTTAAATTAAAATCCCTCCTTGCATGAAAAAGATATGCTCCGGACAAAGTCATTCTTGAATTAAACCTTTAACCTCCAAGTGTGACCTTGACCTTAGACTTAGGAACCTGGTTCTTGTGCATGACACTCCGTCTCATCATGGTTAACATTTGTGTCAAGTAACATCAAAATCCCTCCATGCATGAAAAAGATATGCTCCGGACAAAATCGGACGCACGGACGCACGGACGCACATACACCGAACCGCCAAAAGTGACAACTATATCAAGCTCACCACAGGCGGGCTCGACAAAAATTATATTTCTCTATCCAGTTATCAAAATTAAATTTTAATTGGCTCAAATAATTATATGATCACTCTTTCTAATATCACTCCCTACACTTCTTGATTTTTTTTAGAAATGAGGCCCCTGAAAGGGTTTAGCGCTTTTCTTAAATATTCTATTTAAACTTTTTGTTTTCTGAAACTAAATTTACTGATTAAATTTAACTTACAACAACTCAGTTCTGTATCACTGTAAGATGCAGAAAAATGAATTATCCTCAAAGATGAGGCCCCAACCAGAACTAGATTTTAACAGAAATGAGGCCCTTAAGGGGACGTAGTGCTTTTCTCACATAATTATTCTACATAGAAACTTAAGAATTCTTGTTGTCTGAAAGTTAAAGTACTGATTTGATCTAACTTATAACAATTAAGTTCATTATGACTGTAACTTGAGGAACAAATATCACCTCGGAGATGAGGCCCCAGTGGGGTGGTGAAATTTTTAAAATGCTTTTACATTTTTGTATATATAGCATTTTTACAAACGTGTATCAGTCTGACCAAGCCGGTTCAGTCTGTGAGCGGGGCTCTTGTAGTAAGTGAATATGCAAAAACATTATTAAAAGATACACGTTTGGACCAGATTCGCTCTACTGAATCAAAGCATCTGTGATCATAGTAAGTTGTTAGCACTTTCTCCATAATATAAATACATGTAGTACATAAAAACTGGTAGAATGCTAATTATGGCTTTATCTATTAATATTGTATTTAAAGGGAAATGCATCGCAAACGAAAGCTGGATAACAAAAAAACAACAGAATAAGACATTAGACAAAGAATTGTTCTCAAGTAATAAAAGCATGGCTCATGAAGTAGAACTAGAGAAGACAAAGTACAGGAACTGGGTGAGAGGAGCACTGGCGTATAAATATCTTAAACAAGGTATTGAAGGTTTCGCTGATGATGTTGTTCAGCAGGAACATAACAGAATTCTTCACAACATCATACCACCTGGACAGACCTGTAACCAGTGCAAAGATGTCAGACATCTCAGACCAAAGCATGCAAGTGCTGTAGCAGAAACATGTCCACAAGGTCAAAGTAATTGTAGCTGTCAAGATAGAAAAAAGAAACCTTGTCCAAATCAAGTATGTGACGCGATTATGGGTGATATATTAGACAGTCACGGATCACAGCCTCCGACGCCTTACTGGAAAAACGCGGATATTCAGAAGTGGTGTTCAGATCCATGGGAAGTTGCGAAATGTTTTATCAATTCACCGGGATATGCAGACAAGAAAACAGCTTCCTATATTGATGCAACTGGTTTGCTACACATCTTCATCAACAACACCAAACTCCATTCACATCTTTCATGTGCAATATCTAAAAATGGAACTGACGTCTTTAGCAAGGTAACTTCAGTTGCAAGTTTCTTTTCTTACGTCCTTCTTGCAGTTAACTGTTATTGTATATTAATCAGTTTTTTATATTTAATTAGAAACATAACATAATTATTTGAAACACAATGTTTCCATTTATATCAGGTACGGAGAAGGCGAAACCAGATATTCCATTCTCCTACGATGGAAATGGATCAGAATGATTTGTACGACTGCATAGCTGACATTATAACCATTCTTGAAGATGCTAAAGAACTGAAGCAAAGACCAGAGGCTAAAACTGCTGTTGAGAAACTTAAAGAGGCACGTTCAACTTAATGAGTTAAAAGATGTCAGTATTCAAACACACAATTTATTTTATTTAAGTAAACAAATAACTTAGGTTTCGAGATCTTTCGAGAAGAGCTTTTGATGCAGTGGTTTTGCATACTTACTTTGCATTGCTGGAAGGCTGAGCCATATGGTGCTACCCGAATCCTGGAATCAGCCTTTTATTGTTGAACAGACAGAATATTTTTTTGAAACAATTCTTTGTTTAGAATGTCCCATGTTCGTACAACCAGCATCAGTTTATGACACTATGACACCAAAATTGCCATTCGCTTCTTGCTTTATGACCTTTATATCACGTAACCGTTACAGACTGAAGATGAAATATGTTTATTGAATCGTTTATTAAAAGTTAAATGGTCGATAATATTGTTTCGAAAATTGTGAAGGTCAAAAAATGGAATATCGTCCATTGATCACAAACGTAGCTCGACTATACCTGTGTATTACAGCACGTATAATAAATGCATGTTTTGGTTATACTGGGGCAGTAATAGTAACACTCTGCTTAACTCCTTCCTCCTTTCTCCTTTACACTGCCTCCCTTAAATTTTACCCTTCCCTTGATCGACGTCTGTATTAGTTCCGCTTAGAGCTAATAACTGCTAGAAATAGCATATACTTTAGTAGACACTGGCAAAAATGGGTAAAACTTGATAAGAAGTTGGTTTTGTTTACTATGGAGAGGTTACAGCTAGTATGATTGTCTTTCTAATAATTGTATGTTTCTGATTAAAAGTTTCTGATTAAAGTTTCAATAAAGATTGATGATATTGAAGAAATAATAATTGAAATGTTAAACTTGTTGGACCGCCAACTTGTGTTTTCTTTGGGGAGTTCACTGTATGATTGTATTTCTAATACTTGTATATTTTTGATTAAAAGTTATGATTACAGTTTCAGTAAAGATTGATGATATTGGAAAAAAAGTGTTAAATTACACCTAAACTCTTTTGATTTCATTTTAACATATAATTCATCGAATGGTTTGTATCAATTCAAAAATAAATTATATAGATTTCACTGTTGAAATTCTCAAAATAATTCAATTTGAATTTGTCCTCAGATTCATTCGTTCATTTTTCTGGTGAATTCTTTCATATGGTAAACAACTATAATTATGAGTTTCAATCATTAAAATAATAATCATCTGTAAGTTAGTTATATTGCTATAAACATTAAGGAAACGTACACTTTAGTAAAGTGCCTTAGCAGTGTACTTGGAATATAAACCTCGTGCATTCTATGTGTCGATTTAATAACAACAGTACTTCATTGCCTTTTTTTCATTTAATAATTTACACATACATGTATGTTTTGTCGTCATTGACTTATCATGTGCAATTATCTACATGTATAATTCGTGGTTCTTTTTAAATTAAAGTTGAAACACAACAATTTCATAATAACAACCAACAATGAAGTTGAAGTATGTAGAGATGCAATGGTATCCATCGCGAACAGATCAGACGAACTTAAAGAAATGATAGAAAATGAGAAGAATGATATAGACAAGAAGGCGACAGAAGCTGTTGACGATAAAACGCAAAAGGCTCTTGGAGAGGCCTTAGGACAATTAGAAAAGCAGAATGAGAGCCAATTACAAGCAATGAATGAAAGATTGAAGCATGTTGAGACAGACAATTTGGCTTTAAGGCAGGACATGAGTTTGATTAAACAGGTAATTCCTTAGTCATTTTGAGTCATGTTTGGGTCAAAACATGGGTGACAGGAGCAGGACTGATTATCTTTAATCGATATACAAGGAATATAACGACTAAAACAGCCATACTTTTATTACATGTTTATAGATTTGGGTCCGTTACTTTGAATCAACTCTTTTCACTAGATAATGAATTTAGGAAAGTGTATAGATTTCTATGACAGCAGTCATAATTACCTAGTGCTCTATATAATTCGCAATTCCTCATTTTTGACTGTTTTTTTTAAATTTTCATTATGCGTCAGACAGGGGAACAGTTCGCGGGGAGGAGGGCAACTTGACTGTTTCACCCCTGTACGAACTGTTTCATGCGCAGTAAGATGCGCAGACAAATCAAAGATGAATACCAAAAGAAATGATAGGCTGAAGTTTAGTATGAATCGCATCAAAAAATTGTCTACGGCTTGTTTTTTCATAATATAAGAAAGGCATTAGGATATAAAACAGTTATTTCCTGTAAGTATTTGAGAACAGTCAATACTATTGTCCTTCTGTATCGTGGAAGACAGTTTCAACCGTTGCCATCGTATACTGTCAGAGACTAGCACTTTGCAAAACAAGACCATAAAGAAAATCATGATTTTTTTTCATGCGTATTTAACGCAGATAACTCAAAATCTGAATTAATAATTTTTAAGCCCAGTTTTTCTCGCGTCGCTCTTTTTACATGGCACTCCGCTTTCATATCATTTCCTATATTTTTTAATAGATTCTTGCTAAAAACCCTTAGTTAAATAATTGTTTAATTGGCATAAACATTTGCTCTCAATACCACCCACTATTTTTCCTTTCCAAACCTTTGTACGCAAAAAAACGATAGAAAGTGGGAGTATAGGTTTTAATTTGATATCGCTGTGTGATGTTATTCGAGTACAGGATTTTAATTGGCATGCATCGGTGCAATACACCGGGCACGTTAAAGAGTCAAGTAGTCTATTCGCATAGAGCTAGGGTCTGGTTAGCGGATTCCTGTGCCTGTCAGACATTTTTGTATATACATATAGTGTGAACTTGTAGATAATCACTTAGCAAGTGCAGTTAATAACAAAATACATCTTCGGATGGTGAGCCTATGTAACAGGCGGAATAAGGCCTGCGTTTTCTGATGAGAACCTAGTTTCTCAGTTCACCTTCTGCAGAAATATACTGAGAACCAAGCTTCTAGGGATACTTGTGCAAACAGTAGATTACCTGAAATACCTGAAATATATATACATTGGCTAATTAATTATCGATCTGTCAGTGAGCATGTAGTATCCGAATTAGCATGCGAATAATTCCAAGCGTATGCAGTATGATAAAACTTCTGTGTACTTTTCTTGACAACTGGAAATTTATAATCATAATAAGACTCATTACTATATACATAGTAGCTCGATTACTGTAAATACATGTATACGTGTTCATTATAAACTAATACTCGCTGAGTTATGAGTTAATAGTAAGACTTTCATTTATCTATCTGGGACAATTTCTGCAGAAATGAATACAAGATGCAATTTATATTTACTGTTTTTGGTATTTGCAGATGTGAGTATTATACATCATGCGGAAACGGACCTATACACACATGTATATAGGTTCGTGGTGTGAATGATACTTAACTGATAGCAATCCTTTTGAAAATACATAAATAAAAGCTACACACAAAGATCAAATCACCGGGATGTAGACATGATTTCAATAACTGCACTAATTTTCTAATTTAAGCAACTGTGCAACCTCGAAGAACTAAACATTGCACGGAACAAACACACAGAACAACTAGAGTACGTAGAAAAGAAACAAGGTAATGAACTTCTGGTTCTCTTTTAAAGTTTCAAAAATTTTGAACATTTGTACAAGAAAGAATTTCTGTTAGATGTAGTGAGGATTCTCCTTTATATACCGTTTATTTCAATCAGGAAAATAAAAGAAGCATGACTGTGTAGAAGAAATCGATGTTAAGCTAAAATGAAATGTGTATTTGCATTTCATGACCTCGTTGACACCAAATAAATGGCGAAGGACACAAGAATGACCTTTATAATGCTCCCAGCTTACTTTTTCGACAATACTGATTCTACTTAATATGCAATTCATTTTTGTTCTATAAATAGTCAGTATTAACTTAAAGTCCCATTAGTACTTTGGATGTAAAATAACTTGTAGCTCTAATATTACCAAAAAAGATATTGAATTGGCGAAATTGACCGTTCTTTGTTCGAAAAACACTACTTAAGTTGCTTTTCAAATTGACGGTACATGCTAGAAATATTCAATGATCTTGCAAAAAAGTAAGAAACGTGGTCTGACAATGCTTTTGCATAAAGAAGAGAAAAAAATATAAAGGAAAGATATACGTCAACATTGTTTAAGAATAAACATAACACATTATTTTATCTGTAAATGTGTTATCCATTTTTAAATATATGAGGTGCTAATGTGATTTTAAGTTTGGAAAAGACATGTTTGCCCTCTGAGGCACAATTTGTTATTTCTTTCCTTACAGCACTCCAGAGAAGCCTTGTAGAACGTTATGAAACGAAAGGTTATTTCAAGACATGGATTTCCCCACTTATAACGCAACAAAACAATATTGATGTCAACGAAATTTATGTAACGCCAAATATGAAAATAGAAAAGAAATCTGATGAACTTTCATCTACAGGTCAACATTCTCCTAGTAGCAGAGCATCTCCACATGTTGAATCTGAATTTAATAATGTAGTGGAATATTCAGATATATTTCAGACGAAGGGAGCAAGGCATAAGAAAATATACATAATTGGCGACGTAGGAACGGGAAAAAGCACGTTAAGTAAGATGATGATTTTCAACTGGTGCAGAGCTATAAAAGATGAGAGCACCTCACTATCTTGGACATCCGTATTCAATATTAGGGAGATGAGCAAGTTTGATTTCCTTTTCACTATACCTTTGCAAAGGATGTCAGGATTCAAAAATGTCATCGAAATGTTAAAAGCCCTTTATAACCCTAATAAAGATGTTAAAACAAATAAGCTTATGACTGAAATCTTCAACCAAGAATCGGAACGTTGTTTGGTTATAGTTGATGGCCTTGATGAGTGGACTCCACCGAAGGATGCAGCTTCTCCACAACATGTCAGTTACGGAATACCGGTTCCAGACGGAGTAAACAATGCAACGTTGGTGACGCTTTCTAGACCCTCTGCGAAAGGAATTCTTAACATGAAGTTAACAGAGTATGATCAGAAAATCAAGTTACTAGGAGTACATAAAACATCAGTGAATGATTTTGTTAGCAAGTATATGGAACTGAATGACAAGAAAGACAAGGAAGACGAGCGTTCATTGATGAAGAAAATCAGTCAAACCAAACTTGAGCATCTCACCAAAACACCTCTGATACTACAACAGCTTGTATGGATGTATTGTACACACGGCCACATTGGAAAGTCTGTAGCTGACATTTATAGTAACATTGTAAATATTATGTTTGGCTGGTTTGAGAACAAAGAAGAAGATATTACACAACCATCTGTAATCACCGACGGAGAATGTGAACAGATGCAACTACCTGAACTTCTTAGAAGATTCCCGCGATGTAAACAGAAAAAAAGGATAATTCTTTCTTTAGGAAAACTCGCATTTAAAGCATGTACTGAGGACGGTATTAGTACTTTTGGTCGATCTGGTAATGGACTGTCCAAATACGACATAGATACACTTGTCAGATGTGGGATTCTAGTGGAACATAACTGCCATGATCCTACTATTCAAAAATCATCGTTATCATTCATTCACATATCCTATCTGGAATTCTTTGCGGCTCTCTATATATCGGGTCATTACCGCGAACGATATCCGACACATACAATGAAGCCCAAACTACACAGTAGAACGGTGTTGAAAAAGTTATTTATGAAAATAAAATCTGTAGAAGATATACTGCAATTATCAAACATACTCAGAATGGTTTGTGGATTGTCTCCCTTACTGTTAGAAGAAATTTCCGACCTTATCTCAAAGCAACTGATGCGTGATGAGAGTATGATCAGAAACAGACACGGAATTTCCCAGTTTGACTTCTTTGTATACCAGCATGAAGCTGAGCTGATTCATAATCTTATATCAAACTGTTTATTAGAGTGTGGGACGGATGATAAACCTGCAATAAGTCTTTGTGATGTAATTATCATAAAGGAGCCAGACAAACAAATTCTTACGAATATTGTTACAGAGAGTGTGGTATCAGTAAACTTAATGTTATCTGAATTGACAACTGCAACAATGGTCGAAGTACTGAAATTGGTTTCAAAATTTCATCGGTCACAATTTATTAGAATAGATGGGATTCGTTCTTGTGAGGCGTGCAAGCATTTATCATCATTTTTATCACAAGCAGTGTCATTAAAGCAGTTGGAACTGAGCAGTATCTGCTGTGACCGTTATGAATGTGAAGGTCATGCCATTGACCTGTCTAAACACGATCAGCTGAATAGTATTGTGACAGTCAACTCTAGCTTTAGTCTGTTAGAATCTGTTGTAAATACAAAAAGTGTAGTTGGTATTTCCATCTCAGAATTTATGAATCAGGGCAAAACACCACATGGGATATGTGAGCATTTATCATCTTGGCTTACACAAGCAGTGTCCTTAAAACAACTTAAACTGATAGACATATACTGTGACCGTGATGACTGTGACGGTCATGCCATTGACCTGTCTAAACACGACGAGCTGCAGAATATTGAGATACAACCTTGTTTTTTTGTTTCACAAGTTATGGTAAAGGCTAAAAGTCTTAAAACTGTTTTAATCTCAAACAGAGATGACCACAAAACACCACATGGAATATGTGAGCATTTATCATTCACATTATCACAGGCAGTGTCTATAAAGAAAATCAACCTTTGGAACATCACCTGTCACCGTGACGACTGTGAAGGGCATACCATTGACCTGTCTAAACATGACAAGATAAAGAGTATTGATTTAGTTGCATGTTCATTTACGTTAGGGTCTATGGCAAACGCTAAAAGTTTAAAGAATGTTTTTATCACAGGAAGCTCTAACCGCAGAACGCCACATGCGATCTGTGAACATTTATCATCCTCATTATCACAGGCAGTGTCTATAACGAAGCTTCAACTTGGCTACATCACCTGTCACCGTGACGACTGTGAAGGGCATGCCATCGACCTGTCTAAACATCACCAAATACAAAGTATTAGTTTAGTAGAGTGTTCATTTACGTTAGGGTCTATGGCAAACGCTAAAAGTTTAAAGAATGTTTTTATCTCAGGAAGCTCTAACCACAGAATGTCACATGCGATCTGTGAACATTTATCATCCTCATTATCACAGGCAGTGTCTATAAAGGAGATTGAGCTCAATTACATCACCTGTCACCGTGACGATTGTGAAGGTCATGCCATCGACCTGTCTAAACATGACAAGATACAGAGTATCAAATTAGATAAGTGTTCATTTACGTTAGGGTTTATGGCAAATTCTAAAAGTTTAAAGACGGTTTCCATCTCAGGAAGCTCTTACCACAGAATGTCACATTCTGTGTGTGAACATTTAGCATCCTCATTATCACAGGCAGTGTCTGTTGTGAAGCTTGAGCTTAGGAACATCACTTGTGACCGTGACGACTGTGAAGGTCATGCCATTGACCTGTCTAAACACAACCATATATGTAATTATTTTTCTTTTATAGCTAATTGTTCTTTTTATGAATCTGTGACTGATGATGAAAGTTACCACAAAGTTCAAAATATCAAGTCCTAGTACATTAGATATGATGTTTCAGCATTTAACATCATCAGTATCATGATCAGCTTGAGACGTTTTGGTTGAATTGATCTAGTTTCGACGACTTTTGGTCCAGATTACAGTTATCTTATGCAGGAAATTCACTACGACCTAGTGAATACAGCAAACTTGACCGTATGAGTATAAGTGATATTGAACAATACAAACTAGAAATGAATTTGTTTGTACATACCATGCAGCAGCTACAGACATCCAAATGAGGTTAATATTGACGAGAATGCCCTCACCGGGATGCAACATTTTAAGGGTATCACATTTGATCGTGTCAGAATGAGTCTTCAGACGTGGCGTATATTCATTGGTGGTCTCCTACACCATTCAGTACACATAGAGACTGTGAGACTTTCTAGGCAGAAACATGCCGCTCGAAAAAATGTCGAGCAGTCTCAGGCGTTGTTTCTGGTTCACGCTACAAATGTGTCACGCTTCATATTTTCAACCAAGAAGACCACCTTTGAAAATTGACAATGGATTAAAATGTTTTCATATCGAAAACTGAATTCTTTTTGTATAATCAAAAAGGACGCGCAGGCTGTGATAATGCTACCTATCCTTATGTACATATCTGGTTGTTTTAACTTGAACGATGTGTTTCGGGTTTTCAAACAAAATTTTAAAATGTTCCCATGATATTTTTCTGCTGTATATTTTGTGTATATGTCTATAATTTGATTGGTCAATCATTCAGTTTTGTTTGCATATTACATTGTTCAGATAATTTTAATCAACGGAAAACTAACACTATGACAATTATGCGTCTATTACATTCATATAGAATACTCAAATATGTTATTTGAAACGAAATTGACATGAACCGTATTAAATTTTACAGTTCAATTTTTTTATTTGACTACAACAGATAAGCTTAAGTTTTTGTAATTGTATAAACTACATTGTATGCATATGCCATTAAATGAATGCTCGAAAGTACCATAAGCACTTTGGATGTAAAATTAGTTGTAGCTCTTGTATTACCTCTGCTCAAGTTATTTGTTCGAAAACATATCTAGCACTTTTCCTTTTGAACCAAATATACATTCTATCAATATTGAACTGTACTGTAAAAAATAAGAAACGCTGTTCGAAAATGCGGTTTCATGTAAAAGCGACAAGAATGAAAGAAGTGTATACAGCAACTCGTTTAAATCTAAATTATAAAATAGAGCACACTTCTTCCATTCATTTGTCCGTAAATTTATTACATGTACCTATTTTGTATCGAAAGTGCTAATGGGATTTTAATTTAATAAAATAGGGTTATGAGTATAGTGACGTGATCAAGCATGCCGGATTTGCTCGGGTCATGCGTCGGATCATACGAGTGTGTAGCACAAGTATGATCCGACCACGACGAGAGCCAATCCGGCTTATGGATCACATAACTATACTAATAACCCTTTTATTATTAAACTTTTGACACAAGTCTGCGCGAATAAACTAATTTAAAAGGATATTTTAAGCATACCATTGAAGAAAAGCTCTCTTTAGCGCGAAATATACGTAGTGTGCAACATCATTTTATTGACGTCATCGTATAAAAAGTAGTAACGACCCAGTCAAAAGCGACGTTATTAACGTCATGTGTATTTTAAGGCCAATTTGTGGGTGATAAAGCCTGGAAAAGAAGGGGAGTTGGACATGGAAGCCCCGCTTTTCTAATTACCCCGGAAAAAAAAATAGAAATAGAAATAATATCGATAAAACATGGTCGTAAAAAGTTGTTTAAGAACCAAAAATATGATTGGTCGAAGCCTTGAACCCTCACTGTTTCCTTAAAAAGGCCAAGAAATCGGATTACAGTCTACAACGTTTGATTCCTGGAGACAAAACTATGAATGAAAACGTTACGCATCACCGACGTCATTCTCCAGTAAAACGTGTACAGTTCAAATTAACGGTACGCATTTAAACGACTGTCTGCTTTGCTAGGTTCTGAATCTGACGCTTCTGCTATGTCAGCCAGGATTTCTTTTTTATTTTTGATTAAAGATTAAACTAAAATAAGTTGATAAATGTATTTTGAATATTGAAGGTTGCCCGAATAGGGGAGGGAATTCCAACAGCCACTATTGCTATTTCACTACGCCGACTGAAAAAGGCCGTGTAGTTACGATAGTTTAAAAAATCGGCTAGAATCGAAAAACATGGCTTGGCTTATCGAAATGAAGCATTCCCGCGGATGCCTGGACCTCGGGCTGCCCTGTGAATTCCGCCAGGCACCCCTTCGGTCTTCGCCTCCTTTAATTGAATGCACTCTTACAAATGATAGCACTGAAGTTTGTATTGCACGTACACACAATACGGAATTTTTTTTTCTGTCAGGCCGTATTTAATGGTTGAATAAAGGCTGCATTTTTGACAGAATATTTATAGGAATATAATAAATTACATTATCATGAATGGCGTTGTTCATTATAATAATTAATCAAAAGAACAGGCTGAATGTGCGATTTTCTGAAGGAATGTACGTTTCTGCCGCTTGCCTGCAAAGAAAGGGCAATTAGGAGACAACTTAGCGTTTACAGACAGTTCATGCGTCAACAATATTTTCCCCCCAAAAATTAAATTTTTACATCTTATAGAAAAAGATATTATATTCCCATCGAAAACGTACAGAAAATACGTTAGAAACGTGACTTTTCGGCCTACTGAATTTTCGCATTTCAGAGAATAACAAAACACCTAGACAGTAAAAGGTTTTCAAATTTTGCCAATTGACTATTTGTGATATCTGAAACTGTAAAATTTAATAAAAATGGGATGTGTTCGACTAAGATTTTTCAGTAAGCGCTCTTGAATAATGCCCCTATAACGTGAAAAAGTGATGGCTCTTCTAGAAATGAGTAAATCAAGTGATAGTTAACGTACACGCGGCGAAAATGTCAAAAACAATCACCGGACACATTTTTCATTTGTAACTTCCAAAAACTCCAATATTTTAAAAGAATAAGCAATGAAGTTGTCAGTAATTCGTTTATGTCCTATATATTTATGGTAAAATATTTTACCAGCTTACCAATTTGATCGACTGTTGTCCCGCAGAAGTTGTTTTAAACTGGTTTAAATGTTGCAAGTTTAAGCCTATTCAGAACAACTCAGCAGAACGCCCTTTTTCTAGCACCGGATGATTATAACCTAACGACCAACGACTAGGAAATCTCCTTTTCAAAGTGCCATGTGTATTACCAAAGGCAATTATAATGTTACCTTTGCTTGATACACGTACATGCCTGTTGATACACGTACTTGCATGTTGATACACGTACTTGCCTATTGATACACGTACTTGCCTATTGATACACGTACTTGCAAACATGCGTGCATCAAACCTTGCATTATGAGCAATTGAAGGACATTTCCAAATTGTTCTAGCCAGTCAACGAAAATCCTTAATGCACAACCCGTATTGCTCAGAATTCGTGTACCTGTTTAAGCGATGTTGTTATTAACCTGGGAATAATCACATTGGCTTCTGTCACTTGAGTTTTGCAGCTGTTTGGATAATGTCGCAGTCAGGAAGTAACCGTTGCTAAAGTATTTGCTCTTCAAATATCTTTAAAAAAGTTTACATAATACTTTCTTCTTGAGTATGGGAAACTAGTCATCAGGTTTATATTATGATATTACGTGCTCACACATATCAGTATCAGAAATCCTAGATATCCTCGTTGAAGAATGACTAAGTCGTGGATTCAAACCACGTTGTACCCAAAATACGTGAAACTAGACAGTGACAGCCGGTGCATACGTCAAAGAATAATAATTTTACAAGGTAAATTACTTTCATATCATATAATCATTAAACTTTTGTAAATGTAAGATGTTTTCGGGTTGTGAGTTTTTTCATCAATTAATTTATAAATAGTGGCGTCTGTTAAAAGAAAGCCGAAGAAGAGTGAGACAAATATAAGCGAGATGATAGTCACCTCTCATTTGCATAGAAATATACTCCCGTTTTTTGCACGGCGGATAGATTTTCCAGGGAAGGACTGTCACTACAGACTGCAGATTCTTATATCTTTTTCAGATAAAGTGGACTCGAACCAGTGTCTCTGAGTCTATGCCAGCGGCTCTTACCACTCGGTCATGCATCTTTATACTTCATCCAAAAATAATTACATCGACTACTCAAATAAAGCACCCTAAAATGAACAGATTCTACTTTATAAAAATGTTTTTTTTTATTTGAGTCCACGCGGATGGATTCGGTACAATACTTTCAAAATTAAACTAGAAAGGTTGTAAAAATTGGAAAGGGTTCATGAAAATCCTTCAATGTGTTTAAGAGATATGGAGTGGACTCAAAATATTAGCGAAGGTCCTTGCCTTTAACCGTTGCATTGACTTTGGAACACGGATTTTGCACGATTTTCGATAGTCATAGAGGATACTATGTTCAGTCTATACGGGCATTCTTACGCATAGAAACCCGTACTCGTTGATGAGGGAATTTTGTCTCGCTACAGCAAAACTGCTGCATATACATGTATAAAACAATTACTAGTATTTCATTTGCCACCAGTTTCATCATGAACGTGTACCGAGTGAGGTTCGGACCTATGAATCTAAAGTCGCGCTGTGAGTTGCATTTTACCCATCCTTCTAGGGGTTTAAGAAATACAATATATGAAGCGGACACGAAATATCATCAAATGTCTTTGGACTTAAAAGTGTAACAGTGACAATGACCCGAGGCAGTCGAAGCATGTTCTCTGCATATCGCCTTGACATGTATTTATTTATGCCTTGAGTCATTCTAAAATTCCTAATTTCGTTTCAAGATTACAGCCCGAAAACGAAATTGCGAACAGACGGCCAGGTGCCGTACCATTATTCCCCATTCGTATAAAATAAGTAAATGAAACATAAATTACAATACCGGTATGATGGATCCGTTTTCAATTTTTGTTTTAAAGGGATCCTATTCTTCACATCTGTGACACATTACAAAATATGGCACAGTGGGAAAATATGGTTCTGCAATACCCATGTACCATGTACATCATGTATGTACCAAAACGCAAAAGAATTGTAGACAAATTCATTACGTGTATACACCCGCACGGAATTCATATAGTTTGCTGTAAAACTTTTTTCAAATTCTTCTCGGCTGAACATTTATTTCAGACACAATACGTTTCATAATTATAATTAGTTCTGCGGTATAAGAATAATACAAAATGTATTGACTTCGCAAATCGTTTCCCGTAAAAATCACTTTCACCATTAACACATCAGAAAACTTTGAAGGGAGAAAAAAAACATAAAAAGAACTGTGAAACATGTGGAAAATTTTATGCACGGGACACGGTGAGTTTTAGCATATACTCAACAGCTCGACCTGTGATAAGACCACTGGCAGGAAGACGATTAAGCGTGTATTGCAGTTTTCCTCTTCACACTCATTTGACATACAAAACCTAAACCTTGACTATTGCTCTAGTTACATTACATAAAGACGACTGTCTGTGGAAACTTTTTCATATTGCCAGTTATTATCTGGGATCCAAACAAGTGTGATATTACAGCAGCTAGGCAATCTACTTGATCAAAAACTTAACCACGGAGACAGTCGACTTTCACGTGCATGTACTAGTATAGTAAAAGCACTGTATCCCAGAACTAATACAAAATTAAGTTAATTTTGCTAAATTAAAATGCAAGTCCGACTTTCATTCTTTCACAAACGAGTGCTATTTTGACCAGTTTCAGCAAGCAACATTTTATGAGTCGTAACTGTAATTTAAAATTGAGGAATTAAAAATATAAGGTCACCTGCAAGTAGGATAATACTGGACTTAAAATGTAGGAAATTTCAGGCATTATCTCTGTTCATAAATCTATCATCAAAATTTCTACAGCGTGAAATACTCGTTTTTACAGTTAAAATTCTGTGATAGAATTAAACTTTCGGACAAGATGATAATAATTACCCTTTTGTCGATGTTCGTGAAGTTGGCAGACTGGCAGCGTAGCAGTGTAGCAGCGTGAAGTTGGCAGACTGGCAGACTGGCAGTGTAGCAGCGTGAACTTGGCAGACTGGCAGCGTAGCAGCCTAGCAGCGTGAACTTGGCAGACTAGTAGACTGGCAGCGTGAACTTGGCAGACTGACAGCGTAGCAGCGTGAACTTGGCAGACTGGCAGACTGGCAGTGTAGCAGTGTGAACTTGGCAGACACGCAGCGTAGCAGCCTAGCAGCGTGAACTTGGCAGACTGGCAGCGTAGCAGCATGAACTTGGCAGACTAGCAGCGTAGCAGCGTGAACTTGGCAGACTGGCAGCTTAGCAGCCTTGCAGCGAGAACTTGGCAGACTGGCAGCTTAGCAGACTAGCAGCGTGAACTTAGCTATATTGTATGAAATGTATGTTTAAAATACAACAGAAGCACGAATTATGCGTAGATACAATTAATATACACGCCATTTCATTTTGATATTTTATATCTTATACCGGTTTTCATTAGTTTCCGTTACTTGAAGAGTTTTCGCTGCAAGCAGACTTTTCGCTGAAGGCAGCCCAACAACTCAGCAGCTCAGCAGCTCAGCAGCTCAGCAGCTCAGCAGACCAGCAGACCAGCTGTTCAGCAGTCGAAATTTCAAAGTTTAATATTGTGCTATATTGAATAAAATGTTGTATTTTTTCAAAAATACGACAGAAGCACGAATTATGCGAAGAAACAATAAATACACGGCGTTTCATTTTGATATTTTATATTCATAAGTTTACGTTACTTGAAGAGTTTTCGTTGCAAGCAGACTTTTTGCTGCCAGCAGCCCAGCAACTCAGCAGACCAGCCGCTCAGCAAACCAGCAGCTCAGCAGACCAGCAGACCAGCAGCTCAGCAGACTAGCAGCTCAGCAGACCAGCAGCTGAGCAGTTCAGCAGCCGAACTTCAAAGTTTAATATTGTGCTATATTGAATGAAATGGTTTTTTTCCAAAAAATACGACAGAAGCACGAATTATGCGTAGAAACAATAAATACACGCCCTTTCATTTTGATATTTTATATCTTATATTCATAAGTTAAGGTTACTTGAAGAGTTTTCGTTGCAAGCAGACTTTTCGCTGTCAGCAGTCCAGCAACTCAGCAGACCAGCCGCTCAGCAGACTAGCAGCTCAGCAGACTAGCAGACCAGCCGCTCAGCAGCTCAGCAGACTAGCAGCTCAGCAGACCAGCAGCTCAGCAGATCAGCAGCCGAAACTTCAAAGTTTAAGATTGTGCTTTATTGAATGAAATGGATGTTTAAAATACGACAGAAGCATGTGCGTGAAGTTAGCTGCCAGTTGCCAGTTGCCGGTTGCCAATTCAATGCCAATTCAATTGGCAACTGGCAACTGGCAGCCAACTTCACACTCTTGTTGCCAATTCGTCTTCACTTGCAAATATTAACCAAAAACAAAATTGTTAAACCGAGCGAATTGGCAACTGGCAACTGGCAGCCAGATGCCAATTCGATTTTTATGAAAAAATCTTAATAAAAAATAAATTGGCAACTGGCAACTAACTTCATATTCCAGATGCCAATTCAACTTTCACTTGCAAATAGCCAATTCGTCCAACCTAACGAATTGGCAACTGGCAATTGGCAATCAAATGCCAATTCGATTTTTATGTAAAAATTTTAATAAAAGTTGATTTGGCAACTGGCAACTGGCAACCAACTTTATATTTCAGATGCCAATTCAACTTTCACTTGCCAATAACCAATTCGTTCAACCTCGCGAATTGGCAACTGGCAACTGGCAGCCAGATGCCAATTCGATTTTTATGTAAAAATCTTAATTAAAGTTGAATTGGCAACTGGCAACTGGCAACCTACTTCATATTTCAGATGCCAATTCAACTTTCACTTGCAAATAACCAATTCGTTCAAACTCACGAATTGGCAACTGGCAACTGGCAGCCAGATGCCAATTCGATTTTTATGTAAAAATCTTAATAAAAGTTATTATATGTAAAAATCTTAATAAAAGCTGAATTGGCAACTGGCAGCCAGATGCCAATTCGATTTTTATGTAAAAATCAGTTTATGTAAAAATCTTAATAAAAGTTGAATTGGCAATTGGCAACCAGATGCCAATTTGATTTTTATGTAAAAATCTTAATAAAGCTGAATTGGCAACTGGCAACTGGCAGCCAGATGCCAATTCGATTTTTATGTAAAAATCTTAATAAAAGTTGAATTGGCAACTGGCAACTGGCAACCAACTTCATATTCCAGATGCCAATTCGACTTCTGTCAGTAATTGTGAATAAAAAGCGAATTGGCAACTGGCAACTGGCAGCCAGATGCCAATTCGATTTTTATGTAAAAATCTTTAAAAAAGTTGAATTGGCAACTGGCAACTGGCAACCAACTTCATATTCCAGATGCCAATTCAACTTTCACTTGCAAATAGCTAATTCGTTCAACCTCACGAATTGGCAACTGGCAACTGGCAGCCAGATGCCAATTCGACTTCTGTCAGTAATTGTGAAAAAAAGCTGAATTGGCAACTGGCAATTGGCAGCCAGATGCCAATTCAATTTTCATGTAAAACTCTTAATAAAAGTTGAATTGGCAACTGGCAACTGGCAACCAACTTCATATTCCAGATGCCAATTCAACTTTTACTTGCAAATAACCAATTCGTTCAACCTAACGAATTGGCAACTGACAATTGGCAGCCAGATGCCAATTCGATTTTTATGTAAAAATCTTAATAAAAGCTGAATTGGCAACTGGCAGCCAGATGCCAATTCGATTTTTATGTAAAAATCAGTTTATGTAAAAATCTTAATAAAAGTTGAATTGGCAATTGGCAACCAGATGCCAATTCGATTTTTATGTAAAAATCTTAATAAAAGTTGAATTGGCAACTGGCAACTGGCAACCAACTTCATATTCCAGATGCCAATTCAACTTTCACTTGCAAATAGCTAATTCGTTCAACCTCACGAATTGGCAACTGGCAACTGGCAGCCAGATGCCAATTCGACTTCTGTCAGTAATTGTGAAAAAAAGCTGAATTGGCAACTGGCAATTGGCAGCCAGATGCCAATTCAATTTTCATGTAAAATTCTTAATAAAAGTTGAATTGGCAACTGGCAACTGGCAACCAACTTCATATTCCAGATGCCAATTCAACTTTTACTTGCAAATAACCAATTCGTTCAACCTAACGAATTGGCAACTGACAATTGGCAGCCAGATGCCAATTCGATTTTTATGTAAAAATCTTAATAAAAGCTGAATTGGCAACTGGCAGCCAGATGCCAATTCGATTTTTATGTAAAAATCTTAATAAAAGTTGAATTGGCAAGTGGCAACTGGCAACCAACTTCATATTCCAGATGCCAATTCAACTTTTACTTGCAAATAACCAATTCGTTCAACCTAACGAATTGGCAACTGGCAATTGGCAGCCAGATGCCAATTCGATTTTTATGTAAAAATCTTAATAAAGCTGAATTGGCAACTGGCAACTGGCAGCCAGATGCCAATTCGATTTTTATGTAAAAATCTTAATAAAAGTTGAATTGGCAAGTGGCAACTGGCAACCAACTTCATATTCCTGATGCCAATTCGACTTCTGTCAGTAATTGTGAATAAAAAGCGAATTGGCAACTGGCAACTGGCAGCCAGATGCCAATTCGATTTTTATGTAAAAATCTTTAAAAAAGTTGAATTGGCAACTAGCAAGTGGCAATCAGATGCAAATTCAATTTTTATGTAAAAATCTTAATAAAAAAATAAATTGGAAACTGGCAACAAACTTCATATTCTAGATGCCAATACAACTTTCACTCGCCAATTCGTAAGTTGAATGAATTTGCTATTTACAAGTGAAAGTTGAATTGGCATCTGGAATATGAAGTTGGTTGCCAGTTGCCAGTTGCCAATTCAACTTTTATTAAGATTTTTACATAAAAATCGAATTGGCATCTGGCTGCCAGTTGCCAGTTGCCAATTCGCGAGGTTGAACAAATTGGTATCTGGTTGCCGTTGCTAGTTGCCAAATTAACTTTTATTAAGATTTTTACATAAAAATCGAATTGGCATCTGATTGCCAATTGCCAGTTGCCAATTCAACTTTTATTAAGATTTTTACATGAAAATTGAATTGGCATCTGGCGCCAGTTGCCAGTTGCCAATTCGTTAGGTTAAACGAATTGGCTATTTGCAAGTGAAAGTTGAATTGGCATCTGGAATATGAAGTTTGTTGCCAGTTTCAGTGCCAATTCAACTTTTATTAAGATTTTTACATAAAAAATCGAATTGGCTTCAGGCTGCCAGTTGCCAATTCAACTTTTATTAAGATTTTTACATAAAAATCGAATTGGCATCTGGCTGCCAGATGCCAGTTGCCAATTCGCGACGTTGAACGAATTGGCATCTGGTTGCCAGTTGCCAATTCAACTTTTATTAAGATTTTTACATAAAAATCGAATTGGCATCTGGCTGCAAGTTGTCAGTTGCCAATTCGTGAGGTTAAACGAATTGGCTATTTGCAAGTGAAAGTTGAATTGGCATCTGGAATATGAAGTTGGTTGCCAGTTGCCAGTTGCCAATTCAACTTTTTTTAAGATTTTTACATAAAAATCGAATTGCGTCTGGCTGCCAGATGCCAGTTGCCAATTCGCGACGTTGAACGAATTGGCATCTGGTTGCCAGTTGCCAGTTGCCAATTCAACTTTTATTAAGATTTTTACATAAAAATGGAATTGGCATCTGGCTGCCAGTTGCCAATTTGCTTTTTATTCACAATTACTGACAGAAGTCGAATTGGCATCTGGCTGCCAGTTGTCAGTTGCCAATTCGTGAGGTTAAACGAATTGGCTATTTGCAAGTGAAAGTAGAATTGGCATCTGGAATATGAAGTTGGTTGCCACTTGCCTGTTGCCAATTCAACTTTTATTAAGATTTTTACATAAAAATAGAATTGGCATCTGGCTGCCAGTTGCCAGTTGCCAATTTGCGAGGTTGAACGAATTGGCATCTGGTTGCCAGTTGCCAGTTGCCAATTCAACTTTTATTAAGATTTTTACATAAAAATCGAATTGGCATCTGATTGCCAATTGCCAGTTGCCAATTCGTTAGGTTAAACGAATTGGCTATTTGCAAGTGAAAGTTGAATTGGCATCTGGAATATGAAGTTGGTTGCCAGTTGCCAATTCAGCTTTTATTAAGATTTTATATAAAAATCGAATTGGCATCTGGCTGCCAGTTGCCAGTTGCCAATTCGCGTGGTTTAACAATTTTGATTTTGGTTGATATTTGCAAGTGAAGACGAATTGGCAACAAGAGTGTGAAGTTGGCTGCCAGTTGCCAGTTGCCAATTGAATTGGCATTGAATTGGCAACCGGCAACTGGCAACTGGCAGCTAACTTCACGCACATGACAGAAGCACAAATTATGCGTATATACAATTAATATACATTTTGATATTTTTTATCTTATACCGGTATTCATTTGTTTCCGTTACTTGAAAAGTTTTTGATGCAAACAGACTATTCGCTGCCAGCAGCCCAGCAACTCAGCAGACCAGCCGCTCAGCAGATCAGCCGCTCAGCAGACCAGCAGCTCAGCAGACCAGCAGCTCAGCAGATCAGCAGACCAGCAGCTCAGCAGACCAGCAGCTCAGCAGATCAGCAGCCGAAACTTCAAAGTTTAAAATTGTGCTATATTGAATGAAATTGATGTTTAAAATACAACAGAAGCACAAATAATGCGTAGATACAATTAATATACATTTTGGTATTTATATCTTATACCGGTATTCATTTGTTTCCGTTACTTGAAGAGTTTTTGATGCAAGCATCCCAGCAACTCAGCAGACTTTTTTCGCTGCCAGCAGCCCAGCAGCTCAGCAGACTAGCAGCTCAGCAGACTAGCAGCTCAGCAGCTCAGCAGACTAGCAGCTCAGCAGACCAGCAGCTCAGCAGCTCAGCAGATCAGCAGCCGAAACTTCAAAGTTTAAGATTGTGCTATATTGAATGAAATGGATGTTTAAAATACAACAGAAGCACAAATAATGCGTCGATACAATTAATATACATTTTGGTATTTATATCTTATACCGGTATTCATTTGTTTCCGTTACTTGAAGAGTTTTTGATGCAAGCAGACTTTTCGCTGCCAGCAGCCCAGCAACTCAGCAGACCAGCCGCTCAGCAGACCAGCAGCTCAGCAGACTAGCAGCTCAGCAGACTAGCAGCTCAGCAGACCAGCAGACCAGCAGCTCAGCAGCTCAGCAGCTCAGCAGACTAGCAGCTCAGCAGACCAGCAGCTCAGCAGATCAGCAGCCGAAACTTCAAAGTTTAAGATTGTGCTATATTGAATGAAATGTTGTTTTGTTTTTTTTTAAAAATACGACAGAATCACGAATCATGCGTAGAAACAATAAATACGCGCCCTTTCATTTTGATATTTTGTGAATTTGTGAACTTGTATAGGACTCGGGGACTCAGTTGAAATTTCTTACCGAAGTATCGAATTCTCGTCAAGCTGGTATAAATTTTCAAAGTTGGGAGCAGCTCACAATAGCCACACCCGAGCACCGCAACGGCCCCGGTGGAGTTCGTACAGGCATCGCATGATGTCCGTGCGGATTTGGAACACCGCGAGGCCCGTAAGAGCTTGTTGGTGTTCGTACGACTATCGCAAGAAGTCTTCCGTTCGTACGATAGTACGGACACCGGTTGGGTAACTTGCACGGGCTACGTACGACATCCTTGACGATTGTAGCTAAAAATGAAAAACTATCGCTCCTTATAAGCTCCGCACGACTTGTCTGCGATGTCCATACGGATACTTTACAATTGCAACCTCTAAAAGATCATACGGAGCTAGAAGAAGCTACCAGACGCTACGTTTGCACCGTTCTGGATCTTTAAGTTGGTTGAATGGCATAAGTCTATGGCACTGTGCCAAGATTCCATTTACAGCAGGTGGCCATTTTGATCACAGCTGGAGCGCTGTCATTCATCAGGATGAACGGGTACATCCATACACTTAAACACGGAGGCAAGTCCGTTCGTTCGTTCGTAAACGCTTCCTCATGAACTTGATAGAGACCACTTTTATAGTATGTATTACAACATACGACAACTGTGGTGTTCCGTTCGCGTCATTTAACGTGTTTTTATCGGCGGCTTGATGAAGTGGTAAACTACATGTCTAAACTGCGTAGTAAGAAACTGCTGGTCTGCTGAGCTGCTGGTCTGCTGAGCTGCTGATCTGCTGGTCTGCTGAGCTGCTGGTCTGCTGAGCTGCTGAGTTGCTGGGCTGCAGGCAGCGAAAAGTCTGTTGCAGCGAAAGTAACGTAAACATATGAATATAAAATATAAAATATCAAAATGAAAGGGCGCGTATTTATTGTTTCTACGCATGATTCGTGATTCTGTCGTATTTTAAAAAAAAAAAAAAAAAACAACATTTCATTCAATATAGCACAATCTTAAACTTTGAAGTTTCGGCTGCTGATCTGCTGAGCTGCTGGTCTGCTGAGCTGCTAGTCTGCTGAGCTGCTAGTCTGCTGAGCTGCTGAGCTGCTGGTCTGCTGGTCTGCTGAGCTGCTAGTCTGCTGAGCTGCTAGTCTGCTGAGCTGCTGAGCTGCTGGTCTGCTGGTCTGCTGAGTTGCTGGGCTGCTGGCAGCGAAAAGTCTGCTTGCATCAAAAACTCTTCAAGTAACGGAAACAAATGAATACCGGTATAAGATATAAATACCAAAATGTATATTAATTGTATCTACGCATTATTTGTGCTTCTGTTGTATTTTAAACATCAATTTCATTCAATATAGCACAATCTTAAACTTTGAAGTTTCGGCTGCTGATCTGCTGAGCTGCGCGGAGCTGCTGGTCTGCTGAGCTGCTGAGCGCTGTCGCTGAGTTAGTCTGCTGAGCTGCTAGTCTGCTGAGCTGCTGGTCTGCTGAGCGGCTGGTCTGCTGAGTTGCTGGGCTGCTGGCAGCGAAAAGTCTGCTTGCACCAAAAACTCTTCAAGTAACGGAAACAAATGAATACCGGTATAAGATATAAAATACCAAAATGTATATTAATTGTATCTACGCATAATTTGTGCTTCTGTCGTATTTTAAACACCCATTTCATTCAATATAGCACAATCTTAAACTTTGAAGTTTCGGCGTGGGTGATCTGCTGAGCTGCAGGTCTGCTGAGCTGCTAGTCTGCTGAGCTGCTGAGCTGCTGGTCTGCCGAGCGGCTGATCTGCTGAGCGGCTGGTCTGCTGAGTTGCTGGGCTGCTGGCAGCGAATAGTCTGTTTGCATCAAAAACTTTTCAAGTAACGGAAACAAATGAATACCGGTATAAGATAAAAAATATCAAAATGTATATTAATTGTATATACGCATAATTTGTGCTTCTGTCGTATTTTAAACATCCATTTCATTCAATAAAGCACAATCTTAAACTTTGAAGTTTCGGCTGCTGATCTGCTGAGCTGCTGGTCTGCTGAGCTGCTGAGCTGCTAGTCTGCTGAGCTGCTGAGCGGCTGGTCTGCTAGTCTGCTGAGCTGCTAGTCTGCTGAGCGGCTGGTCTGCTGAGTTGCTGGACTGCTGGCAGCGAAAAGTCTGCTTGCAACGAAAACTCTTCAAGTAACCTTAACTTATGAATATAAGATATAAAATATCAAAATGAAAGGGCGTGTATTTATTGTTTCTACGCATAATTCGTGCTTCTGTCGTATTTTTGGAAAAAAACCATTTCATTCAATATAGCACAATATTAAACTTTGAAGTTCGGCTGCTGAACTGCTAAGCTGCTGGTCTGCTGAGCTGCTAGTCTGCTGAGCTGCTGGTCTGCTGAGCTGCTGGTCTGCTGGTTTGCTGAGCGGCTGGTCTGCTGAGTTGCTGGGCTGCTGGCAGAGAAAAGTCTGCTTGCAACGAAAACTCTTCAAGTAACGTAAACTTATGAATATAAAATATCAAAATGAAACGCCGTGTATTTATTGTTTCTTCGAATAATTCGTGCTTCTGTCGTATTTTTGAAAAAATACAACATTTTATTCAATATAGCACAATATTAAACTTTGAAGTTTCGGCTGCTGAACAGCTGGTCTGCTGAGCTGCTGAGTTGTTGGGCTGCTGTCAGCGAAAAGTCTGCTTGCAGCGAAAACTCTTCAAGTAACGGAAACTAATGAAAACCGGTAGAAGATATAAAATATCAAAATGAAATGGCGTGTATATGTATATTAATTGTATCTACGCATAATTCGTGCTTCTGTCGTATTTTAAACATACATTTCATTCAATATAGCTAAGTTCACGCTGCTAGGCTGCTAAGCTGCCAGTCTGCCAAGTTCTCGCTGCAAGGCTGCTAAGCTGCCAGTCTGCCAAGTTCACGCTGCTACGCTGCCAGTCTGCCAAGTTCACGCTGCTACGCTGTCAGTCTGCCAGTCTGCCAAGTTCACGCTGCTACGCTGCCAGTCTGCCAAGTTCACGCTGCTACGCTGCCAGTCTGCTAGTCTGCCAAGTTCACGCTGCTACGCTGCCAGTCTGCCAACTTCACGAAAATCTTTTGTTGTAACAACAAACGAATTGCATGGAATTAATTTTCATATCAAATTTCAAACAAAACTACCCAAAACATCCCAGTAAAGTTTGAACAAAATTTAGCATTTAATTTTAATAATAGGAGATGCTGCGGAAATTTTGGACAGACGGTCGGATTACAGACGCCCGATGGATGGTGTGTAATGAAAGAGCTCACTGTGTGCTCATGGTGAACTAAAAGTACATGATAAAATCAATTTATGCGAATATAATTCAGTGCAAATTCGTGAAAACCAATGATACACCTATATATAATTTTATGAGAGCGCTACTTACGAATGACAAAACACCTTATAGTTAGTGAAAAGTGTGACCATGATTCAATCGTAGCATCGTCGTAAACGCATGCGTAAGTACGTGTAACGATTTAAGAAGGCCGCTGATCACAAATAAGATGTTTTACGTTTTGGAATAATTCATCTTACCTTAAAATGATTTTTTAAAAGGTTTGCATAATAATTAATAAATAAGCTTTAAAGAAGACAGAGTTCATGACGGCACCTGATTTGTGTAATAGTATGGTGGTATATTTCTGTCACGAGCTGGCGAAAATATCTATCACGATAATGTCAAACATTATCTAGATACGTTTTCTAAAAACATTATCTTAAGTTTCAAGTTTTTTTGAAAATGTTATTTTGATAGTTATAAACCATGACACAAATTCTGAATGATGTTCGGCTGCTTTACCAACTTTTCCAACCAACATCGATATGATCATGTCTTCCATTATTTTGTACATACATGTATGTATATTCTAGCCTGTAAACTTATATAGATAGCACAGTAAATAATATTCTAATATGCTTATGGTATATTTCTATAGTCAATTCGAGTGCATTAATATGATTAAAGCACTCAGAAAAGAATGCGGAGTTTCGGACATGGAAGTAGCTCCTTCCGACATTTCTAATTTACTCCCGCGCAGAAAATGACATATAGAAATAGAAATAATATCTGTATAAATACATCAGTCGCATGAAATAGTTGTGTTTAAGAACCTAAATATTATTTTTGATTGCGTCAAGTAAGCCTTAGAATACCTTCACCTTGTTTTCCTTTAAAAAGGCTAAGAAAATTCAGGATAAACGTCATACAATGTTTTGATTCCGGGAGACAAAACAATGAATGAAAACGTTGACGTCATCACACTGACGTCATTACTCCACGTTAAAACGTTGTACAGTTCAGATTAACGGTTCGCTTTTAAATCGATTGTCTGCTTTGTTAGGTTCTGAATCTGACGTCTTCTGCATAATATCACAGTCGGGTATTTTTTTATATTTTATATATTAGATGATTAAACTAAAATAAGTTTGTATAATATAGTTATGTATGATATCTTGAATGGTTGCCCGAATAGGGGAGTGAATTCCAACAGCCACTATTTATGCTATTTTACACATTACCGCCGAACTGAAAAAAGGTCAGTAGTAGTTACGATAGTTTTCATAAATTCGGCTTATAAGAATCGAAATAATCTATGGCTTGGAGTGCTTTATCGAAATAGAAGCATTTCCTGTCGGTAATGCTTCAATTTCGATAATGCACTCCAAGCCATAGATTATTTCTTAAATAATAAAATAATGCTTACTTAAGAAATAAGATAAATGTAGCGAATATTATTTAAAGTTAAGAAGGTCGTTACATTCTGTTGTGTTGTGTTGTGTTGTGTTGTGTCAATACTTTTTTATTTTTCGGAACTAAACAGAGGCCTACTACGTTTCTCGGTCAAAAAAGATGAATCCTTCGTTTTACAGGTCTGGATAAAATCAATTACTTGATCATGTTTTCATCGCAACGGGAGGTATGGCATAAGGCAGTGAGTAGAAATTATCAGTGCCATATTTTCATGAACTGAACGTCATCTCGCAAACGTCGTTCTTTTGGCGTTCAAGTGGTATTATTCACGCGTTATTTGTCAAATATGTAGGCCGAAGACATCCTGTTATTATTTCATTATTTGTGTTCAAATATCATCAACTAAACACTGTCAAAATTGCATAAACTTTGACCGTCACGATTTTGAAATGTTTCGTCAAAACAGCGGTTGGAAAACGATGACGTTTCAAATGTTATTTCCATTGCTTTAAGCGGATATGTAAGAAGGATGATATTTTTACATGGATGCAAAGTACATTTTCTGATGACTTTAATAGTTTTTTCAGAATAAAAAATAACTTCATGACGGGATGGTTCCGCTTCGCTGGCACTAGAGAGCGTTTTTAAATGACATTACAAAATAAAAACGTTACCATGCGACGCAAATGTACATGATATACGCATGAACCAATTTTCAAATAAATATGACAACTTTTAATTTTACAGACGAAAGGTACTGACCTGCCTTAAAAAACATATTCATAACTTATACAAAAATCACATTGTTATAGTTATTGTATTGTACTGATTTACTTTCGCCCCTTAACAGCTCTATAAAAGTTTTTAAGTGTGACCAGTTTGGTCACTATATCGATTCAAAATTTAATTCTAGTTCCAAAGATAGGTGAATTTTTTTTTTTAAGTTGCGATCGATCATAAAACACTATAAAACATAAATTAGGGTTTTCATGAATTAACAAAATGTGCTGTTTAAACTATCATTCAACCGTTAAAGGATGTAAACCCTGATTAATTTTGATAAACAACTTATTTTGAAATATATCCGCCGTTAATACACCTGATAATAAGATTTTCCTTACTTTCGCACCAATGTTCACATTGTTTATTAAACTGCAAAGTTTGATATCAACAAATCAGTGAAACATCGGCTAAATGCGATCTATAACTGGCGTAAAACTAAATTAGTTCACAGTAGTTGTCAAATAACATCCGTGTACATAAGATATATATCTCTTTCACTATTTAATCGAAAAAGAGATACATATCTGATTTCATTGATATATCTCCTAAATTAGGGGAAATATCTCTTACATTCAGTGATACCTCTGTAAATAAGGCGTTATCTTTCTTTTGATAGAGTTATATTCCATGTTTTGAAAGATATCCCCCAATACTATATCGTTACCGTACATCAAAGGATATCTCTCAAATATTGAAATATATCTCTCAAATGATATTAAACATAAATCTTTGTAAGTAGAGGAGATATATGTTAAAGTTCAGAAGATATCTTTCTGTGATACAATGATATCACTCAGTCAGCGTGAAAGAGATATATGTATTAACACTAAATATACCTCTTTCAAATGAGAGGTATATCTCGAATAAATAGTAAAATGGTATGTGATTAACATCTTTGTATCACCGAAAAATATCTCCAGAACTTACAGAAATATCTGTCTAATATCATTTGAGAGATGTCTTTCTATTTTAGAGAGATATCTCTCAAAATTACAGAGATATCGCTCTCTGAGTTGAACATATATCTCTTTATTTTAAACAGATATCTCTTTTGTTCAGAGATATCTTAGAATATAGGAGATATCTCTCTATTGTAGAGAGATATAGTTATTAAACTGAGATATCTTTTGATTATTTGGAGATATTTTTCTTAACATGTAAGATATCGCTATTAAAAGAGATATCTCCCAATTTACAGAGATATCTCAGATATCTCTATGAATCAGAGCGATATCTCTTTTTTTATTTGATAGTAAGTTGGCTTGCTTTAACAGATATCTCCCCAACTCCTATTCAGCAGTTTCCCCACAGAGGCATAAGCAACTTGAACAAACTAAGGTGTTACTCGAGCAAGTCTTATCTTACAAAATTCAATCCATCCCATATAATAAGAAGTAGTCGAGAAATAAGGAATAATGATTTTACTAATGATCTGACCACCTTTCTCTGTTTAAAAAATCGGGGCAAAAACTTACGCCAGGATCTCTTCTTCATCTTAATACTTCTTATTCGTTCTTTTCCTGTCAGAATAACGGTATCCTCTTGGAGAATGTTTGCAGACGAACTTAAACACAGGACAAAGTTCGTCTGCAACGACTTTTAAAGTAAATGTTTTCACTGCAGCTACACTTTGTCATTTCAGTTTGTTTCAAGAACTATAGTTCAACAACAGTATATGTGACGTGACTTACTCGGTCTCCTCGGCATTTACCGTTGTATACATAGATCTACGTGCCTAAAGAGATGACACAGTTTACTGAACATTGTTATACAGGAGAACGTCTTGGGTATTGTATATTTACGGACGACTGCAGCAAAATTCGAAGTTACTGTCACACAATTTATGGATGACTGTCTTACAATATTTGCAAGCCACAAATTGACGCAGTGTGTACTGTTAGGTCACAAATGATATTCTTACGTTAAATTTCAGACACGCAGGAGAATGAACTGAAACATTACGTACTTTTTTGTACTTTGAATGTCACAAGTTATAGTAGAAATGTCTGTAACACCAGCTTACGAATGTCTCTAGCAGGTCTATTATATCGCCTGAGTACAACACAACAACTGAACACTTACTTTGTAGCAGAAATAGTCGTAACACTTGTAACATTGAATCTCAAAAACATCACAAATTACATCATTTCATTAACACTGACTATTATTTGTTTATCTATATATCCAGTTTCATGTATGTTTATCAAATATTTGTGTTTCTTATTATTTTCATAAATCCACGCACGATACGTAAAAAAACCCCGGAAATTTCGTGCATTACCGTTACATCGTGAACACCAGGCCCCATGTTTGTAAAACTTGTTTCACAAACTGAGCTTCAATGTCATTTTAAATATTTAAAGAAAACTTTATCAAGAAATTGTATAATTCGATTTCGAGCACTGAGACGTGAATGTACTTTAAGTTTATTACAACATAACGGTAAAAACCGAGGAAAACATAAAGTTCGTGTCTCAAGGGACAAATTCAAACTATAACAATATTCTATTTATCTATTTATTTATTTATTTGTGTCCCTGCATTTTATGATGTCATGAGTTCGGAATCACGTGGAGAACGTACCAGGAGCTGTACAGTAAGCGCAGTGGTTAGCGCACTTGCTTCTCATCCATGCAAGCCGGTTTCGATCGTCGCCCTGTGCAGTATGCGAGATGGTAAGTGGCCACCAGCTCAAACCGGGTGGGTTTTCTCCGGGTTCTCCGGTTTCCTCCCACAGTAAGGCCACCATACGCCAGCATCTGTACGATCGGTTAAAAAAACTCGCGTTAGCTTATGTTTGCTGTTACATTGCCGACTTTAAATAAAGGTAATTATTACAATTATAGGAACAATTATTTATTTATTTATTTATTTCTAGTCATTTATTTACCCAGACGAGGACGGCTTTGCGGCTGCACTACTGTTTTGTAGCCGGGATTCTCTGTTAGCTGGAATTTTAGCCGGTTTTTTATTGGGCAGCTAGATGTTTACATAAGAGGCTCCAAGCGTCCATTGATGGCGTTCAAAATAACCAAAATGAAATAAAAGCAAAATTTCTATGTATTATTTTGGTACAACGTAGTATAATAATACGTTAAAACTCAATATTGAATAGTGATATGAAAAATGTATATCCTTCCTAACTACAATAGGCATTTAGGGGGAAATAAACTCAGTTTAAGTGAAAATGCTAAGTACAGTAATTTCATACATTTGATTGGTTTGTTCTGTGCCATTGCTTGGTCATTATGAGTTATGGACGTCAAAACTATTTGGAAACTCACAGAAGTATCCTTCCATTTTAAAGAGTCAAAACAGCTAACGATTTATACAGATGAAAAAAACGGTGGTTATGGAGTGATTCAAGTTTAAACGAAAAATATGAAGAGGTTAGGAGAGTTATGTATTTCTTGTATGTCTGCATATAGAAAACAAAATAGTTAAATGTATTGCAAGTTACAATGCAATGTATGCAACGGTCTAGAGGAAACATGAACTCGTTCGAAAAACTTATCTAGGGTCCATGTCGTGGTGCGTAGAAAAGTCTTAGTATTTTTCGAATAGCTGAGTTAATAAAACAGTATTTAAAAGTAAATGTAGCATTCTAGATCCTGGGTGCTGTTCCCCGTCGTCATGACAACCCTGTAAAGCCATGGAGTGACCGTCTTGCCGGCATATTATGTATGTTATGTGTAGAATTGGCTATCTTCTTATATCATACAACTGAATTATCTTGATATGAAGATTTTAGGGAAATAAGTTGGGCACTCAACGCCAAGGTAGAAAACCAGACGCATCGATCAATACATATATTAATAGGTCTTAAATTACTTCATCCAATCTTAAATAGATTACATTTTGTGTTGCCTTCCCGAAAAATTACAAATATGATGTAGTGGGTTCGAATCACCAACTTTAGAGTCATTCAAAAAATCTTGTTCATTATCCAATATATTTCAAATATCTTGGGATATTATTCAATGTTCATCTCATTATAGTTATTATAAGTTAAAAATGGAAGATTTTCAAAGTTTTGTTTACAGATATACAAGTACAGGAAAACACAAACTACGTCCTTGTGGTAATATTTTCGTTCCGGAACAATACTATAAAAATATTATAGCACCTATCTTGTCTGTTTCCGTATAGTGTTTCTTACTTGAATAAAACAAAAATACTTGTAGAGACATTCTTTAAAAAGACGTATGTGCTAGATTTACAGATTTCAATCATTTTTTGGAATGTTTAAATGTGATTAAAATAACCAGATTCATTGCAGAAGCTCTGACGTGAACCACACATTCGCATGGTTATAATGGGTTTTTATTGTTGTCGTTAAAAATTTCCTCAAACAGCTGCATTGTCGTGATATAATTGATGTTTAGATATGCATTTACTTTAGTACTATTGAATACAAAATGTCATTTCTGTTAAAACTGAGAAATATTCACGAAGTAAGGGAACGTAGAAGCTCGTATGCATTAACACAATATTTCAAATCTTAGTGGTTTGTTACACTTAATATTATCTATATACAGACTCTGCTTAAAATCAAATGTGGAGGCTCTCTTTAATTATCAAATCGCTGTTGTAAAATAATTGAAACTCGATTAAACTCAATCATGATATATGTTGTTACATGTTATTGCATGAAACTTTACAATAGAAGTTTCAAATTCTACAAATCACATTGAAAGGACAACTGAAATGTACGATAAATATAATTGTGTTTTGATTTTTTTTATAAAACACATGATTCCCTTTGCCCCAATCCCCCGAGAAGGAAAAAGGTCATTAGGCCAATGTGACCTCTAACTATAATTGCCACAACTTCACATCTACTGATGTATCCTACCAAGTTTGATGAGATAGATTTTGGAGATGAACAGCTGACATTTTTTTTTTACATTTCACGTCCCGCGTGACCTTGACTATTTGACCCCAAATTACAATATAATAAACACAACAAGACTTCATACGGATGGTTCCTACCTGGTTTGATGAAAATTCAACAAGGGGTTTTGAAGATGAAAAGCGGACACGATTTTCTCCCATTTTAGGCCTCTGAGACTTTTGATATTTGACTATGTAACCCAAAATTATAATACATGCATGTGATGCACAACCAGACCTCACACTAATGCTTCCTTTAAAGTTTGATGGAAACTCAACATGAAGTAAAGGAGACGAAGAGCGGACAAGATTTTCAAGTTTCAGGTCCCTGCGACCTTGACCTTTGAAATTAATGATTTTTGTAAAATGCACAACTAAACCTCATATTGAGGCTTCCCTCGAAGTTTGATGAAATACCAACAAGAGGTTTTGGAGATAAAGAGCGGACAAGGTCAAGACGGACGCACGGAAAGGGGAAAATGATATGTCTAAGGAGAATATGAAAAAAAATTCAGATAAGATTAAAACGCTCTTTGACAAAACGGTAAATAGTCAAAAAACCTCCAACGTGTGATTTATAATTTTATAATGCGAGCTTTCAGGACCAGTAAATATAATCAGCCAAAATATCACACTACATTGAAGTTATTACCCTTGTATTTTCCAGTATCAATTATGAATGAAGGTGGGAAGGATTTGTGATGACACTCCAGTCAAATGACATTGTTACATTATTCTATGGTGGCTTATTTCTGCCATCTCGTGTTTTCGACATTTTGGGTGAAAAGTCGAAAACATGAAAACCCGGGGCAAAAAGTCGAAATCACGACAAATTAAATGCGTAAAAAGGGCACTCAAAGGGTGAAAAAAACAACGTATCTGTCGTTTTCTCGACGTAGATTCGCCCTGTACTTGGCGAGTTTTCTCCATTATTTTGTAGTGTTTTCACATTTCGCCCCGTCATTTCGAAAGGCGAAAACAATAATATACATGTACGACAAAAGAGCTACTTAGCCAGTTTTTGTGTCTTCGACTTTTCGTCCTGCAACTCGAAAACTCGATTAATAAAGAGCAAAAACGCGACGCATTAAAATCCATCAACTCGAAAACTCGACGAAAACATACGTCGTGTTTTCCCTTTGTGAGTCGCATTTTCGCCTTTAGTATGTCGTGTATTCGACTTTTCGTTCCACCAAGTGGACAGGTCGAAAACACGACAAATTAGCTTCTATGCGAGTGTTCGTGAGTTATTGTTTTCGACTTTCACCAAAACACGACATGGCTGAAATCAGCCACCATATTATCTACTGTTCTCAAGACTGATCTTTGTTGGGTACTACTGTCCGTCGATTTAATAAATTGTACGTATAAATTATTAGACAAAAGCCACACATCCCTACTTTTTCTTTGACCACTTGAACAAACCAGTACCAGTAACTAACTGTTTATGCTTTAAGATATCCACGATGTGCAATTCTGACAGAAAACCTAAGTAAAATTAATTCCTTCATTGTTCCTATTTGCGAGGCTTTAAGACTGCATTGTTTATAGAAATCATGTTATAAATGCCGACCAGCTGAAAACCCCGACAACAAAAATTCCTGCCCTCGACGAATTACGCAACGTATGTTCTAATTTAACATCGGGTTTAATACAGAATACTAAAGTGGTGATAAAGTATAAAACAGATTAAAATCACATGAAGGTACTGTTTTTCAACATATAAACTATATGTATCCTGTTGTTGTTTTTTTTTTCAAATATATTCAAACAGAATTTTAACCATGAAAAGTGAAGGTTTTTGTATTATAATGGTTAACGATGCTTTTAAAAGATGTGAAACATGAGCAGACTTGTTACCAGATACGAAGATCAGAATTTTACGAACAGCAGGTAATGTCTGAGGTATCGCAAAAAACTCATAAATTTCGGCTGTTTTGTGCATGAATGGCGCAGTTATCCAATAATGTAAGAAATTTAATAGCGTTTCATACTTCAAAACATTTTTTGAAAAAGAAAATAACTTTGAATTAAAAGATGATGCAGGTGTTTGTAGATGCAACTTTAAAGTTTTACCTGGACACGCATAATAAAACAAATGTGATATTTTGTAAAACTTATGTTGGGTTAAGCATTAAAATTTTCTGTCAGATCTATTCCCCACTACTTCTGCATAAACCAGTTATACCGAGAAGCTTACTTCCCATAGTGCTGACTGTAGAAACATGGACCATGTACAACTATGCATTGAACTTATCGTTTCTCTGAACATGGGTTTTGGAGATCAAGAGCGCACACATTTGCGTCTACAGTCAGACAGACATACAGACGGACAGACGGACAGACAAACAAGCTGACTCCAGTATTAGACTTTGTATTCGAGGGGTATAATAACGACAAGAAAGTGAATATTTTCATCCAAGCTAAATATGACAAAAATGTATTAAAAGTCTGTTTAAACTCGAATGTTGAAACTTATTAGCTAAATTAATTTTGTCAAAGTTTTTTTTTGCAACAACTTTGGTCATAAATCATTTCATTGGGAAGCACCTAGAACCTACGATACTGTAGATATTATGAGATCACTTTATACCTTGTCGGTGTGTTTAATTAATTATTGTTTCGCACTGTCACCAGTGCATATATGTGATGCTACTTCAGAAATATGCATGTAGCCTACCGGCCAAATATAATTTTAGTATAAATAGCGGCGTTTGGGGGCGGCAGGAAATGTATAATTTTACCATCTCGATCGCTTAGAATGATATACCATCTGTGGCTTATGCTTGAGGTCGCGGATTCGATTCTCCGAGTATAATCCCGTGACGTGTTACTATGTATTAAACGGATATATTTAAAGTATTTCACTGAAAGCGGCTTTTTGATAATTGGTAATGCGTTCTGGTCGGTAAGTGCCTCTAATTTCTCATTTACAGACACCTAAACATTGTCCCTGGGACGAACAATCCCTATATTACAAAAGAAACTGTGACACAGTCGTGTTTTTAACACAAAGAAACATGTTCTGTATCAAGGCTCAGATCCATGTCCCTCAATCTGTGAGAGGTTGCAGTAATTTTAAGTCAGCGATTCTTACCAGTGAACCACGGAGGAGAAATCTCATAAGTAGATCTATAAATAATATTTATAGTTGCCAATCTGAACTACACACCCTAAATCTCTGAAGAAAATTAACAATTAAGATATTCACAATATCGTGACACTTTCCAGCTTTTTGGATGTTTTGTCTTCTAAACTATGGATTAACAGATTTTAATTTATGGTGTAAGACTTCAAAACACGGTTTAAGACTTTATTGTGCGAACGGCACATGGAACTATAGGTTTAACACAAAGTATGAATATAGGAACAAAAGGCTCAAAATGGCCCCTATCACACACCTAGATACCCTTGGCTATAATACAAGGTAAACAATAGCAGAAAACGTCAATTTTGACTAGAAAGTCATGATTTGAACAATTTTGGTAGAGTGCCACTACGTAATGCTACATTCCAAATATCTAAGATATGACCCTTGTGGTTCTAGACAAGAAGAATTTGAAAGTTTTGCCTATAAAGGTCTTTGTAAAATCATGTGATTCACTTGGGCGGGGTCAAGTTTGGCCAGGGGATCATGATATGAAAAATCTTGGTAGGATTCACTTCTGTTTATCTTATTTAAGCCTACGTAAAGTCAAGTGACCAGGGAGGTTTTGACCCGGGAGTAGAGGTCCACTAGGCAATGCTACATGCCAAAAATCTTAGCTCTAACAAATGTGGTTTCAGGATTTTTAAGATTATATAAGCTTATGTAAAACCCAAGTGCTCAGCGGTCATAATTTAAATGATCTCGTTAGAGTTCCACTAGACGAATGCTACATGCTAGATATCTAAGCACTTGGTCTTGTGGTATAATAAAAGATTTAATAATGTTTTCCTATTTGTTGCCAATGTCAACAAGAGTTTTTAGCAACGTTGATAGGGCAATTTTGACCTACTGGTTTTTGATAAGGATTTTCTATGTTTTCCTTTCCGTTGCCATAGCCATAGCAACCAGAGTTCTTGATGGAATGGAATAATTTGAACAACCTATTAGCTTGATGCAAGGAACATCCCTGCCAAGTTTCAATAACATGGCCCCAGTGGTTTCTGAGGAGATGTCATTTGAAAGAAATGGCGGAATGACGGACGGACGGACGGACGGACGGACAACGTTCTACGTACGACGGACGCCAGACGGTGAGCGGTCAATACGACATGTGATATTTTAAATCGTGGTTTAAGCTAATTTGATTGGTTGTTTCTTTAACTATGGGTTTAACTACGGTTGAAGACTTCAAACTACGGTTTAATATGTTATTGTGCAAACGACACATAACACTGTGTGATTAAAAGGTGTTAAACTATAGGGTTAACAGTTAAGTTGATAGTTTAAAGAATGATGGTGCATATTGCTTGCCGTAACAGGACGTGAGAATGATGAGAACATTTACTGTATGCGATAATTATAAGTTGCAAGCACAAAAATGTAGTAAAACCAATTTTAGTTTCATCTGTACTTTGATTTTATTAAATACGGCCACAATCAAAGAGCGTGACAAGGAGATGAAACTTCAGGATTGTAAAATGTAGTGTCACTCGGGAATTGTTTAAAATGGAAATGTTTGTTAAATGTTATGTCGTATTTCTATAAAATTTGAAAACTATATACAATAATAAAGATATATATTCAATATTCAATTCAGTGTCTATTAAAAAAGGAAATTAATGACAAAGTGAGGACGTTACGTGATGAAAATTACATACAATATGGCGTCTGTAAAATTATGTATTTATTATTTCCTTGGAAGTTTTAAACTGACAATTTTATAAACACTTTATAAGTATGGACTGTTTGTCGTACCATGTGCTACATCACGTAAGTAGTTACATTTGTTCTTATTTTATAAATATTGTTAAATAATTTTTATTTTCGTATGTCTACAAACGCAGCTCTCACAAACAGTCCTGCTAGAATGCTTACCATTAGGGATCGGGTAATACGTTGTATTTTTTTAGTACTTTGTCTTATGCAACTATTGGTGTAATTTAACTGATAATAATTATTCCGTATCAGAAAAGTCTGCAAAAGTAATTGTATATAGCATAGGAACCTTGTAATATTGTCAGAGACCGCTACATAACAAATGGAACTATCTTAGTTACAATGTACAGCATACGACTCTGGAACGGGAGGTTTTGAGTTCGAAACATAGCCGGAGCACGAGGTTTCTCCTTAGGAAAGCCACTGATACAAAAAGGGCCTCAGTCAATCCTATAAATGGTTAGCAGCTGCCTATCTCTAGGGAATGTAATAACATCGATAATGATTGAATAAGCAATAACGTTTTCTTTTTTATCAAACTAAAATAATCCACATAAGGCCACACCAAATTGAAATGTTGTTCATCGGATTTGCCGCACGCTATTTGCTTTTCCTATATGCGCCCGCTCCTTCGCGAAAATTGACATTTAAATTTGGTCGTGCGCGACCTTTTTGTGACGGCATGGCGTGGGATTTAGTCATATGGTCAAACAAAATGGCATCCGTACCGCGTAGAACGAAAAAAAGTAGAATTGCTGTACAAATTACCTTTAGTTGATACCAGTCTTCCCAAAATACACATGATATCTGGACATAACAGACAAATTTGAGCTCGGTCCGAAAGGTCTTCCCAGAGTTAAAGAAAACTTGAGTGAGCAGGAACCAAATGAAACAGGTTTGGGGAGTAAAAGAAAAAATCTCAGTAAAAACATTAAAAGAAAAATGGGAAATGATGACCTTGGCTTCAGTTTGACGAACAGTTTGTATTTATCTATGAATATTCTGGCTCAAATACGTGCATATTTTTAAAGTAAAATACAGTTAGATCTCCCGGATCACATTTTCTGTATTTGCTCACTGAAAATCCAAAATTGCATTTCCGAACTTCAATTTGCAAACTATGATGGACTATTTTCAATGTGCAAACTATGATGGACTATTTTTAAAGGTCCCATTGATTGAAAATTTCACCTGTTAATATTTTGTAAGCCATTTGTTAATTAAGTGCACTGAACCAAGTTGGGCGGAAATTTTCAACAAGAAACGTGTTTATTGGGACATAAATCACCAATACAAATTGGCCGGTATTTCACCGAAACGCAAATATTACGATCCTCGGCGACTTCCGTAAAATATCGGAAAAGTTTCCGTGTGACGTCACTTGCAGGACTCGAGAAAGATCCGTTACATTGATCATAGTAAACGAGCACACAAAACTCCGTGTAAAAATTTGTTTGTAATTGTGCTTATTAGGTCCACCATCCTCGTTCGAGGTATAGTCGGTACGACCCGTCCGTATAAAAACACGATTAACTTACTATTTATATTATTTTTGTAAATGGGAGGCGCCTGGTGTGTTCTGGGTGGATGCAGCAACAAATGGAGTGAGAGAATAAGCCTACACCAGTAACCTTGGGACTCTAATATAAAAAATCAGTGACTAAGACAATAGGGACAAACCGCAGTCGAATGAAGTGTCATTCTTATAAAACACCCCGGCGCGACTATCAAGCATACATAATACGAATTATATATCATATGTTTTAATGGTCGACCCGGGGTGTTGTATAAAAATAACTTTTCGGGTCCGAACTTCATGTGACTGTATGACGAACGTTTCAAAATTCTAAAGTAGCAACTGCGTGAAACGGCCCATGTGTTGAAAGTCATGCACGACATAAAGACAGAAAATGTATTTATAATTCGACCTTTGTAGAATTATATCGATCTATTCAATTTAAGTATTTTCTTAAGGAATAAGTTTCTTATAACAAGAATTTAGACTGTGTTTGTTACAAACTTTTCCAATCTAGAACTTCACTTCTATAATTTAAATCATGTCAAATTACGAGGATGTTAGGTTGAAACTTTTGTTACAAACGAACAGAATATTATGATAATATTTAAGACACATGTTTTTAAGATCTAGTCTTTATAACAAAAGCTGGCATTTATATTTAAAACCATTAAAAAAAGTAGAACAAAGGCCCTATATAGAATATAACAGTTACTCTACTAGAAGTTTAACTTACACGGTGCGGAACACACAGTAATCCATAAAAGTTTTAAATTCTTAAACAATATCTCGTTTTACAACGTTGCTATGGTAAATAATTAACGTAGATCTAACCAGTTAATCTAGCCCAAGGGCATAAGTCACAATAAAGGATGCGATATGATTTGTTGTTAATTGGCGCCCCCCTGCCAGTAATCTAACTGGTCACACATTATTGCATATTGCAGACTGGTCAATTGCATTTGATAATTACACAACAATATACAACAACAAAAACAACAACAATATAGTTTATTAACATGCAAAGTGCCCAATTAAAATTATGAAACCATTATATTTGTTTTCAAGTTTCAATCTTGAAAAACATAAATAGAGCTATATACAACTTGATAAAAAGCAATTCAGCAAAAGAAAGTTTCCAGCAACCCTATAAATGTTCAGAAAGTATATCTTTTGGTTGCCGATGACACATTTTATGGACTCGAATGAAATATTTTTCTTAAAGTGAAATTTGACACGTATTTAGGTAGATATCGCGATTTTAATTATAAAGAGTTTTCAAATAGATTTGCGTCAGAATTGTTTTTAACCAACAAAATCGTGTAACCTATTTTGATTTACATTCTTAATTCAATTGTAAATCTAATTCTTTATACTACCCACAAGAAAACGTGTCATGGAAAATCAAGCTCATCATTTTAGATATTGTAATAAATCGAGCATTTGTGTTCTCATTTTTATCATCAATGGAAATATAATATCGTCCATATTTGTATAGTTTGTAACTCACGTGCATGCGTACATTTAGATCGTTTCAATACATTTGCATGGTACTTTTCTTACACATTTGAGAATGATACATAGACTTCATTTTGATAGAAACAAACAGAAACAGAAGTTGGTGTCATTTGCATATAAAAAACTCGACATAACTGCTGTATTTTTATACTTTAATCAAATAATTTTATAACATTACACGGACTTCGTTCTATACGTTACGGGCTCAAAATATCTTCATCTCTACTCTCTGAAGATGCCTAATAAGATGAAATTATCGCTTTCGTTGTTGTTAAAGTACCTGTTAACTGCAAGTGACGTCACTCCAGACTAGCGATTCCGAAACTGCCGCTCGTGGGTTTCCGGAAATATTATCGTCACTTTCCGTACAGGTGTGTTTTTTGATAACTTTACTGACTTACGGACAGGTAACCACTCAGTATTTTTCGTTAAAAATTGTCAAATTTGCATTTGCTGACGAATAATATTCAAATGATAAAAAGAAAATTTTTCAATCAATGGGACCTTTAAGTAGCCCAGTGAGTATGACTATGCGTTGTGTTTATAAGTATTTCTTCGCTCTTCGCTCGCTCTTATTTTGTTCAGAAATAAAAAAATAAAAATTAAATGTATTTTTCGCTCGCCGCCCCATTTTCCCCTAAAAAAACATCCGATAATCAAGTTTTAAATTTGGTGTGGCATAAAGCAAAAAACAACAAATGTGAGGAGTACTTTGCCAAATTACCTTGGACAACTCACATATCTCAAGTTGAGAACTACCTGACAAACTGTCCCGAACATGTTATTTAACGAAATATCAACGGTATAGACACAGAGTGAATGATTCGCTTTTAAATATACATGTGACAGGGAATATTTTTTTATTACCTGAAGCGTACGTAAACTAGAAAAATAGTTCCTTGGCCATAGATTGGATAATAATTTTTAAGCCACGCTTACAAATAATGTGATTCGCTTTGACAGTCATACAACAACAAGCGTATATGATCTAATGACGTTGATCTAAACTTATTTTGTGCGCCTCAATGAAGACCTTCTTACAAAAAGAAATATACAAGCTAATATCGAGCAATATGAATATATTAATACAGTATCACTGCACAAGTTTACTAAAGAGAATACCAAAAATGATGTGGGAAATTAAACGACATTTTATTCATGTAACAAATGATATGGGCCCAACATAGCGTCCCATAAATGGTGGGTAATTTACAGGGTAGTCCTTTTAGATATTCACGTAAAATATATCTATTTTAGAGACATTTATTTTATGTAAAAAACGGTGTATATCCGTTCGTATCAAAATTGTCAATAAACATAAACATCAGAAATTTGAAACATTAACCTATTCAAACAACTTATATGAATGATAAATCCATTCATACTTTGTACAATCACGTAAAATAGTGCCGTACTGGTCAAAAGTGATTGTATATGGAAATATCTTCCGTAATCAGCTCTGGCACATTAAATTCTAAAAAAAAAAATGTGAAAAATAACCCGTAAAGCTGTATACCTTCCTGCAGTCTTTGAAGTTTTATGCACTATCATATTTAAAAAAGTTGTTAACATATGCGTAATTCAAAGAGAAAACTTGATATTGTCTGTCTACTACGTTCACATAGCGCATGTTTATGTTATACACTAGCATGGCTACAAGTTGCTTTTCGGTTTATTATGTTGATATTTTTTTGGACTGCTGAGCTTTCGTCCCCGGCCTAAAAGGGACAAATGCGTGATTGAACTTTTTCTTTAACCAAAATCGCGTCAGCTGACAAAATCCCGAACATTTTGCGTCAAATTATCAACGGGAAAGCGATAAAGTCATATACCTTGTAAAATTCCCATGTATGTGAATACTTTCTTCCTGAAGACTTCCATGCAATCGACACCTTTGTCTTGATAAACTGGAACCCTACGTTCCACGATTCTCAAACAGATATATTTTTTTTGACAGTCAAGATTCAACATTGCTATAAGTACGTTATTTAACTGCCATATTTTTCGCCTCAAGTCACTGGACTTACATCTTGTAAAATGTGCACTTACGTTAAATCGAAATACTGTATATATTATTAATTTCTAACTGCACTTTACTCGAATTACAATTACTGTGTGGGAAATTAAACGCTTTTTTCATGTACATGAATGAACATAGCCCTTTGGTGGTTTACAGGGTTACTGTTAGATATTGAAAAATAATCTACTAGGACAATATTTACTGATGTAATGTAAAAGGGATATAGATGCAAAATTATAAACATAAACTTACCTTCACAACATCTTGCGCTTCAAACAACTGATAAATCGATTCATACATGCAACAAAAATTAGTCTGGCGTTACGATCAAAACTGGTAGGGCACGGGTTTTTCAGGAAAAGTTTAATCTTCTGGCACACAAAATTAATGACAAAGCCAAAAATAACTAAAGCTGTACATTGGTTTTTTAAGAGTTGGCACTGTCATTGATAAAAATTTTTGTTAAATAGTAATAAAGTAAAACTGTGATATTTCTGTAATGTTATGTCATAAACTACATATTCGTTTTCCGTTTTATCATGTTGATATTTTTTTGTACTGCTGATGTTGCCCGTTTTAAGCGGGACTCATCCGTTTTTAATTCTTTTCAAACTTTCAAATCTGTAAGAAATGTTTTAGCGTCCAATTTCTAAACATAAATTATATATTGTGAAAAAACCCAATGAATACCTCTAATACTTCTCCTGAATATTGTCTTGATAAACTGTACACTGTAAGTCCACGATATCCCAAACGGTATATCATTGTTTGCTGGATTGAGCATTCTTAAAACCATCTTGCTAAAACGTCCCTAAAAAGCCTATTAAAATCACCCTCTCAATGGATAAATATAGTTAAAATTTGGATGCTCGAATTAGTACTTATCAGAATTGCTATACTCAGTATGACGACACGTATTACTGTATTACCCTTAGACTGGGACCGAGGCCGAATTTGACTTATTCACAGAAAAGGGATGTGTGTCATGTTATAGACTTCTTCACAATTGGAGATAAAATGTGTAAACGGTCGGATAGAGTCAGTAGGGAGAGCAATCACCCTGTAAGCGAAGCGTCCCGGATTCGAACCCCAGTCAGGCTGCACATTTTTTACGCCTTGTGACATACATCTTATATCATAATGCGTAGCAAAAATATATTTATAGTGTGTACACGTTTTATTAACCGTAAACAATTTTAATGAATTAGCTAATATAAACATTCATCTAGAGTTTCAGGATGCAGACCGAACATTTGCAAAAACATGATTTGAGTGTCAGTGTTAGTTACAACTATTAATGCTTGCATGTGGCTTAGTGCAACTTGATTCGGTAATCAGGTATTGCATTTCTTTTGAAATTGAAAATGATGTAAATATTTTGAAGTCAATTTAAAACGTGAAGTTATTATACATACATAAAAACAGAAACAAAATACATAAAACCTGACATTTTCAGTCAGTTGAGTTGTTTTCATACGCTCAAATATCTCATGTTCTGTCGTTTTCCACAACCGTCGAAAGCAAATATAGGAAATCCTTCTGTTTTTGTACTTGTCTGTATTGTTTTGTTCGTAAGTTCAAGATTATTTGACCTCAAGTGAGATGAAACGTTACAGAAATGTAATTCAGGATATCAAGTTTTGCACCTGGGGGTTTGTGTAAGGGATACCCAGATTAGATGGAGAGAATAGTGAAACTGGGCATTTTTAACTTGTGTCGCACGGAACAGAAGTATTTAACCTTGTATCATAAAACATTGCAGACAAGTCAGAATGTAATCTTTTTCGTTGCGCAGTAGTTCTGTATATCTGTATTTTCAACATTTTAGAAGTATTTTTATCCATGAGAGCTTAGAGATTATGTCACTTTTGATATTGAAAGTGTACAGGTCTGCAACTTATAATGATATCAGGACGTTGTTTTGTCAAACTAAGTGGTTCGCTCAAGGGAATCAAGTCCTATGATGTGGTCATTTTATGTAGTACACTATTTGCAGTCTCATACATTCATTTATGTCATAATTAAAAACATTACTAGTATTTATATAAGTGTATCAGTCTAATCTGTATTGAGTGGTCTGTGAGCGCCAATCGGAGCTCTTGTAGTAAGTGAATATGCAAAAATAGTTACACTAGATGAACAGTATAACACTTGTGTCGCCTTCTTAATTTCAAGTACAAAATCTAGTACAAAAGGGGTATAACTCTGTCAGACATGACCTTGACCTACAAAATTTGGCGGTATCACAACCCTTTTGTCATGCAATGCAATTTGAAAATTTGATGAAGAAATCTTTAGAAATGGCAAAGTTATAGCCAACGTTAAGGTTTTGAGACGGACCCCTATGTATCGCCTTTTTACTAAAAGAGCGACACAAAAATACACGTTTGATCCAGATTCTCTCTACTGAATCAAATACTTTGTGGTCACAGTAAATTGTTGGCACTTTTTCCATTCTACTTGAAGGTAAATGCATCGAAAACGAAAGCTAAATAACAGAAATCAGAATAAGACATAATACAAGGAATTGTTCTCTAATGATTCAAGCATGGCTCATCAAGCAGAATTAGAGAAGACAAAGTACAGGAACTGGGTAAGAGGAGGACTAGCGTATAAATATCTTAAACAAGGTATAGAAGGTTTTGCTGATGATGTTGTTCTGCAGGAACATACACGAATTCTTCAAAACATCAAACACACACCTGGACAGACATGTAACCAGTGTAAGGTCGGTAGTTTTAAACCAAAACATGCATGTACAGGTATAGGTACATGTCCAAGGGGACTTAACAATTGTAGCTGCCTAAATCGAAAAAAGAAACCGTGTCCAAATAAGGTATGTGATGCCATTATGGAAGAAATACTGGATTCCCACGACTCCCACTGTTCAAAGCCACCGACACCTAACTGGAACAACACAGACATACATAAGTGGTGTACAGATCCATGGGAAGTTGCAAAGTGTTTTATCCATTCACCTGGATATATCAACAAGTCAAATGCCTCCGATATTGATGCAGCTGGTTTACTTCACGTCTTCATCAACAACATCAATCTCCATTCACATCTTTCATGCGCAATACGTGGGAACGGAAATGATGTTTTTGGCAAGGTAAATTTGGTGTCAAATTTCTATTCTCAAGTCATTCCAACAAACAGGTTCTAGATGCAAAAGTATCTATTTATGTAAGATTTTATCATTGAAAGCATTTAGGAATAATTTTACGTGGCAAACTACGACCAATATCATAACAATCTCTGGAGTTAAGTCAAATGTCATGTGTCATCACGGTATCTCCACAGTTTTCCTTCTTTTATTGCTATCTGCGATGAGGCCATAAAACCAATCGCTTGTAACTGCGCAGGTCAAATGGGAGAAATCAATATGTCGTTTTTTCTTAAACTGGATTATCTAGACTAAGGTACTAAGGGAAATTACGTGTTTTCTTTGACTATTATAAAGAACATTGTCTTATTTCAAATAAAATAATAATAAAAGTGTTTCAAGTGGAGAGCACAATTTCAATAAAAAACATGTCCATAAATAAATTGGATTATACTTTATGGAAAATGATATACGTTGAAAATATATATCCAGTGATACTACATAATTGTTGACAAAATTAACAGATCAAGAAAATCAAAAGCTGTCATACTCGTTGTTCTTGACATTTTGGAATGAATCTAAAATGTGTTTATTAGAGAACTTAGATTTCAAATGATTTAAAACCGTCATAGAAAGGGTTTGACCTCAAGGTTAAGGGAAACGAAACTTTAAGAAATTGATATATAAATGACCTTTGATTATAAATCAACTTACAATTTAATAAGATTGTATTTAATCATGTTAGACACTGAAAAGGCGAAATACAATATTCCATTCCTCTAAAATGGAACTAGAAGACAATGAGCTGACCGAATGTATCGATGACATTATAACCATCCTTGAAGATGAAAAGGAACTGAAACAAAAACATGATGCTCAACAAGCAGTCGAGAAACTTTACCAAGTATGTACAACTTAATTATAATAACGGAGAAACTTCAAGGTCACAATTTTCTTTATTTGAGAGATAGATAACCTTTCTTTTGTTTCGGCATCTTTAAAAGTAACAATGATGTTCTCATACAATTCATATTTGTAATGACGTGGTAAATGCTCTATTGCATATCAGTCCGTATAGCTTTAACTACTATGTAACATGGCAATAGTAGCTTGTGATAACAAAATTGCCTCTTTGTCATTGCCTTCTTTTCACATTACTTTTGCAGATTGAAAAAAAATCTTATAGATCTACATTATTTTGCAAAAATATGCAATGATAGAAGAGTTTGAAATTTTGCAATGTGGAAAATTGTACACAGATTGAGAACGTAAAAGATCATAAGGTTCTTCTCGGCATCGGGTGATTTTATTACAACACGATACAGTAAATAAATCAGACATAAAAGACACCGCCAAAATATGCTTTCCATTTTAATCACTCTCCGTAAAGTGATTGAATATTTTTTCATACACTATTATCTACCTGAAATTAGCAAATGTTTTACATGATCATTTGAAATATAAGACAAACAGCGTATTAACTATTATCCCTTTGTATCACACAGACGCAGTTTTAACTACACTTACTCATAAAATCTAATTTTACATCGGACACAATAACATAGAATATTACTTTATAAGTAATTTCAAGTTATATAAACAATCTATTAACAAAAATAAAAACATTTCCGCTGGGCTGCGCTTTCAGTTATAGTACCACCATAAGACCGTAATGTGAACCGCATTTTAAACATGTCCGACACATGTTGCTTCGCAAGCGATATATTAATAGAATGCGTAATAGAATGCAAAGTTCTATTTATAGTTAGTTATGGATTTCTGTTAACGAAATTTATATTTCTCTTTATTTATAAGAACGGTAAATGATATTCTTTATCAATATAACTTATATGAATTAAATAAATTATACAAAATATAACACCTCGGGTTATTTTTATTGAATGTATACAGTTGTAAGCACTAATTTACATTTCGACTCTTTGAAAAATCTATTCAGTGTGATTTTCATCTTGTCATTTCATATTTCTTATTTAATTTTATTTACAAGAAAACCATTGATGCAAAGCATCAAAGGTCGCCGCTAAAGAATTGAACAAGAGCAAAGGAAATGTAGTATTCTTATTTTTTTTGTAACAGGAATACAAAAATAATAATACTTGAGCATTAATATGTTACATAGATTGTGATAAAGAATATATAATAAAAAAGTTCACCCATCAAAATATGACCACTTCAAGACGTGATTCATTTCAATTTTCGTAAAATACAGTTGCGTAATATTTAAAAGAAATATATATCCATAAGTATTACACCGACAACTAAAATAGCTTAGTTTGTATTTTCTGTTTCTGTTTTCTTGAAAATGACCCAGCTGAATCAAAGTTTTGTGAAAACATCGCGAGTATAACATACACAGATCGGACCGTTGTAAGAAGACTTTTCGAATAACAGTTTCAGAAGAGTGCTCCAAGTTAATACTTTGAGACTGTACAGCCTACATATCCGAAGCATATCGAGTGAAGTTAACAGTTATCTCCCTTGAATTTCGGGTAAACTGACTGAATTACGCTTATAATCAATAGAAAATAGGCTATTTGTAATCTGTCTGTCTAACATGGTTTCTTTGTGATATTGTCACAATATATGCATCATTGAAAAGCTTACGATCATAGCTTTCTTATTATATGCAATTTGATACATTTTATTTCACCACAAACATTTAATCAGTTGTTAAACCTGACCATATATCGGGAATTTTACATAGAAGTTACAGTCGGTAACATTTACTCGATAAAAATCGATAAAAGTAGACGGAAAATAGCCCCGTTTGAAACTGTAAAGTCGTGCGACCTTGCGTTACAACAGAGCGGATAGCTTTATTGTTTACATCACGTGAGTTCTAAAAATAAATTATGATTAACTCTCCGTAGACTGGTTTCAAATATTTTATCATTCAAAATAGACCTTGACCATTTGAAATCGTGCACCACATTAGGGAATAAATTAAAAGATTTAAAAAATAAAATAAAACAATAAAAAATATTACAAATACTTTTTCTGTAAAACTTTATTGTCAGTATCTTGCATCGAATAATCTTGGGAAAAAATGAAGTCACGTGCCCCTCCACGTACAAAAAAAATCCCATTCCAGACAGTTCGCCGCACTTAAGTGCGGCGATAATTAAGGAGTTTAGTTTGCGGACATGATTTTGATTGACGTATCTTTTCTTGAAATCTGTGTACAAATTAAAGTTCATGCCCCGGAGGCCTCGAAGGTAGAAAAAATACGTGTTTAATTTTAACTTTTGACGAAGCTATTCATAGACTCGCGTCCGTGGATCATATTTATTTTGCATTCCAAATACTCGACGACGCCTTCTGGCGGCGTCGAATTGTCTATGCTATTATCCTTCCATGAAATTTCCAGTCTTGTGATTGGTCAACGATCCGTTTATAGATATTGATATTAACAGGCTAACCGGTAAAATGCACTAAGACATATCCCGTCATTGTAGTCGAGTGTTGGCGTAAAATACGTCAATGTATTCGGACGTGCTTATTTATGACGTCAGTGGCATTGAGGTAGGCCCTATTATAAGAGCATTAGAATGTCTGCTTGCGTTCACATGTTAAATGAATTAAAAATCAACCGAATCCTTCAAAATTTAAGAAAGGGAAGTGTTATAAAATTGTTATTTGATTTTTAACATGATAAAGATCTATGGGGATATATTACACGCCTCGACATAACATCAAAATATTAATATTACCACGCCAAAAACCAAATAGATGTAACATAATATTGATACACATGTGGAGGGCGTTGTTACTTATAAAGAATCGAGTTTCATTAAGGGTCAGTCATGGTTTGAATTTATATTAATTTTTAATTTTTAAATCTAAGCTGAAACAGAAGAGTTTTATAATAACCACCAACAACGAAGCAGAAGTATGTAGAGATGCTATGGTATCCATCACAAACAGATCGGATGAGATAAAACAAATGATACAAGATGCAAAGGATGATATAGACAAGAAAAAAACTGAAGTTTTTGAGGCTGTTGATGATAAAACACGAGAGGCTCTTAAAGTTACTGTAAAACAATTGGAAAAGCAGAATGACAGTCAGCTACAAGCTTTGAAACAAACGATCCAGTTACTGGGTGAAAGATTGACACATGTTGAGACAGACAACTCTGCTATGAAAGAGGACATTAGTTTAATTCAACAGGTATCATCATTGTTATTATCGCAAGACTCGCTGTTCACTGTACAAAGAGCAAAAAGAAAAAAAGTATCAGTTAAGTCAGTTCGGTCAGTAGTCTGAAACAAAACTGTTTATTTGATTATGTTTATAAAAAATAAATAAATAATGTCATGGAATCTAATACAAGACTGCTAAAATGTAGTACATGTATATATGTAATTTGAAATGCACCAAAAAAGTTGAACTTGATGCAGTAATGTTTATCAATAAAAATTTATAAACGCATGAAAACAATAGTATCAAACTTAGATTTTGCGTTTTTTCTGTGGTTTATCGTAATATAACGGTGGATTATATCCTGATAAACTCACTGTCTACCCGGATTAGCGTCAAAAGGTATATCGAGCGCAATGTATCAAACTTAGATTTTGCGTTTTTTCTGTGGTTTATCGTAAAATAACGGTGGATTATATCCTGATAAACTCACTGTCCACCCGGATTAGCGTCAAAAAGTATATCGAGCGTAATGAATGCTGGAAACCATACGACGTCATGTTTGCTATGTCTTCTGATGATATTTTCCGCAATTTTCGACATTTAACTAAAATAAACTCAACTTTGAGACATAAAATAAACAGAAAAATTGCTGGTATCGATAATTTCAAACGTGAACCTTCAACAAGAGTTATTTTCACTTTATTCCTTTTTGGTGCCCACTCAATGAAATTATGACGTGATGTAACACTGAAACCAACATTTTAACCTCTTTATAATATTCTTATTTTAGCGTCTTTCAGACATCGAAAGTAGCGTGAAAGAACTGGAAACGACACGAAAAATACACAAAGAACGGTTACAGTACGTGACGCAGAAACAAGGTAACGAACTGATCAGCCTTGTTTTTATTGTACATGTCTGTATTATATTTTTATACGCCCGAAGAGACGTATTATAAGATAAACCGTGGCGAGCGGGCGGACGGCGTCCACACTTTATCCGCTCGCTAAGTCGATCAGTTTTCATCTGATCTTCACCAAAATTGGTAAAAATATTTGTCGGCATAATATCTTGGCCAATTTCGATAACCAGCCAAATCGACCCTGTCACTTTTGAATTATGGCCCTTGATTTATGAAAAATTTGCCGAATTCACCTTGTCCGCTCTCTAAGTCAAACAGTTTTCATCTGATCTTCACCAAACTTGGTCAAAAAGTTTGTCGGCATAATATCTCGGCCATGTTTGATAACCAGCCAAATCGACCCAGGCACTTTTGGATTATGGCCCTTGATTTATGCAAAATTGACCAAATTCACCATGTCCGCTCTCGATGTCGAACAGTTTTCATCTGATCTTCACCAAAATTGCTGCAAATATTTGTGGGCATAATATCTAGGCCAAGTTTGATAACCAGCTAAATCGACTCAGACACTTTTGGATTATGGCCCTCGATTTATGCAAAATTTGCCAAATTCACCTAGTCCGCTCTCTAAGTCAAACAGTTTTCATCTGATCTTCACCAAACTTGGTCAAAATGTTTGTCGGCATAATATCTCGGACATGTTTGATAACCAGCCAAATCGACCCAGGCACTTTTTTTATGGCTCTTGATTTATGCAAAATTGACCGAATTCACCATGTCCGCTCTCTATGTCGAAGAGTTTTTATCTGATCTTCACCAAACTTGCTGAAAATGTTTGTGGGCATAATATCTAGGCCAAGTTCCATAACTAGCCAAATCGACCAAGGCACTCCTGAATTATTGCTCTTGAATTATCGAAAAAATATGAGCCTTCTCAGCTCTATAGTTCAAACAGATGAATTAGCCTTGTCTGCTATAATAGTTCTAGCAGGTTTAACAAAACAAATGAACTGCCAGATACTGTATTATGCTTCCTTGTCGGGCGTATTTTGTGACAGTTTCACACTCTTGTTTAGTAAGAGAAAATTACACGAAATATCAAAAGACTAATAGAGGAAAAGTCAGAATAAATTAATGATTTTCAGTCATCCAATTATTTCATACAAAATATATATATTGATATTTCTGGCAAAGCTGAAGCATTTTAAGGATATATTATATATACACCACTTGAATTAATATAGTTTGATAACAAAAAGTTTCCCCTTTTTGTAAAGAAAAATACATTTCCTTATAGAACTCAAGATACGGCTTGTGGAATATTATGAGAAGGAAGATTACCTCAAGACATGGGTTTCCCCGCTCAAACCCCAAGACAACAACGTCGGTGTAGATGAAGTTTATGTATCGCCAAGAATGGTGATCGAAAGGAAAACAGAGAGAACGGTAACCAGAGATAATTGTACTGAAAGTCGTACTTCTACTGGTGACATAGGACAAGCTCCAAATGCGGAATCTGCACTGGAAACTGTGAGTGGGTATCGAGATATACTTCAGACTGACAAAATAATGCACAACAAAATATACATTATTGGAGACGTCGGAACCGGAAAAAGTATGTTGAGCAAAATGATGCTATATAACTGGTGCAAAGCTGTAAGTAAGAACAACACAGATATAGACAGTACTAGTGATACATACACTGAAAGTAAAGCTTCAGACCATGACCCAATTCAAGCCGACAATGTAAGAGAGATGAGCAAGTTTGATTTTCTTTTCACCATACCATTGCAGAGGGTGTCGGGATTCAGTTCGGATATTAAAAAAATGATAAGTGTACTTTATAAAGATGTTACGACAAATGAACTCCTGACTGAAATCTTCAACCAAGAATCAGAAAGTTGTTTGATTATAGCTGATGGCCTTGATGAATGGACTCCACCAAAGGATCAACCTTCTCCACTGCATGTCAGTTACGGAATCCCAATTAGCGATGGCATTAAAAATGCAACAGTGGTTACACTTTCTAGGCCATCTGCAAAGGGAATTCTTAACATGAAGCTAACAGAGTATGATCTGAAAATCAAATTACTGGGAGTACAGAGAATACAAGTAGATGATTTTATAAGAAAATACATGATGAAACTTAATCGGAACGCAGACAGGCATGCATTCAGGCATAAACTCAGAAATGGAAATCTTGAGCATCTCGAGAAAACACCCTTGGTATTGCAACAGCTAATATGGATGTATTGTGCAGAAAATGACATAGGAAAATCTGTAAGTGACGTTTATAGTAATATTGTGAATATGATGATTGGATGGTCTGAGAAAGAAAGAAAGGACGACACAACGCAACCATTTCTTAACATCGACAAAGAACTTGAAAAAAAACTACCCGATCTTCTTCGAAGATTTCCGCGATGTGGAGCAAGAGCAAGAATTCTTCTTTCTTTAGGGGAGGTTTCATTTCAGGCATTCACTGATGATATAAATCCTGGAACATTTGGTAGATCAGTTCTTTATCGTTGTAAACTAAATGATGTTGATATAAGAACCCTAATTGGATATGGTTTATTAGCAGAAGAGAACTGCTTCGATCCAATTTATGAAAACACTTTCTTATCATTCGTTCACACCTCCTATTTAGAACTTTTCGCTGCATTATTTGCAACAAGCAATGACTGTGAAAATTATCCGGCGTTAGAGGAGTTTATGAATTATAAATCAGCAGAAGATATTCTGCAATTATCAAACTTACTCAAAATGGTTTGCGGACTGAAGCATTCTCTTTTAGAAAAAATTTCCGAACTGATCTCAAGAAAGATGAAGAGCAGTGAAAGTATAATCAGATACAGAAACAACCTTCCTCAGTGTACTAACTTCGATGAAATTGGTGTACCTGGACATATTATGAGTCTTTTATATGGGTGTTTCCTGGAGTGTAGATATAGCGATCAACCTGTCGTCAGTCTTTGTGATGTTATCATCTGGTACAGATTAGATATGTCCTTTGTTCACAAAATTGTCCCGAGAACTGTGTGTTCTGTATACATAAAATATATATGGAAAAACCCTATCGAAACAATGAAATGGATTGCCAAACTTCGTCGATTAGAATTCATAAAAATAGAGAGTATGAAATCTTGTAAAGCGTGTGAACATCTACTATCATCATTATCACAAGCAGTGTCATTAAAACAACTTACACTGCAAGAAATCATCTGTGACCGTAATGAATGTGAGGGTCATGCCATTGACCTGCCGAAACACGATCTGCTGACGAGTATTGAGATAAAGGACTGTTCTTTGGTGTTAGGCCCTTTGGTAGATACTAAATGTCTGAGTACGGTCTTTATCTCAGGGAACAAATATCGCAGAACACCACATGCGATGTGTGAGCATTTGTCATCGTCATTTTTACAAGCAGTGTCATTAACACAACTGACACTGCAAGAAATCATCTGTGACCGTGGTGAATGTGAAGGTCATGCCATTGGCCTGCCGAAACACGATCTGCTTCAAAGAATTGAGATAAGTGATTGTTCTTTAGTGTTAAGCTTCTGGGTAAGTACTAAATGTTCTGTATTTATCTCAGCGACAGATAGTCGCCGAACACCACATGCGATATGTGAGCATCTATCAGCTTCATTATCGCAAGCAGTGTCAGTAACACAACTTAGACTAGAAAACATCATCTGTGACCATGATGAATGTGAAGGCCATGCCATTGACCTGTCGAAACATGATCAGCTGACGAGTATTGAGACGAAGAACTGTTCTTTAGTGTCGGGCACTTTGGTAAATGCTAAACACCTTAGTACGGTGTATATCTCGGTGAGCAGTAATCGCAGAACACCACATGCGATGTGTGACTGTTTGTCATCTTTATTTTCACAAGCAGTGTCTTTAACACAACTTAGACTAGAAAACATCATCTATGATCATGATGACTGTAAAGGCCATGCCATTGAACTGCCGAAACAAGATCAGCTGACAAGTATTGAGATGAAGAACTGTTCTTTAGTGTCAGGCACTTTGGTAAATACTAAACGCCTTAGTACGGTGTATATCTCAGTGAGCTATAATCGCAGAACACCACATGCAATGTGTGACTGTTTGTCATCTTCATTTTCACAAGCAGTGTCTTTAACACAACTTTTACTAGAAAACGTCATCTGTGACCATGATGAATGTGAAGGTCATGCTATTGACCTGCCGAAACATGATCAGCTGACGAGTATTGAGATAAAGAACTGTTCTTTAGTGTTAGGCCCTTTGGTAAACACTAACTGTCTTAGTACGGTGTTTATCTCAGTGAGCATTTATCGCCGAACACCACATGCGATGTGTGACTGTTTGTCATCTTCATTTTCACAAGCAGTGTCTTTAACACAACTTTTACTAGAAAACGTCATCTGTGACCATGATGAATGTGACGGCCATGCCATTGACCTTCCGAAACATGATCAGCTGACGAGTATTGAAATAAAGAATTGTTCATTAGTGTTAGGCCCTTTGGTAAATACTAAATGTCTAAGTACGGTGTTTATCTCAGGGAACATATATTGCAGAACACCACATGCGATGTGTGACTGTTTGTCATCTTCATTTTCACAAGCAGTGTCTTTAACACAACTTAGACTAGGTAACATCATCTGTGGCCATGATGAATGTGACGGCCATGCCATTGACCTTCCGAAACATGATCAGCTGACGAGTATTGAAATAAAGAATTGTTCATTAGTGTTAGGCCCTTTGGTAAATACTAAATGTCTGAGTACGGTGTTTATCTCAGGGAACATAAATTGCAGAACACCACATGCGATGTGTGACTGTTTGTCATCTTCATTTTCAAAAGCAGTGTCTTTAACACAACTTAGACTAGAAAACATCATCTGTGACCATGATGAATGTGAAGGCCATGCCATTGACCTTCCGAAACATGATCAGCTGAAGAGTATTGAAATAAAGAATTGTTCATTAGTGTTAGGCCCTTTGGTAAATACTAAATGTCTGAGTACGGTGTTTATCTCAGGGAACATATACTGCAGAACACCGCATGCGATGTGTGAGCATTTGTCGTCCTCATTTTCACAAGCAGTATCATTAACACAAATTACACTAGAAAACATCATCTGTTACCATGATAAATGTGAGGGTCATGCCATTGACCTGCCGGAACACGATCTGCTGACGAGTATTGAGATAAAGGACTGTTCTTTAGTGTTAGGCCCTTTGGTAAATACTAAATGTCTGAGTACGGTGTTTATCTCAGGGAACAAATATCGCAGAACACCACATGCGATGTGTGAGCATTTGTCGTCGTCATTTTTACAAGCAGTGTCATTAAAACAACTTACACTGCAAGAAATCATCTGTGACCGTGGTGAATGTGAATGTCATGCCATTAGCCTGCCGAAACACGATCTACTTCAAAGAACTGAGATAAAGAATTGTTCATTAGTGTTAGGCTCTGATGTAACTGCTAAAAGTACGGTGTTTATCTCAGGAACCGATAATCGGGGAACATCACATACGATATGTGAGCATTTGTCGTCCTCATTTTCACAAGCAGTATCATTAACACAAATTACACTAGAAAACATCATGTGTTACCATAATAAATGTGAGGGTCATGCCATTGACCTGCCGAAACACGATCTGCTGAAGAGTATTGAGATAAAGGAATGTTCTTTAGTGTTAGGCCCTTTGGTAAATACTAAATGTCTGAGTACGGTGTTTATCTCAGGGAACAAATATCGCAGAACACCACATGCGATGTGTGAGCATTTTTCATCGTCATTTTTACAAGCAGTGTCATTAACACAACTGACACTGCAAGAAATCATCTGTGACCGTGGTGAATGTGAAGGTCATGTCATTGGCCTGCCGAAACACGATCTGCTTCAAAAAATTGAGATAAGTGATTGTTCATTAGTGTTGGCAAGTACTAAAAGTTCTGTATTTATCTCAGCGACAGATAGTCGCCGAACACCACATGCGATGTGTGAGCATCTATCAGCTTCATTATCGCAAGCAGTGTCAGTAACACAACTTAGACTAGAAAACATCATCTGTGACCATGATGAATGTGAAGGCCATGCCATTGACCTGCCGAAACATGATCAACTGACAAGTATTAAGATTGATAATTGTTCTTTAGTGTTAGGCGCTTTGGTAAATACTAAACGTCTCAGTACAGTGTATATCTCAGTGAGCAATAATCGCAGAACACCACATGCCATGTGTGACTGTTTGTCATCTTCATTTTCACAAGCAGTGTCTTTAACACAACTTTTACTAGAAAACGTCATCTGTGACCATGATGACTGTGAAGGTCATTCCATTGACCTACCGAAACACGATCAGCTGAAGAGTATTCAGATAGATAACTGTCCATGCCTGTTAAGGTTTGTCGAAATTACTAAAAGTCTAGAGATGGTTTCCATCACAGGAAGGTTTAACAGCAAAACGCCACATGCGATCTGTGTACATTTATCATCATCATTATCACAGGCAGTATCTATAGAGGACCTTAACCTTCGTAACATCACCTGTGACCGTGAAGACTGTGACGGCCATGCTATTGATCTGTCTAAACATAACAAGCTACAGCGTATTAATCTCGAGAAGTGTTCATTTATGTTAGGATCTGTGACTAATACTGAAACCTTGGAGGAAGTTAACATATTGAAGGGGTCAAGTAGTGATACTTTACATATGTTTCAGCATCTAACATCATCACTATCGTTATCAGTGTATGTGAACTACCTTTCATTGAGATTCATGTCTAGTCGAAACCGTGATGAGCTAAAATTACAGTTTGAATTATCAAGTCCATTTTTTTTTAACAATTTTTCCAGATCACCTTATGTATATCGTGAAAATAGCAAACTAAACTATTTGACAGTAAGTTATATTAGACAATACACATCAGAAATTAATTCTGTTATACAAACCTTACAGCAGCTACAGACACTTGAACTATATCAGATAGACATTGTTGAGAATGCTCTCACTGTCACATCCAGGATGAAGAATCTCGAGAATATCACACTTTCGATTGTCAGTATGAGTCTTGAGACATGGTGTACATTCGTTGATAGTCTGCTTGAGCTACAGCATTCTGTACATGTAAAGACAGAGCGGCTTTCTATAGGACAAGAACAGGAAGATGCTGCTCAACAATATGTTAGACAGAATCGGGCAATGTTTGTGCTTCACACTGATGAATGGTTTAACTTCGTATTTTCATCCAAGAAGACCAGTCTTGAAACCGATTCATGTTTTCATGCGGTAAACAAAATATAATCTGTCAGCACTAGTGATAATGATATTTGTTTGTTTGTCAAATGACTGAGTATCGTTGTATCATCTTAAACAACGTGCTTTAGGTTTTGAAACAAATTACCAGTTTTCAGTGTTTCCTTGGCATATTTTTCTATACATTTTGTTTATACATACATGTATCTAATCGTGAAAGGATTTTGTTTGACAACTAGAAATATAACATTATTATAACAATGCATCAATTGCATATTATACAAGAAAACACCTAAAGTATGGTATCTGAAACGATAGTGACATAAACCACATTTGTTTACTTGATTACAACAGACAAGCAAAATGTATATGACGCAAATGAATGTTGAACGACATCGTATGTATATGACGCAAATGAATGTTGAACTACATTGTATGTATACCACGCAAATGAATGTTGAACTACACTGTATGTTCATGACGTAAATGAATGTTGAAATACATTGTATCTATATGACGCAAATAAATGTTGAACTACATCGTATGTATATGACGCAAATAAATGTTGAACTACATCGTATGTATATGACGCAAATAAATGTTGAACTACATCGTATGTATATGACGCAAATGAATGTTGAACTACATTGTAAGTATAAGACACACATGAATGTTCAACTACATAGTATGTATCTGACGCAAATGAATGTTGAACTACATCGCATGTATTTGACGCAAATAATGTTGAACTACATTGTATGTATATGACGCAAATTAATATTGAACTACATTGTATGTATATGACGCAAATTAATATTGAACTTTATTGTATATTTATGACGTAAATGAATGCTGAAACTCATTGTATCTATATGACGCAAATAAATGTTGAATTACATCGTATGCATATGACGCAAATGAATGTTGAACTTCATTGTATGTATATGACGCAATGTTGAATTACACCGTATGTATCTTAAGCAAATGAATGTTTAATTTAATTGTATGTATATGACACAAATGAATGTTGAACTTCATTGTATGTTTATGAAACAAATAATGTTGAACTACATCGTATGTATATGACAAAGATGAATTTTAACAACATTGTATGCATATGACGCAAATAATGTTGAAATACACTGTAAACATATGACACAGATGGATGTTACCTACATGGGATGCATTTTAAAACAAATAATGTTCAACTACATCGTATGTATATGACACAGATGAATGTTAACTACATTGTATGCATATGACGCAAATAATGTTGAAGTACATTGTATGTTTATGATGTAAATGAATGTCAAACTACATTATATGTTTATGATGTAAATGAATGTTCACTACATTGTATGTAAAAGGCACAAATAAATGTGAACTACATTGTATCTATACACTTGGAGCCACTTCTAACCCGACACTTTTCAAATTCGATTTTCTCGAATTAAATATTTTGTTGTATCGCAACATTAGCTGCATAAAAATTGTTAAAACCATTCAACTGTGACGATCGGTTACTTTTGCACGTGTGACAAGTACGATTTCACCATTTTGCACGAGGAAATGTAGGTGAGCGAAAAATATCGATTTTCATTTTCATCTTATTATTTTATAACGCAATTCAAACCGTAAAAACATAATTTTTGTTTAAAAAATCAGTCACTTCGAATGAATAACCAAGAGCGTGGTCGTGCAATTGACATGTTGCTTGCCGGCTAATCACTCAGACAGTCACGTATATAAATGTATCATATTTATTTAGCAAACATTTTATTTGCAAACATATGCAGTATCAACCTGTTCACTATAAATCGTAACAAAGGTGGAACTTTAACTGTAAAATACAATTACATTGTATTTCGGTTCTTTACTCCGATGTAAGGATTTTATCATGAATCGGTGACTTTCTCATTGTTGGGATTTCACGTTATGCCATTTTGTGAATTCGGATTTAACAGCGATGTTTTATATTTGTTAGGTTTTATATGTATTTGTAAATCAATTAACATTAAATTTCACAGAAGTATGTATCATGTATTGAATTAATTATTTTCTAAATTTGAACGAAATCTGCATACAAATAATTCAGTTATACCGAATCATATAAGTGTCGGGTTAGAAGTGGCTCCAAGTGTATGACGCCAATAAATGTTGAATTACATCGTATGTATATGACGCAAATGAATGTTGAACTACATCGTATGCATATGACACAAATGAATGTTGAATTTCATTGTATACATATGACACAGATGAATGTGAACTACACTGTATGCATATGAAACAAATAATGTTGAACTACATTGCATGTATATGACGCAAATGAATGTTGAACTACATTGTATGTATATGCCAGAAATGAATGTTGAACTATGTTGTATCTATATGACACAAATGAATGTTGAACTAAATTGAATGTTTATGATACAAATGAATGTTAAACTACATTGTATCTATATGACACAAATGAATGTTGAACTACATTGTATCTATATGACACAAATAAATGTTGAACTACATTGTATATATATGACGCAAATGAATGTTGAACTACATTGTATGTATATGACAGAAATGAATGTTGAACTATGTTGTATCTATAGGACACAAATGAATGTTGAACTAAATTGAATGTTTATGACACAAATGAATGTTAAACTACATTGTATCTATATGACACAAATGAATGTTGAACTACATTGTATCTATATGACACAAATAAATGTTGAACTACATTGTATCTATTTGACACAAATCAATTTTGAACTACATTGAATGTATATGACACAAATGAATGTGAAACTACATTGGATGTATATGACACAAATGAATTTTGAACTACATTGAATGTATATGACACAAATGAATGTTGAACTGCATTGTATCTATATAACATAAATGAATGTTGAACTACATTGTATGTAAATTACGCAAATGAATATGAACTACACTGTATGTTTATGACACAAATTAATGTTGAACTACATTGTGTGTTTAACTCTATATGACACAAATGAATGTTGAAAAACATTGTATGTAAATTGCGCAAATGAATATGAACTACTTCTTATGCATATGGCACAATTGAATGTTGAATTACACTGTATGTTTATGTCACAAATTAATGTTGAACTACATTGTGTGTTTAACTCTATATGACACAAATGAATGTTGAACTACATTGTATGTAAATTACGCAAATGAATATGAACTACATCTTTTGTTTATGGCACAATTGAATGTTGAGCTACACTGTGTGTATATGACACAAAATTAATGTTAAACTACATTGTGTGTATATGACACCAAATAAATGTGAACTATATCGTATGTATATGACACAAATGAATGTGAACTACATTGTATGTGTATGACACAAATGAATGTTGAACTATATTGTATGTACAGTCAAACCTGTGTTTAAGACCACCTCCGAATAGAGACCACCCTGCGAATAAAGACCAGCAGGGAGATCACTGTGCATATGACATAAATGTGTCAATGTGAACTACATTGTATGCATATGACACAAATTATGTTGAACTGCATTGTATGTATACATGTATGACACAAATGCATGTGAACTTCATTGTTTGTATATGACACAAGTGAATATTGAAATTTAATAAATAGCATCATCATGAATGCCGTTTTCATTTTGTCAATAAAAGCAACCGACTGAATGTTTGACTTTCAAATGGAATGTCCTTTTTTCGTGCCCGCCTTTGAAGTGACTTGCCTGCAAAAGCAACAGGGGGACATTTGGCGGTCCACTTCTGCCTTTACATATCCTTCGAATTGTGCGCCTTTTTTAACTTCATGGCCCGTAACATGAAGTCCCTAAAGGGGACTGTTTTCAATCTTTAACACTGATGGATAGAAATCAATATTCATTAATCGATTAATAAGTGACTAAGAATCAAATTTCAGTGTTCAAGAACCATAAATTTGTCTTCATAATTAAGATCTTTAGAATTAGAATTGTTTGCCTCTTTTGAAACGGCAGGCTACTCATACATTCTTTCCTTGTTTATCATATATCCATGATGAATTCATTTTTACAGTATCATCTATTAAAAGTAATGAGTTAATTTGTTCTTTTGTTCTTCATCAACCTAAATCTGCCATACACTGGCAGACGACAATTAAACCTCTTAATTACCAGTGCAGATCATGATCAGGGCACAAAAACTGTATCCTTTCTTCTTCTCAATACTTATGCTATCCCTTCAACCACTTGTCTCCCTACGCATCACCAACTGATCAGTAAACTTCCGTAGAGTTAAAAATAACATATCATTACATTTTGAATCTGTAATCGATTTTCATATCAACACGTTTGTTAAGGCAGTATCCGTGTGATCAAACACTGTGACTGTGACTTAAATAAATTGATACAGTCTTATTTTTTATCCCCCCGCCGAAGGCGAAGGGGATATTAGAAATGGTCTTCGTCCGTCCGTCCGTCCGTCCCAATTTTGTCCGGAGCATAACTCAAAAAGTACTTGAGCGATTTTCTTCAAACTTCATACACTGACAGAGCACATTGGGAGGAAGTGCAGTGTGTAAGAACAATAACTCTACCTTGCCTACTTTTAGAGTTATACCCCTTTATCAGATTTACTTGAAAAACTTTGTCCGGAGCATAACTCCAAAAATACTTGAGGGTTTTCTTCAAACTTAATACACTGACATAGCACATTGGAAGGAAGTGCAGTGTGTAAGAACAATAACTCTACCTCGCCTACTTTTAGAGTTATTACCCTTTATCAGATTTACTTTAAAAGTTTTGTCCAGAGCATAACTCCAAAGTACTTGAGGGATTTACTTCAAACTTAATACACTGACATACATGTAGTACATAAGTAGAAAGTGCAGTGTGCAAGAACAATAACTCTACCTTGCCTACTTTTAGAGTTATTCCCCTTTATCAGATTTACTTGTCCGAAGCATAACTCCAAAAGTACTTGAGGGATTTTCTTCAAACTTATTACACTGACATAGCACATTGGTAGAAAGTGCAGTGTGCAAACACAATAACTCTACCTTGCCTAATTTTAGAGTTATTCCCCTTTATCAGATTTACTTTAAAAGTTTTGTCCGGAGCATAACTCCAAAAGTACTTAAGGGATTTTTTTCAAACTTAATACACTGACATAGCACATTGGTAGGAAGTGCAGTGTGTAAGAACAATAACTCTACCTTGCCTACTTTTAGAGTTATTCCCCTTTATCAGATTTACTTGAAAAAAAAATTCCGAGGCATATGGAAAAATCTTAAAGATATCTCTAATCTGAACCATGGATATAAAATAAAAATGCCACAAAAACTGATAAAATCTGGCGTAGAAATTGAAGGTAGTTTAAATATAGTTGATGAAATAAATAAACATTTTATAAATATTGCAAACATAATATCAAAAACCGCATTTTCAAAAGAACACTTTTCCTCTTTAAAAATCAGATTAGATGCAAAATTAAATAGTCGCGAGTTTGACATTAAGTTCATTTCACCATTTGAAGTTCGTAAGATTATAGATAAATTAGATATAAATAAATCAACAGGTTTGGACGGGATAGGCCCAAATATTTTGAAATATTGTGGTGATACTATTACACCATGTATAGCGTCAATTATTAACAATAGTATCAGTACTGGAATTTTCCCTAATAAACTGAAGGAAGCTCGTGTGTTACCAATATTCAAGTCAGGTCTCAAAGAAGAAGCTGAAAACTATCGTCCTATTTCTATTCTACCTACCATTTCTAAGATTTATGAACGTCACATAGCTTCTCAAATCCATACTTATTTCAAGACTACTGATGTCATACATAAAACACAATCTGGTTTCAGAAAACATCATTCGTGCAATACAGCTCTCACAAGGTTAATTGATGCTTGGATTAAGGATGTTGATAGTGGAAAAGTAATTGGAACAGTGTTTCTAGATTTAAGAAAAGCATTCGATTTAGTTGACCACGAGATCCTCCTCTATAAATTAAAATTGTATCATTTTTCTGACAAAACTATCAAATTATTTGTATCGTATTTGTCGAACAGGCGGCAGATGGTTAAAGTAGGAAACGTACAATCTGAGATGCTCACAGTCAAATCGGGTGTGCCACAAGGGTCAATACTTGGACCTCTACTTTTCTTATTATACATTAACGATATCACATTTTCATGTCAAGATTCAAACATAGATTTGTATGCTGATGACTCCACTTTATATGAATCCGGATTCCATCTTAAAGAAATTGAAGAGAAACTGCAAGTAAATCTAAATAATATCATTGACTGGTGCACAAACAATAATATGTCTTTACATCCGTTAAAGACAAAGTGTATGGTTATCGGATCTACATATAAACTAAAACACACAAACACACTGAATCTAAGTATTAATGGCATACTTTTAGAGAATGCAACAGTCCAAAAAGTACTAGGTGTGTATATTGACAATACCCTAAATTGGCATGCTCATATAGATTATGTATGTAAAAAGCTTAATACCAAAATAGCATTATTAAAACGCATTTTGTTCCTTCTCACAGATGAGACGAAAATTATGTTTTATAACGCGTACATTTTGCCAATATTCGATTACTGTTGTACAATCTGGGGAAAAGATAACAAAAACTATATGAACAAAATAAACATGCTACAAAAACGAGTTGCAAAAATTATCTTAAATAAGCCGATGAAAACGCCAACATTAGGGCTATATAAACAATTAAAATGGCTTTCTTTTACTGATAGGTGTAAATACCACAGTGCTGTTCTTGTGTATAAAGTTATGAATCATATGTCGCCATCATATATGTCAGAGATTTTGATATTTTCCAAAAATGAAAAACATAATCTGCGATCTTCTGTGCACAACGATCTTGTTTTACAAAGAATACCTCGAACCAATTATTATAAAGATTCATTCTCGTATTTTAGTATGAAAGTTTGGAATGATATTCCGTTTGATATTAGAGGAATTCCTGAACTCAAAACATTTAAATACAAATACAAGAACTATCTATTAAGTAACACTTAACAACTACAGTTTGGACTAAATTTTTGAGTGTCTGTCGTATCAAAAGAAAGTTTCAACAATTTAAACAATTTTTGTCTCACTTTTGCATATCTAACTTTGGCAAACAAATATATTATTTGAAAAATATGATTGTTCAATTGAAATGTATAACTAGCAAATCATATTTTGTTTCATAATGCTTTATCGAAAGGTATGTTGTTGTTGTTGCATTTTAATTCTTCTTTTATATTGTTGAAGGCCATATGGAAATAAAATTGTTCTAAATTAAAAGTTTACTTCTACAAATATATTTCCGCACTAACTTTTGGTCTAAATTTTTGAGTGTCTGTCTTATCAAAAGAAAGTTTCAACAATTTTAACAATTTTTGTCTTACTTTTGTCATATCTAACTTTGCAAAAAAATAGACTTTTGAAAAATATGATTGTTAAATTGTAAAAATGTATAAGTAGTAAATCATATTTTGTTTCATATTTCTCTATCAACGGTATGTTATTTTTGTTGCATTTTAATTCTTCTTTTACATTGTTGAAGGCCATATGAAAATAAGATGTATTTTGATTTACATGTAAATCCTTGTATGTCTGATATGTAACCTTCATGAAATAAAGATTTTATTATTATTATTATTATTATTATTATTATTATTTAACTCCAAAAGTACTTGAGGGATTTTCTACTAACTCTACCCTGACTACTTTTAGTCAAATAGAAAAATATCATACTTATACTGATAATGAACATTAATATAATTTTGCAAACCTTCTCTTCATTGCCTTATTCTTTTTCCACTTACTTGAAAACTGTACTCAGCATGACCATAACTATATGGCTTTTTAAGGATTTCCTCTCACCAAGTAAAATGTACGAAAGTACAACCTTCAGGTAACTTCTTCCCGGCGGGGGGATTAACCATGTGTAACATGGCTCTTGTTAAACTTATATTTGACCAGATCCATTTAGTAGTCTTTCAACTCACACATATGTCTGCATTATAAAGTCTCTACGTATTACATGAAACGGTCTTAATTCAGCCACGACTAACTGCTAATAATAATAATAATAATAATAATAACTTTATTTTGCGAAGGTTACATAAAAGGTACATTATAAATCATAATCATTCAAAACGTAGCTTATTTTCATATGGCCTTCGGAACAAAAAAGAAAAGAGAAACATAGCATACATACATTCAAACCACATGTACACCACAAATAATACACACTAAATTAATTATACTAATTTCAATAACATATTAGAAATGTTTATATAATCTACATCATTCTCTCTACGACAGACACTCAAATGCAAATAATATTATGAATTATATAATTTATCTAATTACATTACTTAGATACTAAAAAACCAGTGCAAAGTTTTATATGTAATTAATTTCTACATTTTGTTATAAAGATCATTTTTGTAATTTCTTTTAAAAGACTGTATTTTTAATAATCTCAATTCCATAGGAATATCATTCCATACTTTAAAACTATAATAGGAAAATGAGTCTTTGTATAAATTAGTCCTAGGTTTCGTTTGTAGTACAAGATTTTTGCGAGATGTAGAACGCAGACTATATGAATCATTTTGGCAAAACGCTATTAACTCTGACATGTATATTGGAGCCATATTGTTAAAAATCTTATAAACGAGCAGCGCAGTGTGGTATTTGCACCTGTCCGAAAAAGACAACCAATGCAATTCCTTAGTAAATCTGAAGAATGGGATTTAACAGGTCGATTTAAAATAAGTTTTGCTATGCGTTTTTGCAATTTATTTATTTTTTGTACATATTTTGTATTGCCTTTTCCCCAAATGGTACAATAGTCGAATATTGGAAGAATGTAACCGTTATAAAACATTAACTTCATCTCATCCGATATATAATATATAATGTTTTTTAATAATGCAATTTTGGAGTTTACTTTTTTGCAAACATAATCAATATGGTTATGCCAATTTAGAACATTGTCCTCATACACACCTAAAAAAATTTAAGTTGTTACGTTTTCTAATATGCAGTCATTGATTGTTAAATGAAGGTTACCTGCGTGTTTTCGTTTATAATTTGAACCAATGACCATGCATTTTGTTTTTAAGGGATGTAAAGACATGTTGTTTATTATGCACCATTTATTGATTAAATCAAGATTCATTTGCAGTTTAGTTTGAATTTCTGATATCATGCAACGTTGAGTCATCTGCACACAGATCTATATTTAGATCTTGGCAACTAAATGTTATATCATTAATGTATATCAAAAATAATAAGGGACCTAGTATTGAGCCCTGTGGCACCCCAGACTGTATTTGTAGAGAATCCGAATGCACATTTCCCACTTTAACAATTTGACTTCTGTTTGATAAATAACTTATTTATTCTGGGAGTTAATTGAAATTATTTATGTCTTATTTAAAATAAGACATAAATAATTTCAATGAACTCCCAGAAAAATGATACAATTTCAATTTGTATAATGAGATTTCATGATCTACTAAATCAAATGCCTTGCGAAGATCCAAAAACACAGTTCCAATTAGTTTACCACAATCTACATCTTTCAGCCATGCATCTATCAATCTAGTAAGTGCAGTGTTGCAAGAATGATTTTTCCGAAAATCTGATTGGTACTGGTTTGTTCTTTTCACGTATAAAATAACCACAATTCCTAGTTATACTATATAAGATTTAAGGTGATTGTAGTTATAACTATCATGTTCATTTCAGAATTCCATAATCTCCAGCATTCTTCTAACTTCAAACAAAATACGTCACATAAATAGGGGTTAATTATCATAGCTTTCCACACAAAGTTAGTATAAAATGGCGTCACACTATTCTGAAACATCTTAAATGTCTTGGAATGACAAATAGTATAAATAAAATCAAGACAACAAGTTTTCAATGAATGGCAAAAGATTACGAAACGGTTCCTTTAGTAGTATATTATAACGGTAACTGCGAACAGAATAAAGATTTTATTCCTTTACCAGAAAAAAACAACACTTGCACACATCAATGCCAACAACAGAGAATACTGCCGAAGGTAAACATGATTGAAACCAATAATACCAACTGAGCTCTTCTTTATCCAATATCATTCAGTAGATTTCACAAAAACTTTACCAGTTTGAAAATACCGGAAGATATTCACAAATAGAATTAGCTAAACTGACCTCTTGAACAATATGAAATCACGTGGCAGATACATATAAGGATTGAAAGTCACGTGGGATAAAAATGTGCAAGCAGCAAGGGCTTGCATAACGCCTCTGAAGATTTTTCTTATGGATATAGATAACACAAAGATAAAATGGTGTACTAGGTGGCTATTCCAGAAATACGACATCAGTTCAAGGGGTTAGGTTGAACTGCTTCGTCAGTAAGTGTAATGTCAACACAAAGCTGTAAGGTAGATACAACAGCACAGAAAAACATCAGTCTTCCGTTTAAAATTGTACTACTTTTGAAGATATATATTTATTTGATTTACAAGAAGAAATGTTTCATAAAACAATGTCACATGATCTAAGTGTTTCGGAATGGTCCAACGAGCACACTTGTTCGAAAGGTGGTCAAACATTTTATTAACAGTAACTTAAAACTTAAACACAATGTTACATACAAACACCGTCATGGCGAACTGCTAACTTCCAAACTGAATGTCATCAAAACTCCCGCGGTATACAGATCTCCTGTAAAAGGTGCGGGGGGGAATTTTTCAGGACTCATGGACTCAGGATCAGAACAGAACTGTTTTATTTTAAGTCTATAAACTTTGTATTTTTACAATTCCACAGGAAATTTCCATTAACTTTTGTACAAATGCGAACTACTTGTGGGAGAGAAATCTTCTATTAAAGAATAGAAATTCCCGCGGGAGAAAAGCGTTTTCTTTCAGATGTTATGTTTGGCAAGCCAATTTACAATTTAATCAAATAAAGAGATATCTCTCTGATTTCAAACAGATATCTCCTACAAAAGGGGAGATATCTCTTAAATTCAGAGATATCTCTGTAAAGGAGATATCTTTCTTTTGATAGAAATACTAACATGTTTTGAAAGATATTTCCCAAAACTAAAGAGATATCTTTCAATGTAATTACGATGCCTCTCTACCGTACAGATATATCACTCCTACCTCGAAATAAATTTCTGAAAGAAGATATCTGTTTTAACTAGAGAAATATCTCTTAAACTTGGAGAGATATCTCTGTAACTTTGAGAGATATCTCACAAATATAAAAAGATATCTCTAACATGATGTTAAACAGACATCTCTGTACAAAGAAAAAGATATCTCTTTAAGTTCAGGAGATAGCTTTCTGTGTTACAAAGATATCTCTCACTGTGAAAGAAATATCTATAATAAAACGAAAGATATCCCTTTGAAATTAGAGAGATGTCTCTTTTTTGAATAAATAGTAAAATAGCTTGCGACAGCTAATTATAACGCATATTAAATCATGTATCCCTGACCTTGATAAGGATAAACATTCATTATATATCGGTTGTTTGCCCATCCGTTCTGGGTTGTTGCGGCGGGCGAGTAGTTGAAGGCGGTCTTACTCCGTATGGTGCAGATTCGAATCCCGGCTTCTGTCTTGTGATAATCTAAATTGGTGAACAACCTTCAGAAAAATTATAATGTAGAAAGAACACTTGGTTTATTTTAATCATTTATTAAAATATTTAATTAACGAACTGAATATTCAGCATTCACATGGATTTAGGTTATTCTAAGGAATTTGGGCATTTCCTTTGTCGACAGTTAATAATAACTGCCTATTTCATTGGTTCATTAGTATAGTCATAAGACTTTTGATTGGTCTTAGAAAGTTGTTTTGTTGAGGCCCGGCCTGTCTTTTATCTGATATTTACTCATCACTGTTAGATATGATTTTGACTTGATCACACGTTTCAAGAAATTTATTTCTTTGTGTAAAATATTGTAGTAGTTTAAGCGGGAATTACAGTGCCCGAAAAAACAAATACATTTGTTTTATTTATTTTATCGTACTACTACCTATTGGAACTTTATTATGTGATACTATTGAGCAATAGCAAGTACAAATTTAGCCTTTTCAGGCATAAATGATTAAAAATCGTTGATTATTGTGGACTTGAACTATTTTTCGCGCTTTGGACAGTGTTGTTTTGCGTGGTGCATAATTTTACATTTATGGTATATGTTACCATATTTAAGTTGATTTCGTTAGTGTGATGTCGGGAAAAGAAAGGAGGCGTGCTGAAAGAAAAGACTATAAGAAAATGAACGACGGCATCACTGAGGAGTTAGACACTGTTGGTATTCCAACAGAAGGAAGTAAAAGTGACGGTTTTTTGAAGACCGAGGGCGTTTATAGCCTTGTAGATATCCCTGTTGGGGCCTCTGGCGGAGACGAGCCGCAACAACAACAACACGTTGAAAGTGAAAGTGAAGATGAGGAAATGCAAAAGTTGAGATTGCAGATTTTAGAGGTCGAGACAGAGAAGAAACGTTTACTGAAGGACAAAAGAAAAGAAGAACTCAAAAAACAACTAAAAAACAAACAGCAAGAAGTTCAACAGCTCAAAGGTAGGCACATCAATTCCGATATTTTTCCTAATCATTTACCTCCAACACCAACCCCGAAAGTTTCTGGAGTATCGGATATCGTAAAAAATCAAAGCGTTACGATCAATACATTGAGAAAAGATAAAAAACTTAAAAAGAAGGTTAAGAAACAAATGAGTCAATTGGGTCTTATGGATTCAGATTTAGATGTGTCCGGTTCGGACAGTACAAGTTCGGATAGTGATTCTAGCTCATCTACTTCATCAGACGGGGAAAGCAGCAGTGAGGACGATTCAGATGTTAAATCACATTCAAAGAAGGGTTCTAGTAGACATTCAAAGAAATCTAAAAAATCTAAAAAGAAAAAATCTGGTATTAAGGCCAAAAGTTCAGATAAAGTAAAAAATTCTCAAAAATATCCTCACTCTCAGCTTAGATATGAGTTTGTTAGTAAGAATATTACCTTTCAGGAGTTAAATTTGAATTTATTTGTGGCAGGGGAACTGGAAATAATTTCAAGTAAACAAATTAAATCAAAAGAGAGAAATGGTAGAACAAAATTACTCAAGAGGTTAATGTATTTGAGTTCCACTTACAATTTGGCTATTCTTAAATCATACTATGCTGCAGTTCTTAGAGAAATAGAGCTAGGCGAGAAATCTTGGTCAGATGATTTTCATTACCTTGAGATAGCTATCCTCAACAAAACTAGTAGTGCTTCCAAAAATTCTTTTCCAAGTTTCAAAGGTAATCCTCAGGGTAAACCAAAAAATGATGAGAACAAAGAGGATGCTTATGTTTGGTTCTGTTCTCCTTATCAAAGGAATAAATGCCAACATAAGACCGCTCACACCATTGTTGTTAAAGGTCAAATGAAGTTTGCACAACATATTTGTGCTACATGTTGGCAAAAAGATCACAAAAAGTTGAATCACCCGGAATGTTCTTCTGCATGCACTTATTTGTCTGCTTGACAATTCATGTCTGTCTCAGAGATGAAATTTGAAAACAAAATTGATGATTTGTTTTTACCAAAATTTTGTTATAATTCAAAAGCGCAGGAAAACAAAAAAAGTCAAGCTAATGGCAACGTTAAAACAGCTTTTAGCTCTCACTCGTTTAGTTCATGTGATATCTGTTGTTCAATTAAAAACAGTCCGAGCTTTTTTGATGTTGAAAATAAAGTTAGAATTCATGAATTAGTTAAACAATCGGGAAAATTTAATTTTGAGGGTTGTCGTATCAGAGTCAATAATAAGATTGACACCAATTATTTAAGACACATGTTAAAACATTTTGGTTACAAGGACTTGTTAGTGTGTGATCTTATTGAATTTGGTTTTCCAATTGGGTTTAGTGGAGATGAGAACATGTTACCTTCTATGAAGCCTATGTGGCAGTATAGAAACTACAAAGGTGCTGAAGAATTTCCTTCACAAATGCAGGACTATTTTGTTAAAGAAATGAATGAAAATGCCATTATTGGTCCATTTAAGTTAAACCCATTCAGCAGTAATTTATTAATTTCACCCTTGAACACAGTCCCTAAGAAGGAGGTCAATGACAGGAGGGTTATACTTGATTTGAGCAGTGCTTCACAATGTTCAGTGAATAGTTATGTAGATAAAGATGTTTATTTAGGTGAACCTGTCTCTTTAATTTTTCCCAAAATCGATGACTTTGTACATTTAATACTTGCCAAAGGACCAAACTGTTACTTGTTCAAAAAAGATTTATCAAGAGCTTATAGGCAAATAAACATTTGTCCGTCAGATTATAATTTAGTCTCATTCGTATGGAAAAAGCATATTTTCTGTGATGTTGTTTTATCTATGGGACTTCGTAGTGCAGCTCAAATTTGTCAGAGGGTCACAAATACCATAGCTTTTATTCTTCTAGGCTTAGGCATCTCCATTCTTAATTATCTTGATGATTTAGCAGGCGCTGAAAAGCAGCATAATGCACAATTTGCTTATTTGACGCTGGGTCAAGTTCTTTCAAGATCAGGGATTCAGGAATCAGTTAATAAGAGTTGTCCCCCTTGTCAAATAATGTCCTTTTTAGGTGTCCTTTTCAACACTGTTAAAATGACTATGGAAATCACACCGGAGCGGTTAAAAGAGATTTCTGAATTAATAAAAATTTGGTTAGAAAAAGATAGCGCCTGTTTAAAAGATGTTCAGCGTTTGTTAGGAAAATTAAATTTTGTGGGAGCCTGTGTTAAACCAAGTAGGATTTTTGTGAGTAGATTACTCCGTTGGCTAAAAGAGTTGTATAAATTAGATAGTTTACATCAGTCAGTAATTCCTGTTGAAGTTAAGAAAGATCTATTATGGTGGAATGAATTTCTACCAATTTACAATGGTATTTCTTTGATGTCCTTGGGTAAATGGTCAAATCCTGATCAAATATTCTCTTCAGATGCTTGTTTAGATGGCTGTGGTGGTTACTGGGAAGGAAAATATTTTCATGCACCATTTCCACCAGGTATTTTGAACAGAGAACTGCATATAAGCGCCTTGGAAATTTTATCCTTAGTAGTTTGTTTACATTTGTGGGGTGTTCATTTTAAACACCGTCGTATTGTTGTCTTTTGTGACAATTTGTCAGTGTGTATTAGCCTTAATACAGGTAAGGCTAGATGCTCATTCCTGCAGTCATGTCTCAGAGAGATTTGCTTTATTGCTGCAGTCCATGAATTTGAAATTCGTGCCCAGCATATCCCATCCAATGAAAATCGCATTGCTGATTCTCTTTCTAGATGGCACAAAGGTAAAATATTCCAAGATCAGTTTGAGTCAATGGTTGAGGGTATTCATGTCACAGAAATTTTGGTCAATGATTCTGATTTTGAGTTTAAAAATAATTGGTGATAACTTGTTTCTTTACAGAGTCACAAATAAAAGTTTTAAAAGACGATCTTACACAGTCAAACAGACAGGCCTATGCTGAAGGATCGAGGAGAAATTTAAAGATTCAGTGGGAATCATTTCTTTTGTTTTGTACTTATTTTAAGCTTTGTGCCTTACCAGCAGATACGGAAACTCTGCAGTTATATGCTCAATTCCTGAGTAGAACTTTCAAGTCTGTAGAGTCAATCAAAAATTATATTAGTGGAGTCCGAATTATGCATTTACTGTTAGGGGGCAAGACAGAACACATCAATAATTTTCTGTTGAATTTATCATTAAAAGGTATTTCAAAAACAAAACTTCACATGGTTAAACAAGCTCAGCCTATGACACCTTGGTTACTTTTAAAGATCTACAGTGTTTTGGATTTTTCTTCTCATGATGATCATGCATTTTGGTGTTTATTTTTATTTGCTTTTTTTCTGTTGGCTAGGAAGTCCAATCTTGTGCCTACTACAAAAAAGGATTTGTCTAATCCCAAATTTTTGTTAAGTGGTGATGTTAAAGTTTCGAAATTGGGTTTACTAGTGACAATGAAGTGGTCTAAAACGATACAAAAAGGGGAAAGATTACTCCAAGCTCCGTTAACTCCTATTAAAGATTCACCGTTGTGTCCTGTAAATGCATATTTTAATATGTTAAAAAATATTCCTAGATTAAACTCTTCTCCTTTGTTTATTTTAAAGTCAGGGAAGGTTATTTTTTATACAACTTACTTACAAAGATTACGCCTTAGTATTGAAAGAGCAGGTCTGGATCCTTCAGAATTTTCCACTCATTCGTTTAGAAGAGGTTTGGCAACCCTTGCCTTTCAAATGAATCTACCAGCAGATATTATTCAATTATTGGGTGACTGGAAATCCGATGCTTATAAGAAATACCTTGATTTTTCTTTAGCAGATAAAGTAAGGGTGTCTAAATTCATTTCTAGTAAGATTCAGAGTGAGGATTATGAGAGTTTTCATCAGTCAATGTAGTGAATTAATGTTGCATGATTTAAGGTAGTTATCTTTGTTCCTAAAAGGAGAAGATTGCCTGTTTACAGTTGGACGAGTAGACCTTCTGGACAGGTTGTGCCTTGCTATCTAAATCATGCTACTGATATTCTCTGCATGGACTATTGTTTTTAATGGAAAGATAATTATATATTTTATATAATGTTGTATTTTATTTGGTATTGTACATTTATGAACATGTTACAAATTTTTGTTCTCTTTACAGACTGTCGTAAAGTCATAATCGTTGGTGATTCAATCATCAAGCATATACCACCAATTGAAGGGGTTACAGTTAAATCCTTTCCTGGAGCCACTATAGGGAAAATTCATTATCTTGTTGACAAGGGAATTTTATCCCTAAATGGTTTTGATTACATCATTTTGCATGTAGGTACCAATAATATAGCTCAGAATAGTTGTATGAGTAATATGACAGCAGATTTAACCAATCTTTTGGCTAAAATACGGTTAAGATTTAAAGATATTCATATTATTGTTTCCGCCATTCTACCACGTCCAGTTGATATGATGGTTACAGAGCATAAGGTAAAACAATATAATGAATTTTTGAATTCTTAGTTATCTAAAGATTTGAATTTCAAATTTGTCAAGTCATACCGACCTTTCTTTCACTGTGGCAAGGTCAAACGGCATTTCTTTGCAAAATTGGACGGTGGTTTGCATTTAAATCTTGAAGGATCTTCTAGATTGGGTTATGTTTTCAAAAGGGTCATTTGTACACTTTCCTACTAAAATCCTAGAATGGCAGAGCTTTAAATGTACACTGTAGATTCTGTAGTAAATAGCATATCAAGTTTTTGTTAAACAAAGATACTTTGCCTTGTAGATGCATTACACAAGAAAGGGTCCAAATGTTTGTGGCCTTATAATTACCGAGTCACTGAGGTAGGAACATGTTAAAGTTTGTTATCAAGCTTTGCTTTTGTTTTTATAAATCATATCCTAAACATGTGACTTTTTGGCTAATTCAATTTAACATCTTAATTTTCACGGGTGTGACTGAATTTCATTTTTCAAGTTAGTTTAAAATATCTTTAATGTCACATAGTTTTTAGGGTATGATTAATTCATTAGGTTTTTTTGTGTTTTTTATTTAGTCAGTTTGCTAACTAACCCATTGCCTTCAGTTTACTGACATTCATTTATATTATTTTATATTTTGCGATTTTGTTTGTTTTCTCTTGCCTTTGTTTTGCTTGTTTTTGGCTGAAATTTGGCGGGTATTTATCAATTCAATAGTGTATTTTCAATTATAAGTAAATCTATTATACATTGTGTACGTGTGATCTGTATATTTGGCATTAAATATAGCACTATGAGTTAGTCTTGCTTATGAGCCATTTTAAGTAAGGGAAGTTAATTGGTTTATTTTAATCATTTATTAAAATATTTAATTAACGAACTGAATATTCAGCATTCACATGGATTTAGGTTATTCTAAGGAATTTGGGCATTTCCTTTGTCGACAGTTAATAATAACTGCCTATTTCATTGGTTCATTAGTATAGTCATAAGACTTTTGATTGGTCTTAGAAAGTTGTTTTGTTGAGGCCCGGCCTGTCTTTTATCTGATATTTACTCATCACTGTTAGATATGATTTTGACTTGATCACACGTTTCAAGAAATTTATTTCTTTGGCCCACCCTCCCTCCGCCAGATTTCAGTTATTTTATTATGTTGCATTGAAATTTTGTTTTATTGGTTGATTAAGATAGTTATTCACATATCCTTAAGAGATATGTTGAATAAAAGCGTGAATTCTTTAATTGAATTCAAGGTTTTTGATATTGAATGAACTCGTGGTTCTTAATTAATATTATTCAAAGAAGGAACAGTCCAATTTATTCATAGAAGGAACAGTGTAATTATTCTATGATGATTCGAACTGTGGAGATGTGAATAGTGATGATAACTTGTTGAATTGTGTGTATTTGATATAACGATGATTTATTGAACTGTGTGAATTTGATGAAGTCGTTGAACTGTGTGAATTTGATGAAGTCGTTGAACTGTGTGAATTTGTTTGATCGGCGGGTATTTATCAATTCAATAGTGTATTTTCAATTATAAGTAAATTTATTATACATTGTGTACGTGTGATCTGTATATTTGGCATTAAATATAGCACTATGAGTTAGTCTTGCTTATGAGCCATTTTAAGTAAGGGAAGTTAATTACCTTTGCCGTCTTCCACAACTCCAGTGGTTGTTGCACATAATTGTTTAATGAATAAGTGAAATATTAGTCTAACTGTTATGTTTGCACAATAACAACCTGACCAACAGAGAGCATTCATGTATTCGTAGTAACAAGTGACGTGTGTTGAACCGTATATGTCCCGGAACGTATATATCACACGTGTGTGATATATTCGACCGTAAATATAACACGTGTTTAATGTGACATATTCGTTTGGTCATTTTTGACAGTTTACACCGAAACGTCTCATAGGTTGTGATATTAAAGTGCATGAAAGTACAAATTATACTTTTGCTTAAGTCATTCCAGGAAGAGGATCGGAACCGATCCACAGGAGCCGGCCATGCATATATATCAAGTTTACTCTGTGTTTAAAGTCCAATAAGTGTTGATCGCATGTCTTTTCCCTTGGACTTTCTTCGATAATCATGTCATTGCATTTCGGCTCTCCACATTACACCTATATACATGTATATACCTATATGGATGCCTCCCAAACATCGTTACATTTCGTTTTTATTTGCCTTTTTCTGCATGTGAGATATTCGTTTTCGTGTTCCTATAAAATTCGAAGTCAAACGTATACATATTATGTGCCATATACGTTTCACGCGAAGACTATTTTCGACCGAATATATCACACGTGTGACATATGCGGTCGAATTTTTTCTCTCGTGTGAAATATACGTTCCGGGACATATACGGTTCCAACAGACGTGTTTAAGAACACTAACATTGAAAGTTATATAGTAGACTTATACTTCCTTGCCATTGAGCTAGCTTTGATGGTGTCTACTTAGGACCCAAAGTCGATTCCCGCTCGGGCGACGGATTTTTTCACGGTTACAGTAACTTAGTTAAGAAATGTAAACATTGGTAGTCACGTATGAGAAATGATAACTTTGAAAGTCACGTGGGGGAGAAATTTTAACATTAAAAGTCACATTGGACATTTTTCCCTTCTTGCTTAAACTTATCGTTGTATTATGATATTAATTAGAACGGCTCTGATCCAATTTACAGCTCATCCAGGAATTTGTGAATTGATACTAAATAATTAACTGATAAGATAAGACTTATTTACAATGATATTACCCTTCAAAGTGAACACAAGAAGGATGTTTACCTCTAATTTATACTTATAGAATAATGAACATTTCCATAGTTATATACAAAATATATAAAGCTGTGTACCAGTTCTATTCCCATTGAATAAAGATTAAATCTGTTAAAATCTTTATAGAATATCCTAGTCAAAATTGAAAATTTGAAAATCCACCCTTTCTGTTACATTCGGTGTGATTTTCATTTATATCTCCAAATAAGAGAAGTACCTCATTTCATACATTTTCAAAGCATCTACTGTGTTTTAAGCTTTCAATGTGGCCATTTTAAAGGGTAATATAACTTTAAGTCAGGCAAAATATATCATTAGCTCTTTTCGAGCTTTTGAGCCGACTATGAATAACAAATGTAAACTCATATTGACAAGTAAATTAAAGCTATAAAACAAACATCGCATGCAAGTCTGTGCTGAAGCTGCTGATTCACGGCAAAAATGCCTAAGAACTGCTATAGAAACAAAGTTTGATAAACACGTGACGAAGAAAATAAATGAAACAGAACGACCGTTAAGATAATATGTAGTATTAAGAAATCAATAAGCTCCCTGAATCCGGTTCAGCAGCTTCATAACAGAGGCATAAGCAACTGGCACAAACCAAGGTGTTACACGAACAAGCCTTATAAAAAACAAATTAAATTCATTCCATGTAATAATGAGTACAGGCAAACCTGTGTTAAGAACCACCTTCTGAATAAAGACCACCCTGCAAAAAAGACCATCAGGAAGAAAAGCGCATACTATTCAAGTATTTTCTAAATACCTGTCAATTATGATCACCTGTCAGCAAAGACCACCTTTTCTTGCATACCAGATGGGGATATCTGCAGTTTTTACCAGTGCTGGAAAATCTCATCTTCCACTCCCCCCCACCCCCCACCCCCCACCCCCGTGTAAGACGACTTACGTGAAGTACTGATGACGTAACGTTATAAACAATGTGACGTCACTTTCCCAAACACAGCATCTGAATAACGTTTGTTTTTATATTAAAATGCATCGTTTCGATAAGTTTATATTTAAATATCTATTTTAAAGTGCAAGACGGTATGCAAAAAAAGTTTCTGTCATGAAATTCTTGGTTGAGATGGAAATATCCGTCAATTTGGGTAACTGTTTCGCGAGAACTCGGCAGAGCCTCGTTCCCGCCAAAACAGTTACCCTCAGTGACGGATATTTCGATCTGAACCTCGTGCTCATGAAAGAAACTAATATGCTTCTTCCCGAGAGTGGTGTATGTTCACAGGTTTGACTGTAGTCAAGAAACAAGGAATTATTATCTTACTGAACGATTGACCACCTTTCTCTGTTTAAAAAGGTATGATAACACTTACCCCAGGATCTCTTCTTCATCTAAATACTTCTTACTTGTTCTTTTATTTCTGTAACTACGGCATCCTCCTATTATAGAATGCTTGCAGACGAACTAAAACACAGGACAACGTTCGTCTGCAACGCCTTTTAAAATAGTTTTCCTTGCTACACTTTGTCATTACAGAACTGTTAGTTTCAAGAACAATAGTTCAACAACAGTATGTGTGACGCGCCTTACTCGGTCTCCTCTGCTTTTGCCGTTGTATACATTGATGTATATGCTTAAACAACATAATATTAGACGCGCCTTACGCGGTCGCCTCGGCGTTTACCATTGTATACAATGGTCATTGATCTTCATGCTTAACGTATTGTCACCGTTCCCTATGAGTTAGTCTTGGTTCTTGTACAGCGGAATTCGAAGTTACTGTCACACAATTTTTGTATGTCACAAATTGATGCAGCGTGTACTGTAAGTCGTGCTGTTACGTCACACATTTTATTCTTACGTTAAATTTCAAACACGCAGCGGAATGAGCTGAAACATTACGTACTTTGCACTTTGAATATCACAAGTTATAGTAGAAATATCTGTAACACACCAGCAAAAATAGTTACAAATATTTAATGGAAGCAGAAGGTCTCAATGGAAAAAGGGGAAAGAATCAGATTAATAACTTAATAAATATCGCCTATTAGTTAAAGATTTTTTTCCGCGATATTCATTTCTAAAGTGCAACACGTCAACTACTTTTTTAGGGAGACATATTCTAAGCACTGAAGATACGGGGATGCTTTGTAGCAGAAATAGCCGAAACACTTGTAACACTGAATATCACAAACATCACAAATAAAATCATTACATTTTCACTGACTTATTAGTTGTGTTTCATGCATGTATGTTAAATATTTGTTCCATATAGCCACGCACGATATTGTTTCTGCGAACTGTAAAAAACGAAATTTTCGTGCAGTACCGTTACACCGTGGCCACCTGGTAAAGACAGCTATTTTATTCATATTTAAATAAGACTTTCACATCTGTTTCTAAAATCCTGTATCTGTCTCGATGGATCGATGTTTATTTATTTATTTATTTATTTATTGGTCATACATTTGTAACTGTAGCAGAAATAGCCGTAACATCTCAAAACCGTCCCAAAATTACACTGACTCATTTGTGTACCTCTGCATGTTTTTTAAATACTTATATGTTTTCTTATATTTTCACAAATTCACGATGTCGTTCTGTCTGCGAACCGTGAAAAACGGGATTTTCGTGCATTACCACATGATCAAGACAGCTACTGCAGTAATAGTATTTTATTCATATTTAGATTAGACTTACACATCTTCTGTCCCGATCGATTGATGTTTGTTAATTAATTTATTTATTTATTTTATATTTTATTTAATATGTTGAACACAAACTATGACAGGAACCCTTTTATGCTAGGATTTTACAGTAACTGGACACTTTGAAGCGCTCGCTTTAGCCATTTTTAGTACGTAGAGTGACGGAGTATCTTTTCCAATTTATGGCCACTGGTGTTCTAGTTAAGGCAAACCCTGTAAATCGAAACATGTTGTTGTTCAACGCCCATTCCAGCAGTACCTTTGGTCATTGAAACATGCGAGCAGTTTACCATACAATCGTTCCTTGGAAGAACCAGTACTAGACTCCTATCCTCCGTACGAAGTTACATTACCAACTTTCTCACATAAAGAGACTTGGTCGGCAGCAGGGCTGGAATCAATGACTCTTAATATATGGTAGGTTACAGTGATTTCAAGTCGGCGACTCTAACCAATCGACAACGGAGGCTGATCAAAAGATATCAGAACTATTACACAGTTTACTCGTTCCGGAAAACGCATCTGTCTGACAGAAATTAGGTGTGCATGCAAAAGGACATTACTGACGAACTTTCGTACGTTTTAGACGGAAGATATTTATTTTATAGGTACAATAGATTGCACCGTCATCTATTTTGGTACAATGTTATATACCCATTTTCTGTACCTTGATGTTTCAGCCATATTTGTTTCCCAAAAAGCGCCTTTGACATTTAATTGTTTTAAAACGTTGGACGGTGAATTCAAAATTATACGCCTTCGTAAAATTATATTGCATGAAAATCTGTATATTCATAACGCACTTATTCATAATTCTAACACTATTGAAAATTTCTTCTATATAGGCACAGAAGGACTTGAGCGTGATATACCTACCAAGTATATCACTGTAGGCGCCCGGAACTATTTTTGACTGCTGAAATTCCCTTCCCAGTAATTTTCACACAACATCTACGAGTGTGCATGCGCTAGAACGCTTGGATTGTGGTATTGTTGTGAATGAATTCACGTGATGTAAAACAAATCGTAGTAAAATTTTCTACACTTCCGGTGCATTAGCAGCAATAACAAAAATAAGACTAAAAGCGTTTTATTTGAGGAGTAAAGAAGAACCGGCAAAGTTTCATGAAATGCAAGGAATGCACGGAATATACGACAAGTTAAAGGTTGCAACTTCATGTTAGCCCGCGGCAACAAATAGTACCCCTTCGAACATTTTTTTGTTTATATTAACGTGTTAGAACGGAAATAGATTTTACTTTCGCGTGGTATACCGGTTTGTATATCACTGTGTGTCGTTTAGATGCTTCGTAATTAATCACTCAGGCCTTCGTGATTAGATTACTACGCATCTACACTCCAAACAGTCATATAATAACCGGAATATCACTCAAAAGTGAAATCTATTTCCTAAAGATATACTGACGATTTACACGAATTTAGCGCGTGTCGCAATTTTTTAAGTTATTGTCCAGGGGTGACTAACTCGAAAGCATCGTAAGCCTTAAGTTGATCTTAAGGTCACCTTATGACCATCGTAAGCATTTTTTCCACTAACTCAAAAGCCTCGTAACCTACGGTATGACCGTAAGTCTCACCTTAACTAAAGGTGACAAAATCGACCCCTTAACATCACCGTAACTATAGTTAACTACTTGAGAGATACTTTTAAATTTACTTGATCTACTTTATAAAGACTAAAATGTAATATTTCCTTTGAAGTTGCATATACGTATATAATCATGGTTTTAGTTTTACATCGAATATCAGTATATACATGTATTTTCACTTTTCTTTTCACGAAATTAAGCAGCTGGCTTCTTTTAAATAACCGTTTCTTGCATAAAAGTAAGTTGTGTTTGCTTTACGTGTATTTCTGGTAGCAAATGACTTTGTCTTTGCGAACAGCGCAGGTCATGATCACAATGCACATTCGTGCAGTCTTTTTAGTGGGCACCTCACTGAACAATTACTGGTTCTGTCGGAATTGAAAGATGGACCATTCCATTGTAGAATTGATTTCAACAGACTACGGCTTAATTAATGAAATATCCGCACACCTGCGGCATCATAGTTTAATTGTCATCAATGTATAACGATAGTATGGGCATCTCGTATATGGCGCTGCCCCGAAAGCTATATTCAGAGCATGTGTTCGAATAAAGTTTCTTCAATTCCTGAAAAGCTTTGTTCGCCAGTACAGTATAGCTTCCAATTTGGAAGTGAATGTATATACGAAATGTTTAAACCACTTACAGCTTGGACTTTGCATTTTCTATAGAACGAAATACGTTTAGGAAATGGCAAAGTTTCTCACCAAAACTTTAAAGGAATAAGGCCAAACTATTAAATAATTTAAACTCTTCGTTAGAAATTGTACGTGACACAGGTTTAGTTAATGCATCTTGACGGACATACGCACGAACTAAGGATGTTGTGAGCTTATCCTTTACGTGCTACTATGATCTTATTACTCTTCTATACAATGTTTTACCGCCGCAATACATGATGTAATGTACCCGGAAACCTCACAATGCAAAGATGCTCGGAAACTCAACACCTTAATGTATACTGGGTATTTGCGGGCGGACGGACAGAATTACATACAAACGGGTTGGTTGCATCATCGAAAAATGGTTGATCGTGCGTTCAGCAGAAGATGACTGTGTAAGCATTTGCTTAAATATATATTACTCACCACAACTATGAAGTTGTGATTTTAGCACAAAGAAACAACCATGCTGCTTCAATACTGTTTTTATATACAGAAAATCGCGTCATATAATAGGTATTTTCAGTAAAACTTTTATTTCGACACTATGGCAATTAATCCCTGCAAACTTAACTTCATTTCGAAAAGCCATATGATTGTTACCCGCGGGTGGGGGGGGGGGGGGTGACATTTACATTTGAAGGCGCCAACTATAAGATCTGAAATGATTATGTGCAAGTTGCATCTGCACGATGCATTAGGCTATCTTGCAGACACCGTTGAACTTCGGCGTATGTTAGGTACCTTAAACCACATGAAAAACTGCGCTATCTTTGCCCGAGAAGTTTTTTTGGTGGTTTTAATGGGGGGGGAAATGGGGGGGGGGGGGGGGGGGGGTAAAAAAAAAAAGTTTTTTTTTTAAAAAAAAAAAAATCCTCTAGATCTAAAATCTCCTCCATGCCGGCCCTCCAGAAGGAATAAAATTCACTAAACCAAAGTGTCTCGTAGTTTTATTTTTCCCAGCTACATTGACAATACAACAAGGAGTTTTGGAGTTGAAGAACGGACAAACTTTTTAAGTTTCATGCCCCCTGTAACCTTGACCTTTGACATTAAGACCCCAAATTGTAATATGCACAATTACATGTACACTTTATACTGATGTTTCGCGCCAAGTTTGACGAAAATCCGAAAATAAATCTATCAAGGGGTTTGGAGATGAAGAGCAGTCAAAATTTTCAAGTTTCAGACCCCTGTTGACCTTGACATTTGCCAACATGACCCCAAATTACAATATGTTTAACTAGACTTCTTACTGATGTTCCCAGTACATTCGATAAAAATCCAACGAGACGTTTTGAAAATAAAGGTCGGACAAATTTTTCAATTTTCAGGCCCCTCTGACCTTAATCATTTGACCCCAAATTACAATATGCACAACTAGACTTCATACAGATGCTTCGCACAAAGTTTGATGAAAATTCAGTTGGGGGATTGGAGATGAAGAGCGCACTATATAAAATTGACAGACGGACGGACGGGCCAACATACAGACGGCACGGTAAAAACAATGTCTCTCGTGTGATGGGGCGAGACATAACGCATGCCAACCCTTCTTGTGAATATTTAAAATCGGTGTTGTGTTTTTCTAAGCCAATATCATTCACTTTCAATATGCCGTCGTAAGTTACGGTATCACTAAGGCGTCGGTAAGATGTGTTTTGAGTTACTGGAATAGTGTTACCTTAGCGCCACCTAGCATCACAGTAAAGTCCGTCGTTACTTAAGATAAGGTGAACGTTTCGAGTTAGTCACCCCAGGCTGTTGAGAAATGCAGACAGAAAAGATTGTTTTGCATGCTTGTTGAAAATCACGAATCATAGCGTTGCCGAAGGTCTCAGGTTGGGAAAATAATTTTTGGGGCATTTTCTGCATATTTTTTTATATAATTCCATCGAGAATTTCTTAAATACGCACATAACTCTGTAACAATACAATCGATTTTCAAATAATTTTGCACGTACACTTAACAAAATTTCTAATCGGTCAGTTTATCTAGTATTATAATTTTTCTAATAATGCATGTATTCACACAAAATTTCACATACCGATATTTGAACGGATAATATAGCGAATTATTGATTTCGATGAAAGTAATTGAGAGCGAGTTCGATCAGCAACTATAGTGACTATGGTACAACTAAAGTGTCATCGAACTACCTCTGGTTTGACTAAAATGACGTCATCCGGTCACCACGGTTCGACTAGAGTAAATCGGTGGTTTCTCTGGAACAAATATGGCGGCTAAAGGTGAGAATGCATTTTGCGAGAACTAAACAATCTTCTATATGAACGTTATTTCTTCCTAAAACATTGAAACATTGAAAATTGTGAATTAATTGAAAGTGAATTAAATTGAAATGTGGAAAATTACCGATAAATTCGACACATTTATGAGCTGTAAATATTTATGGACGATTCGTCGCACTGCCGTTTCGTACCCTAAGCTAAATTGACTTTAGGTACAATTTTTCGTCTTTTAAATGCATCTAGACAGCCTATTACAGTTTGTGATCTGTCATAATACACCAGCTTGCTGTCATCAACGTCCATGCATGTTACCGTAAACAACACTATTTTATTTGTGGGCGCCGCCATATTGAATAGACCAGAGGCTAATCAAACGCGGTTCGATCACGTTTTCATACACGCATGCGTACTTTGACTTCCGGTACCAAACTATGGTTGCTGATTGAACTCGCTCTGAATTAGGCATGTTGACCATTATAGCACGTTTTGCACGCGCGGGGCATGAAAACCTATTTGCACATTATTGATGTGACCGTTTAGGAATTTTGTTGAGAGCACACAAACATCTGTAAACATATTGTTCATACGAAAACATCAATTCCAAACAACAATTTATGCCACCCTGATAGATCAGGAGGCATTTTGTTTTTGCTTTGTCTGATAGAACCCTCATATTTCACAGGATGATAGAACATATAAAGTAGATGACCAATGTAAAATGTTGGGTCATTGGATCAAAGGCTAAGGTCACAGCGCTAAAACTGTTCAATTTTTTAACACTCAATATCTTTATAACCTTTTGACACTGATACTTCATATTTCACAAGATTGTTGATTTTAATGTGTAGTAGAAGTGCATTGTTGGTTTTAGGGGTCACTTAGTCAAACGTCAATGCACAAGGGGTTATATACATGTCGTTATCTTGATATCTGTTTGACACAAACAAGCATTGGTCTTAATTAATAGAAGATCATTATTGCTTTGGTAACTATAGAATTGCTCGATTCCGTCCGTCCGACCGTCATTCCGTTTGTCTGCCCGTCGCATTCCGTGTCCGGTCAGTAACTTCATGATAAATGGACCGATTAAGTGTTAAGACATCAAGACAATGTGTGGCCTGCAAGACCAGGTTCATAGCTCAACAGTCAAAAGCACAGTGCATTAAGTATAATGATGGTGTTGTTCGTGTCTGGGGCATTACTTTGCCGAGCATTGTGGGATTATAGAATGTCTTGGCACAAATGTTAACCATTACATAAAAACGTGTAAAAAGTAGTGCAACTGCCGTGCTTATTTCGACATTTCAATTATGACCCTTGACATACCAAATTGTACTAGCAGTTCTCTTGTCTTGTCATGGGCCATAACTCTGCCGTTACTGGTCCGGCACAGAAATGGTACCTAGAAGACAGTATAATTTATTATAATTCACGTCAGTTTCAGTAATTGAAAAATTCGTTAACTGACCAGCGTGCTTCTCACAATACCATCAAGTATGTATTCGGTCTCGTTTAAGGGCCATAACTGTCATAAGAGACCCAGTACATGTACAAAAAATAAAATCGAGAGCAAGGCTACAATGTCTTGCCAACTAATATTCATTCAAAGTAATGGCGGGTGGTAAAGAGCTCCCATGGATAAAATGACACTCAGCTACATGTAAATAAACGAACTGATGAACGGACTGTGAAAATTTCGTTGGTTCCAAGTGGTGGTGAAAAAAGTAGGCACGAACATTTCACAATACCTACTTGTAACACATTTGTACGTGTGTGAGGAATATTTATATATATATTGGTCTTCTTGTTTCCGGTCTTGGATTTGAGTCAAGAAAAACTAGACCTATCACAAAAGTTATGCCACGGACAAGGAAATGTAACAAAGGACAATAACTCTGTAATTAGACAAGATGGAGTTATGGTTCTTGTGCATTGCACTTTCTTTTTATGTGTTTGACCATTGTATGAAGTTGTATTGAATTCCAACCAGTAGTTTTCAAGTTATGCTCCGGACAAGGAAAATCCAACGGACCGACCGCCCGTGCTCCCGCCCGACCACCGGGTGATTCCTATATACCCCCTTAACTTTGTTGCGGGGGTATAATGATTTTATTGCATTAAGAAAAACTTAATAAACAATAAAGGGCGATAACATTCCAAAAACCATCAAGGTGAGCACTTAAAACTTACTGAGATTCCAGGCATCCTGTATATTTGCAATTTGAACATAAACATTTCATATCCGCGCGATGTATTGTCAATAAACAAAATCTTGAGGAGATGCATGTACAGTGAAGTACATGTATATTAGTTACTCCATTGGAAATACACGGGACTGTAAGGGCATTTTAACTTTTAACCACTAATTTAATTAACTGTAAAATGTAACCCGTCATAAGCACACGACATGTATTTATATAATGGTTTATTTCAGTGAAACATTTTGAAGTCAATAATTCTACGATGAACGAGGTGTAATTTTAAATCTTGTCGCAAACTTAAACATACATCATGTATTTGAAAAGAGATAATTCTACTTTTATTGTTCCTATTAAAGTTTTAGAAATTTTGAAAGCAAATTCCGACACAAATTTGAAATCATTGAATTTTAACATATTTAAACAATTATTTTGTTTTACGCGAAGTGTACTTATTCAAAAGATTGTATATTTAAAGAAAATAATACTTAAAATTATCATTTTGTCATGAAGCATTTCGCAATTTCAGGAAAATGTTTTTGTTGGGACATCATCATTCTTTCATCTGGAAAAGATACTTACGAGGTGAAAAATCATGCTGTATTTCGGTGGTCAATCTTTAAGCAGATGGAATATGTTAACAAGTGACATTTTAGAAATGTTAACAGCAAACTACATGATGCAGGAAAATCACAGACGATTTCTCTAGCAAAACTATCATTTGGACGAAAAACCACGCATTGTACTTTTTCAACAGACGAGCTTGCTAATATTAAGTCCAGTCCAATCTATTAGAGAGATACTCGCCAAGACTAGCGTGTCTCCAATTGCTTGCACACAATGTTGAAACAGTAGCTTTAGATCAGACTGATGTATCAGCCGAAACTAATGAATTCACAAAACTTATCATATTACATTTTATATGTTACTCTCTAGCTACGAAATATAAAAATACAAAGGAATTCTACCCATCAGCTACGGATAATAGCATTTTATTGATTGCTTTAACGAGAGTGTACAGTCTAAATACATATGAAGAGCTGTTAAGAGGTTTTAAAGTTGTATACAATCATTTGCGAATTCTTCTAATTAAGGTGATACAGTCACATAGGGACACACTTTTTGACAGACACAGCAACCTTGAAGGAATTGGATCCAGTATGATTAAGTCAACAAGAAACGGGTACTGCACCACGGAGTCACCATGTATGGAATATTTTGTAGATGCTAGTCTTACATTCCTTACGTAGATTTTCCAACTACTCTCTCACATGCGGGTGGCATTTCATTCAAAAGCGATGTTACAGAAGGATACTTTCAGCTTTGTCCGAACGGAAATGTGTAGTCTTACAGGTACGACTAAAGAGTGGCACAAAGAACTCGCTATGGGCTGCAGTATCGGACCGAAAAGTTGTAACTCTTGGTCCATTCCTGTGTACCGAAGGGATCGACGAAACATGCTTCATGACAGTATGACACGTTATTCAGCATTTTCATATATATACCGGCAGATGGCGACAAGAAACTGAATCCATGTCAGTCAGAGAGATCAGGAAGATCGCGAATGCGGAGAAGTTTTAGAAGTACTTTCAATGAATATGTTGATGCTGTTGTGGAAATTAAAGCTGATCGATCGTCAAGCAGAGGATTATTTGTAGAACCTACAGAGGACAAACTTATAATCGCAGGTACATGTATAATAACATTTAAAGTTAAAACGGCATGATTGTGTTCTTTGATCAGCATATCTATGATTTTCGCATATTGGGTATGAGTTATATAAAGTAGCACCATTCAGTCATTTTGCAAGATATCTAACAAACATTTGATAAAGACATGACCTGTATTTCTTTCTATTGCATTGAACTAAAATATGTACATAAGCGAAAAGCGCGAAAACAAATGAAAACTGAAGAAATAAGATAAATAGTTTGATTATGAGATATCAAATTGTTATCAAGCTGCCGTAATGTATATATTTCAGGATTTCTTTTTCCAACTTCCTAACTTTTGATGACGGATCAACAAAAGATGCAAAGTCTATAACATTATCAGATTTTGCAACAGAGAGAGTGATAAAATTCGGGAAAACAATCGGCCTGACAAAAGGGTCACTTGAACTGAAATTGTTAAAACTGTGGACAAAGAATTGGGACCCCAGAACAATAGATTAAAACAAGGCAAAAAAATCGCATAAAACTTTTTTCAGAGATTCTGGACAGCGTGTGAACGTATACGGAGGAAATGACTAGAAAGCACTATCAAAGTCAAACATAATTTATTTGTTGTAACGAGCATACAAGTTTCACATAGACATTTTGTCATGAACGCAGTTTCTAACTAACTTCTAACTGCCCCCATGACAAAATTAACACAGTTTATATAGCAAAAGTGAAAGTCATACAGACTGTTCAGAATACCTAATTTTCGCCAGTGTTTCCTGGATCGTGAATAATGTTTTGACAGGGCCGAAATTCCTGGTTGACCAGGTAACGTTTATACATGATTTAGACCCTTTGGTATAAAGTTTTGACAGCTTTATGGGTACATAATTTTCTCCCAATATTTGAAATTAATTTACAAATTAAAAGTTATCAATAAAATGATTTGCATACAAATTTGAAAAACGAAATTGTAAAAAAAAAAGCCAAAAAAAGCTGATCAGTCATTACGTTATATGTGTTTCTGGCAGACAAGCAAATTGAACTTGAACAGATAATATTTAAATGCTAAATCACGTTTTAGTTAAAAGAGATAGAAGCACAATGAATTGTATTACCTTCGATGATTAGAACATCATTTGATTTCTCATTTATATATAAGTTCTAATATTTCAGTTTTAATTCAGCACTATTAGGACAACATGTCATTTCTGTAAATGTAACTGAACTGTGCACAACAAACGATTAAAATGAAAATAGCATCAATAGTAACTGTTGCTCTAAGAAGTGCATATAAAATCAAAACTTGGAATTCAAAGCTGGTCATGGAAGATGCGTGATCAGGCTATTTCACAAGAATATTGCTTATTTTAATAAGCGCTTTAATTTAACAAATATTAATCTTTTTCTGACAAATACATTGTAGCAAGCATAGGACATAGGAGGTTCTCTGTTTTGTAAAGAGGTGAAGCACTTCCTCTTTAATTGCAAAAAGGTTTTCAAAAATTTAATAATCCATCATTTTATCCAGCTCGCTGCATAGACATGAACCATGGAATCCTCCGTGTCACTCAAATACGAATGTGATGGAACGCGTAAACACGTACACAACTAACTTACAGTTTATGTGTCAAACATACACGAAATTTTAAAGGAAACATTAAAGTGTTCAAGCTGCTCGCTCTCAGATTTTGGTGAAAAAACAAAGTTCTTCCAACTGTCTGAAATTAACGTATTTTAGAACCAATCAACAATAAGAAGGTTCCAGGAAAGTATTTCTGTATTTTTGAAATTATACGCTACCAAATTCCAATATAAACAAAGTGTAGCGGTGCCGTAAAGCCATTATCAGCAACATTTTCAATAGATTTTCTCAAATTGCTACCTCGATATTGATCTAGTCATTACGTTTACATTTTATATTTTAAAATATCATTTTGGAAAAATAACATACCGGGAACTTTGCACGAGCAGCTTTAATGTGCTGTTCGTATTGGAACAGAACACAAAAATAACAGGAAAATACATTTTTTTGGGATACATGATGTTGTTTGCCATGATGTAATTTTTCAGCAATAAACCCATCAGATAGTTATGTCCTTTTTGTTAAGATTTAAACAACTACATTAGAGGCAAATTCTTGTTTTACCGTGTTAATGAGGTTTAGATCTATATGTGAAAGTTTGACAGTATTTTACAATGGTTTGAAAATGAAAATGAAAATATAATGATTTTCAAGATGTAAAATAGTTTCATTTTTAAAATGGGCACGCAATAACGGCTCTGGGTACAAAATTATTGGTACGTTTATCAATGGCGTATCGATTGACAACAGGAATGATGTTTTTCATGGAGTCATATGGAAACAATATTTTTAAGAATGTATATCAAGAGGATTTGTACAAACTTGCAGACGTAGGAAAAGTCTTGCAATTTTCAAAACAAATTGGAGTACGGCCTATAAGTGATGTCACAAATTCTCCTTTTAGATGACGTCACATATTTATAAACATCAATATTGAATCAAGTCTAACATGGTAACTACTAAATACTACGCTAGTTTTCTCACAAATTTCAAGATTAATTTTTGTTATTTAGTAACAGAATTCCATTTTAATTATATTTAATATGAAAGTATATAATAAAAGGGTTATTGAACTTGTATAGGGAAGCATTTATTGAAACTCGTTGATTTTGCAACTGTTCTCGCCAAATCAGTTCGTTCCAAATAATATTTCGCCATACAAATTCAATAACATATATAGATCTACCTAGTATTTTAGTAAATTATTATCGAACAACCATTTGTGTACAAAAAAATATGTAGAACATGTTGAGCTTCAAACAAAAGTATTAAATTGCTAAGATATCCTACAGAATGTTATTGTAGCACAAATATTACTGTGCGATACAATATTCAACGGTCAACGAAAAAAAAAAAAAAAAAAAAATATTCAAACAGGGGCCACGTACCAAACACGCAGCCTCCCAAAACGGCCCCACGCACCCACCAATGCACAGAAGTGCCCCCCCCCCCCACACACACCCACCCACCCACCCACCCACAACACACACACACTAGCATACAATAGTGCCAACAAACGAGGACAAAACGAACTTAAACATGGGGACCAACTGTACCAACATGAACATGTTATTTATTTATAAGGTTTTATTCTTATTCAACAAAATTTGGAACACAATACCAATGTAGCTCGTCTTACATGGCTACAATCAGTGATGATGTCTTTTATTCGTCCCTGTACTTCTTTTCCCCCATGCACGGATTACCAGCCGTTTTAAGTAACGTAATTTTAGTATAAAGGTCGTTCCATTAGTGCGGATATGCTTATGCTGAGGAAGGGGGAATTGCCGAACACTTGTCACGTACATGTATGCCTATTGTCATTTTGTTTATCCGATCTTCTTATTTAATGTGTTGTGTAAGTGTAACTGCTTTATTCGTGTCTCTTTCTAATCCTTTTCTTAGTTTAAACAGTATTTTATTAACAAATCACATATAAGACATACTATTACAAAACAGCATAAACGATTGGATAGACAGCTCTATGCTTATCTATATCCTTTTCTAAACTAACTATCTCCAAGTTCTGCAAACTCAAACGTACGAGTCGTTTATAATGCAAAAATGTAGTTTACGTTGTTATCTTGACCCATAAGATAATTTCGATTCACATTGCAACAGGACACTGTTGTAAGAACATTTTATTAAAAAGTTAATAATTAAGATCTTTTATTACTGAAATCGTTCGCACGCAAGTAGTAACGGTACAGTAACAGTGAATTGTTGTGTTTTATGTGGTTTTATATACCTTTTTGCTCGACTTTCCGAAGAAAAAGGTGGCTATTGCAGACACCCCGGCGTCGGCGTTTGTTAAAGTCTTTTATTAATGCTAATATTTTCTATACCATCAAATACATTTACTTCAAACTAGGCATACTTGTTTCTCATGTCAACATAGACTACTGCAGCAAGTTACATAAACATAGCTCTGTTAACTCTGTCACCTCCGGTGTTTCACAGGGGTCTGTACTAGGACCCTTGCTCTTTTTAGTTTACATACATGACCTCCCACATAATATCAATTCAAAAGTTCGTCTCTTTGCTGATGATAGCCATGTCTAAACCCTTTAAGTCCATTGCTTACCAGACCCTAGTGAGACCCCTGCTGGAATATGGCTCCGAGATAGGGTCAACCCATACCCAAACCCTCGTAAACCATTTAAGGGTGTCCAGATGGATAAAGTCCAATTATGGTCAAACATCAAGTGTCATCAACTTGCTCAATTCCGTTAAACTACGCAGAATATATTTTATTGACAACAGATTAGCTCTTATGTATAAAATCCATAATGAACTGGTCGTTATCCTAATTGAACGCTACCTAGTTCCCTTATCCCGCAGCACACGCCACTTTCATTCCTCAGGTTATAAGTTAGTCACAGCAACTACAGACTATTACAAGTACTCCTTCTTCCCCAGGCCTATATACCACTAGAATCATCTACGCCCCCCCCGACGTCGTCCACTCTCCTGTCCTAGAGCAGTTCAATGCAGCTGTTTGCCGCATCGATCATGTCTCTCCCTAGTTGTACTGATAGCTGCTTTAACATTTTACTATTTTAACCATACCTCATTTTTCTTTTGCTTTCAATCTTTCTGTCCTATTTCAGTATACTCATATGTGACTGCGACTGTGAAAATGGGTCCAGATGAGTAAAAATCACACATTTTGTTTACATGTTTTCTAAAAGTGTGACAGTCTGTTGACTATGAATTGAAAATTTCAAGTAAATCTACCAACTACTTTTAAAGTTATGCTTGTTTTCAGATAACACAAATTGTTTTCTTACATGACGTTTGTGACGTCAAAACAGTAATTTTAACGTCAATATATTTGACGTTGTAGTTGCCTTGTTACACATTCATATGGCGGTATTTTTCTTGAAATTTAACCTGATAAAACATAATTTATTGTTTAGTATTTCGCTTGTTTTAATTTTGTTGTCATTTTTCAACTTTTCAATAAATCCTCATTTTTTTGACCGGCCCTCATTTTCACTTTTCCGAATGTGACAGAATTAGTGGTTGCATGGTAATATGCTTTACGATAAAAGACATGATATAATCATTTTCATGCATATTTGTGAATGCCATTTCCAATAAACATCATTTTTTAAATGGTTACGCCTAGTCGAAATTTGGTGAAAATTAGTTATTTGTCATTTTACATTTGCGAAGTAATAATTAATGCTCATCTGGACCCATTTTCTCAGTCCACGTCACAATTATTTTTGCGGCTGACGCGCCAAATGTCTTCTTCCCTGCGAGGGGTTTGACATCAAAAGAAGATAATTATACCAAATTTGCATAGTTATGCCCTCTTTTGCACTTAGATTTGGTCACAACAACTTAAACTTGGCTATTACTTTTCTATTTCTCAATATTTCTTCATCAAACTTTCAAATTAGTTTTCTTATTACTACAGGGCTGTGGTGCAGCAAACATCTTTGGATAAAGGTCACATTTGCCAGAGTTAGGCCCCATTTTGTATGAAAACTTATGTTGGGTATAATTCTCATTTCTTAAAATTTCTTCATGTAACTGTCAAGTTATAGTGCTTATGACAACATGGTCATGAAGTGCCCCTTCTACCTGTCCCCATCCCAACCTACCCTCGAAAAAATATTTTGACAAAATTTAATTTTCCTTGACTATAAAATTTTGAAAAAAATGAGGGCTACATGTATTTTATAATTTTGACCTTGATTTTTAAACAATTTACTTATTCTTAGACAAAAAACCTATTTTACTGACAAGCCTTCGCATAGTCGAGCGTGCTGTCATGAGACAGCTCTTGTTATTCTTGTAGTCCCAACATAAGACACACTCCCTGTATCAAGCAGATTATATCATCCCCCGAACATAAATAATGTGTTAAATGAACGCATGATTATAAATAGATACAATTTTAAAGAATAACATGATACGGTACTATATCGAAAATGCCTCATTTAAGCACAAATAAGCAACAAAGAGACCTTCTGTAATAAATCGCGATACACCCATTAATTGTACAACAACAACTTTACATAGGTTATTGAATGTTTTACGGTATTGCAGCATACTTTAAAACGCTGATTTTCATACCGATAGCGACTGGAACGTATAGCTAAAACTTTTAGGTAAAGTAATAATACTTGCCAATATTTTATTATTCATGCTTTTTATTTGTTATTTTATTTGACACCAGTTTAGGGGGTGACTCTTAAAGTATTAATTGTATCTATGAGCTTGTCGAAACTACGCCAAGGGGTTTTTCATTTCATTTTCCAACCTGTGACATATCTACAAGTATTGGATCAAGTGTGTGCTCTTACATGTTTTCCGGACAGAAGTTTTATATTTGTTCATGAACAATATTATAATACATCGCTTAAAGCTGCTCGCTCTCAGATTTTGGTAAACAAATTAATTTCTTCATATTGTATGTAAATAACGTATTTTAGAACATATAGTGATATAAAAAGGCTCCAGTATAAATTCATGTCACGTACATCTCTAAATTTCGAAAAATACGCTACCAAATTCAAAAGCGTTGCAATTTCAATATAAACATGTAGTGTAGCGGTGCCGTGTAACCGACCTTTTCAATCGATTTCTGCAAATTCCTACCCAGATTTTTGCTTATTTTTTTTATTCTAGCCTTAAGTTTTATATTTATAATAAGAATTTCAATTTTTTTTTTTTTTTCAACGGTAACTGAGAGCGAGCAGCTTTAATATCATGATTTATTTATTATTCGCAAAGCATGTAATTATTATTGGCTTATTGTTTCATTAATACTAGTTTATTCGTAAGCTGATATATTTGTCACCTCATTAACCCCGCCACCCGCAAATCTTTATACTTCCTGTTTTTTTTTAAATAATGCATTTGTAAGGGAGCGCAGAAGTTAACATGATCTTAACATGAGTAAGTAGGAGTGACGCCCCTTCCTTTGTGCAGGCCGGTATCACTATAGGATTTTACTATGAAAACAACCTTAAACTGCAAACATCTCCAAAATCCGAAATATCATGGCTTCAAGCATCTTCGTTCCATTCAAAGCGAAAGCCGGGGACCAAAGATAAATGCTGATATGTGTATTCAAACTTACCAAAATAACAGGCCTTTCAAACCAGATATTATATATCTATTTCGGGCCTATACGTTTCATGACCCGTAAAGATGTGGCCCTTTATAAAGCAATTTCAGTTACTGTAAATGGATGAATATAGGCTGTTTCTGTTAGGACAACACAATTTAAGAAAAAAATAAGAATGCAGTGTATTTCTGAACAATGTTGAAACTATCAACCAGTTTTAAAATACATGCAATGCATTCTCTAGCATAGTGTGTATGAATTTTGTATCCTAAAATGCGCTTTTAACACCTAACGCCACAAAGTTCTATATCTCATAAGTATACATAAGCAAGAAGATGTCGAAAAAACTTTCGTTACTTTTGAATATACAGATAAGTATGACAATAAACGTTCGAAAGGCGTAAAATAAGTATGTGTATTTGTTTCGGGGACTGTAACTATGCTAAGCTAGCAGTACACTGAATAAAAGTCATCTCCCTTTTTTGTCCTGTAACTGTATAACGTACATTGAGGTATAAAATAACTAGGCTATTTAAGACAGAGAAGTATGGAACGCCGCACCTGTCTTATGTTAATACATTTCAAGTTATCTTGTTAACAGAGTGTCTTGTCTTGTTAAACTGGTTTTCTATCTTCTCAAATAGCTGCTTAGTCTTGTTAGTTAACTGTTCTATCTTCCTAAGTGTTATATTATCTTGTCAACGTGCCATGTTCTTATGTCTAAAAGCCATGCTATCTTCTTAAAGTACTGTGTTATCTTGTTATAAATAACGTCTTATTATGTCAAACAGCCATGACAAGATAATACACCACTTTAAGAAGATAGTTTGGGTGTTCGACATAATAACACGTCACTTTGACAAAATTATACACAACTTTAAGAAGACACATGGGTGATAACACGATACTTTAAAGAGATAATATGACTGTTTGAAATAATTACACTTTGACAAGATAACACACCACTTTAAGTAGATAGCTTTGGTGTTTGACATAATATAACGTTTCTTTGACAAGATAACACACCACTTTATGGAGATAGCATGACTGTTTTACATAATATAATGTTACTTTGACCACTTTATAGATATAATATGACTGTTTGACATAGTAACACGATACTTTGACAATATACCACACCACTTAAAGAAGGTAACATAACTTTTTGACATATTATCCCGCTTCTTTGACAAGATAACAAACCACTGCAAGAAGATACAATGACAGCTTCAATTTTAACAACACATATTTTGAACAAGTTAAGACGGTATTTCGACAAAATAATATGACAGTTTGACATAATAACAGCTCATGTAGAGAAGTTAACGTGATATTTAGACAAGAAAGCAGGTATGTTTCACATAATATAACAACATAATAAGGAGATATTATATGAAATAGACATAATAGCACGATACCTTTACAAGAAACCAGCACTCTTAAGAACATATAACAGTTCGTTAACACGACATCACAACTACTTGAGAAGATAGAAAACCATTTAACAAGATAGTGCACTCAGTCAACAAGACAGTTTGAAATGTATTAACATAAGACAGCCTCGGCGTTCCATAGAGAAGGGTCTTAAGTTTGCAGTACTACTTAAAAGTATTTGTTCAAACTGGTTCTCTGTTCAAAAGGAACTGAATATTACAGTCAGCATTGAAGGAGTGTATCGTAATGTTATCAAAGTGTCTTTCTTAACAACATGCTATCTGATCGACCAATGAATACTTTGGGCATACTTTAAGTACAAGGGTCTATATCATATTACATTTTTTACTGTTTAACTTATTTCAGTACAATAGTACAATAGAAGCAATGATCTGTCTTTGTGACAATTTGGGCTATTGATAAAAATGATTAATACAGTTGAGTGTAGATCAATAAAATAAATACTAACATTGTCCAAAAATGTCCCCCAACAGGCTTGTCCTTGAAAAAAATCTCAGTCAAATTAAACTGAATAAAAAAGCTCAAACAATGAAGCAAAACATTTTTTTAAATCTTATTAAGGGTATGTAATAAGGGCTATGTTCTGGTGTTCTTGACGGGGCTGTAAGTTCTTCACGCATAGACTTACTTTGAAATAACTTTTCAGAGTTATTGCCCATACCGTGTCACATTTCCGACTATATCTCCTCAATTCATGTAAACATTTGTTTTGAAACTTAAACTTAATGTTCACCTTATGGGGATGCTTCAACCAAGCCCCAATTAGGGTCAAAGCTCATGCCTCTATATCTCCTAAAAGTTTTGATTAATTTCCTTGAAACCTTTGGGTAGCGTTTATCTCATGGCGAGAACGTGAAAAATCCCTCGGCTGAAGGTTAAAGGGCACCAGACAATATCTCCTCAACCGTTTGAGAGCTTTTCATGGATCTATGTCAAATATATCTCTATGATGAAAAGGGTAATGGTCACTCTTGGGGCAAAAGTCTTGTTTCTATATCTCCATTTTCATATTCGACTGAGACTCTGCATCCTGCCACAACTTCTGCATGTCACCGATGGACCATGTTTTGTGTAATGCATTTTCTGATATGTTCATCTGATTAGCTCTTGGCATCGTAGCGCAGATATTAACATGTTATAGGCTATTTCTTCAAGTCCCAACAGATCCAGAGGAAACTCGGTAGCATTGCTACTGTCAGCTTTTTGGATTCATCTACAAAGCTCCTCTCTGTTTTATGTTGTTAATTATTATCATGTTTGTAACAACTAAGTTTTTATTCTTTCATACCTTTATACCATCTGAAATTTGGAATTAAATTTAAGTTCTTCACTTTTATAAATGTATTAAAGTCAAATTATTATTGATAAGATATGTTTTCGCATTTTACTCTGTTTAAAACAATTACTAATTCTTTTAAGTATAGCTTGTACAATAGAATTATCCCCCACCCTCCCGATTATGTTGTCATGTCCGTCTGTCGTCTGTCTGTCGTCTGTGTCTGGCTGGATGGATGGATGTCACAAACTTTGTCTGCGCAACCCCTTAACACCGCTTGGCGGAATTCAACCAAACTTCACATGACTAATCAGTCCCAAGCCTAGTTGTGAATTTTACCGTCATTTTCCACTTCAGTTATTTTAGGCGGAATAATTGCCTTTGATTTGTCTAATTTTAATATGTCTGCTATTACTCCTATACTACTCTTCGCATTTCAACCAAACCAGACGTGATTGATGAGTACAATGTCTTCGTTTGCATATCATCAGCAGGCTCCGGTTCAAAGACTTTTGTACAACATGAATCATTCAAATCGAACACGCATATATTGATAAGATCTAACAAGAATAGATTATCGTTATCCACTATCATAAGCGCTCGGAGTATGAAAGCTTTGACTTTTTAAAGTCAGTTGTCTCAAGCATAAACTCGACGTTCCACGATAAAAGCCGAAGAGGAACGGTTGCATGTGCATAAAAGAAAGTGGCCACTATACTGCGTGGTGGCCTGAGGACCATCACCTCATAAAAGTAAGGAAAGCTGCAGCAGAGGAGAAGGCAAACATGAAATAGGAAATGCACAATTGAAAATTATATTTACAGATGATAGGGAGCCATATATCCTTTTCTCAAAGTCCGTTACAAATGTGGAAAAGGTTATTATTCGTTGCATGAACTATTATCGGACCAAATGCTAAATTTGCACTGCAGAATTCAGTCGAAAGGTCATTTGTAAACCGATGCTAGCCAGTACATTTATGACCTGTTTATATTCAAACTTGGCTCATTCTGTCAATATCTTATTAGTATTCAGGGGAAAACAAACATCAAGTCTCGATTCAAATGTCATCATTTGCAAATGACTTTGCGGGTGTTAATTAAGCATTTGGCCCGATAATAGTACATTCAACAAGAATAATAACCTTTTCAAGGCCTGTAAATGTCAAAGATACACTTCTGAGCGTGATTGGACAAAAGTTACAAAAACTAAAGGTTGTTTGACCATTTTTTTCCGCCTTTTTGGTTAACTATACCGGTCTACAGTAACACCGTACCGATGCGTGTTCACGACAGTAATTTTTTTTTTTTTAGAGACAAAGATATATACTATTTCCTTTCTTCTAAATTGTTTTATGTTGGTTCACCTCTCTTAGCAGAATGGACTATTTTTGACAACATATAATATTAAAATTTCGGTGTAATTAATACGCATGCTTTTATATCGAGCCTGTCTAATGACTTCATGAATGTTTACAAGTTTGAAATAAATTATTTGCAAAGCCAGGCCAAGACTTTGCTTTTTGCTAATTAATTCGGTATGTTAAATAAATGTTGAATACCTTCGTTATTTTAAAGCTTTGGTAATTGCCAATTATTGTAAAATCAATTTAGTGTTTTTAAATTACTTGTAGTAAAATTGTTACGTTTAATTTAGTATCACTATCAAAAATTTCAAAAGCTTCAACTAACCCGAATTGTAAGTAACGTTCAATTATAAAATTGCTGCACAGCCAGTCCGCGGTTAAAAATAAGTTATACAATAACTGTGCAATATAATTTTTTAATTTACCTCGTTAAATGCAGGAACCATGACCTAAACTGTGACTTGAGTCATAAAATTGTTTTTGAAAATTGTTTTGGTATAGAACAAATTTCGACAATGTCGCCGTGAATGTCATTAGTCAGAACACCTGTAATTACTTAAATTATACTTTTGTGTTTGTGACACTAACAGAAGCCATTAAGCCTGTCTTGAAATGGGCACTTTTTTCTATGGATACGGTAAACAGTACACAGTATAGATTTTAGGTCATTCGCGTGTTTGTACTTGGTTTCGACATTGTCAGAAATAGGCACTCTTTTCTATGGATACGGTAAACAGTAAACAGTATAGATTTTAGGTCATTCGCGTGTTTGTACTTCGTTTCGACATTGTCAATACAGATACAATATAGTTTGCCGCAATATAGTTGTATTCATGCAGTTTGGTTAAGACCTATTTTACATGAAAAATTAATTCAACAAGTTGTGAAAATATTTATTTGATATATTGTTTGAGAAATTCTAACATTTTCTTGCTTAACTCTTCGAAAAGCGTATAATTTCAATGGTTACATTATCGTTATTAAGATTTATACATTATCTACTGTGACGTGTGAACACGCAGAATGTTCGTTGTGTTGGTGGGGAAACAATTGTCGCTTTACGCCCTATGTGTCCGTGCTTCCTATTTTCGCGCTGCTACCCACCGAGTCGAAACCGCGACAAATCAGTAAAATGTGACATTTTCACATCGCATTTTTGCCCCGCCACGTGAAAAGACACAAATGCAGAAATCAGCCACTATAATAAATCTTTTCGAGTTCATGATTGCGCTGTTCTTTATTACGAAAGTAAACACTTTCGCTTATTCACTTCTGTAAAGTTTAAGTCTGAAGTGAATATAAATATGGAGAACTTCACCATTTCTTTTTTGGCTTCCTGGGACTGTCCCAGTAAATCGATTTTATAACTGAATTGTGACTTTTTATTTTGAACCGGGAGTTTAATTTTGCCTCGGCTGAAACAAGTAGGGCCGTTCTGTCTCTTAATTACATTTTGTATATGACTTTCTTGAGACAGAAGTCATATGAAATAATCTAAAAGACTAATCGAATGTAGCGGTTATAACTTCATATAACAAAGACATGCAAGAAGTATGTCCGGGCAAGTAAACACAATATTATTGCTTGCATGTTTTTTTTTCACAGACCTTTGTCGCTGTCTGGTTTGAATATGAAATCATTTGGTACGCCGAAACATAAGTATCTTATAATAGGTAATATTTCAATTCTTTTGTACAAAAACCATTGTTCCTCTTCATTACTAGTTACATCAAAGCCAGAACATTCGTGTTTCAAAACATTATCATTGTTTAGTACCACATTTAGAGGGCATGACATCAATCTAGCTGTAAGATAATCCTTCAAAATATAATTACGTGTCAAAAGCAGATTTAGGATCATTATCTGTATAGAATAAGCTTTGTCATTGTAACTTAACACGCCAAAATATTTTACAATGTCAATAGACAAACTTTGGGTTCCCATTTTGAAATGTTTCGACCTTAAGATAGTGATCATAAACAAGCCCGAACATTTATGACGATTGAATCATATATATCAGTAGTCTATGCCAATTTAGAAAAGTGTGTTTCAGATTCGGACTAGAATGGAAAGGTGTGTCTAAAATCAATTTCAATTCTACAAAATACTGAAATGCTAACACTAAATATCATTTAAACAAAAGATACTTTGAAAATGGAAATTAATGTTGAGTGATATTTTATTGTGGTTCTTAAAACTATTAATAATATGGCGTCTGTAACAAACACATGAAGATCGATGGATTTGACGTTTAATATGGTTTATTGCTTCCAAATTTCTAACAGACAATATGTGACATGTGACATTATGTGACAAAGTGGGTAAGTAATTTTGATTGTTTTAATTTTTCTAAAATATTCTACTTTCATTTTTGTATTGATGGGCAAATATAAGGGAAAATCTTAGAAACGGGATTTGTTAACTTAATCTTGGTGTATACAAGAAAAAGAAAATAAGTTCTTGCAAATATCATTTTGTGAATTTCAGAAAATCAGTTGTAATTTGATTATTTCATAACTTTATTTCAGAAATAACCTTTAGAAGTTTATGTAAATAAACTCGGCATTCAGGAAAATATCAATTAAATTATTAACATTGAAAACAGTCCAAACTGACTCTAGCATTTAACATAATACAGTCTCTTCCGTCCTCTATATCACCAAGAAGGCACCTGACCCGGCTGTTCCTTAAGCTTTATTCTTTTAGCTCTTGTTTTTTTTTAATTATCCCTTGGTCAGGGGGGTAGGTGTGTAGTGAGCGGGTTTAAGTGAGAAAAATGAAAGCAAACTTTAGAAAATGGCGGATGACGTGTTTTTTAAGCGCATTCATACCAGGGTAAGTCGTAATCTTTACACTATCAAATTATATGAATAGGCCGTTAGTCAAGCGTTATATGTAACATCCATTCGGTTCTTTGTTTCCACCCTCATTGATTCGCAGTTTTGAAGTTATTGAAAGTTGAATCTGGTCAGATGGAATCTTTGACGATTAGAAACCGAAAGTGCCCGGCCATTTTTCAATATTTTCTCCGAAATCGATAGATGTTGAGGTCAGAGATCGCTTGTTTTACTAGAAAATATATAGGAAATATTTACCTGCACTTCACTGCGATCACGAGTGTTTTTTATATTCACATATCATTGTTTAAACAGCAAAAACTTTATACTTCAATACTTTTTAAAGACAAACTTATCACGAGCGCTTCACTTAGTATACGACCTGTTTGAGGTTGTTGAGAGTCCCTGTTAATTGTATGTTATATCTTGATGCTACTGTCTTAAAGGTATATAACTAGAATTATGCCATGAAACAGATTTGTTTGAAACTTTAACATCTCATCATTAACACTCATTCATGTTCACTTAGCGCTTAATTCAAGTAAGACTTTCACTGGAGGTATTTTTAAAATTTGATTTCCCTATCCTGGTTGCCCAACCAAGATAGAGTTATTTTATCATATGTAAAAATTTGATACACATACTTTGCCTTAGGAAAGATATAATTAAGACCTATTGTATTATATTTGTGAAATATTTAAATTAAGAATTATATAGTTAGATGGAATTCATCAGAAATTCAAATTTGAAAAGATATAATTACTTCCCTTTACCTATCGTGGGTGCGCACCCAAGATAGATTGGAAAGAAATGAATTCAGAAGCTACACGTAACTTTAAAACTTGCATTTTAGTTCAGAATGTTAAAATATTTGTATATCTATCCAATTCAAATGTAAAAGTAGAAAGTATATTGAAATAAAAAAGAAATGCTCAACATTTTAAATACTTTCACATTAAAGGGGAGTACTAACAAAATTTTATATAAGTTAATAAAATGTAAGGGATTTAACTCTATGTAATGGGTCTTTTTGTTCATTAAATAAATCTCTAACAGAATATACAAAAAGTAAAAATTGTCATAACATGTGGCTTAAAAGCAATTGACCCCCTTTAAGATATTTAAAAGAAATGAAAAACGTGTTCGAATGGTTAGGCTAAAAGCTTAAACACTTTAGAAACCCAAACGGCATCAGCGAACTACTTGGTTTTTATGTCGCTCTAAATTTCATCATTCAAACAGCTGCTATAAACTGCTACGTTCAGGGTGTTTTATGTTATGCGGGCAGTGAATTTGCATTTGGTCAAAAACATGCTTGTTCTGCTTAGCTATAAATATTATTTAATTTCACGGCACTGCGACGGTGTTTACTTCCTAATGTTCTGTCTAAGTCGGACCAAAACATCATCAACTGATACTGTCACAGTGTCGTGAAACGAACAATGGCATTTAAAAAGGTCACATTGAATTACTTTAGCGCTGATGCTAATTAACATAAGTCCAGAAGGGCTGACGTCATGCCCTTTTCATGCATATCAGATAGTATAGGTATAATTCGGTTTACCTGCATTATATGCAAAATATTTTTCAAATCTTTAGTACGATCCATCAATTTTATTGGACGAGAAAGTATGGCAAACTGTTATAATTTTTACAATCTTCTTTCTGAGGAAGTGTTGACTGCTTTTATAAGCACATAACTGTTAACAGGATTTAGATTATAAGGAGGCTATTTGCACATGTGCAAATTATTTGCATTGGATCTGGCTCTTTAAAGATATAGCGACGATATAATAATTTGTTAAAGGTAGCAAATACATGTACATACTATAGTCAAGCAGAAATAAATTGTTCGAGGTAATTTCAGATAGAAATGAAGTACAAACACTGAAGTATGTATGGTCATAGGAGAGTCACATACATGTATAAGTGCGGTGTTAAAAGATATTCAGGTCATTCTTTCTTTGAGTATATACTTAGTGAAGCGCGCGTGATCAGTTTTTCTTTAAAAAGAATTGAAGTATTAAGTTTGCCGCCAAAATGTGTTCAAACGATGATATTTGAGTATGAAAACACTCGTGATCGCAGTAAAGTGCAGGTAAATGTTTCCTATATATTTTCTGGTAAAACAAGCGATCTCTGGCCTCAACATCTATCGATTTGGGTTGAAATACTGAAAAATGGCCGGGCACTTATGTCTTCTATTCTAAGCTTCCACCTGACCAGATACAACCTTTAATAACTTCGAATAATTGCGAGTTGTGGTTACATATAACACTTGACTAACGGCATATTCATATAGTTTAATAGCGTAAAGAAAACGACTTACCCTGGTATGAATGCGCTTGACCTCGTTAAAACACGTCATCCGCCATTTTCTAAAGTTTGCTTTCATTTTTCTCACTTAAACCAAGTTTGCGCTCACTGTACACCTACATGTCCCCCTTATTGGTAAACACTTCTGTTGAAATTCCAGCAGCGGTTACCTTTTTTTACATTGTCCAGTGCCCACTGCTAATAGAACACGCTTTTAACCAGAGTTATACAAATTTGAATGTTAATGTTAGGTTTATCATATCTTCAACTTTTGGGATATGAGATTCTTAAAGTTAATTTATACTGTCGTTTTCGATTATAATGCTTACATGCCGTCAGTGCCATTGAACATCATCAGTTTTAATTTTGTGTGCGCATTGAATCTAAGAATACATCTCGTCCAATCAAATCGATGTGTTAGGAGTTGACAATTTTGCAAACAACTGTCTCGAGCAATAGCCCCAGATTCCGAAAGACTCCATTAGACAATTGTTTTAGATTATTTTTCTAAAACTGCCTTAACCAAAAGTATATTGTGAAAAGTTCTAAAATCGTTTATATATATATATACTTGTCTGGCATAGGGTTGTTTGTAAACTGCCTATCTCTTCCTCGAAAAGTACATTTGTACCTGAATATCGAATGTCGTATGTCATTTGTTGAGCTAACTTCACGTAAATTGTTAATCTGGCATAATTTCTTACACTTGGCGGCAACTTTGAGCAATCTAGTTTTTTTTATCGAACTGGACCGATATATCAGCAAGTTCGCATTGTGATCTGGTGACAACCGGAAAAAATTTTCTGGTGACAACCGGGTTAAATATTCGAGTAAAGGAGCGGACAAAATTTAGCGGACTCCACCCAGTTGATGGTCACATTGAGGGTCACATTGAGCGTCCCGTCTCTAAAAACAGGCGTATAAAATCATAGTTTATTCATTTCATTTGGCTTTCAATTGTATATGTTAGAGTTAACCTGCGGCTAAATTACAAAATGTACCGTGCAACTAACGAGTTTATGTATGTTTTACTTGCTGCAATGTACTCCAAAAATAGACTGTTAAAAGTTTAAAGGGGATTTTATGCAATATTCCCTTTGACTTCCTTGAAATTGTTATTCGTTGATGATATTTTACGCAATTATTTTCTGAACTTCCTAATCTGGTTTCAGGTATATAAATTTAAATACAAATCATTAGCCTACTTCCCAAGGCAAGGCTGTTAATTTAGAACAAAATGTTATTTTATTTCTATATGCGGATAAACATAATTTTAGTCCGTAGTAGAAAGGCTATATCATATTGCATTACCTTGAGTCAGATAGGATTGTGCTGAAACTGAATAAATTTAGTTTCATTGTTGAGGACTGTAAATGTTCTATTCATCAACCGAGTTTAATGATGATAAATAAATAATATGTCGCATTGATTTTAACAATACTTTTAAAATACTTGCTAGAAATTGTGACTGTTTGTACATTGTACTATCATAATTACTGTCGCCAATGGGGACTCCGTGCATAATCAAGATGAAGTGGGTCAACATTATGTTTAATCTCTCATACTTGATCAATTGACTCAGTCAGTCGATCGCGATCTCTATTTCACATGGCACTGTAACACCGGATACAGCTCCTTTAGAATACAGCTCCCCCAGGGAGCTGTATTCAGTGCACATTAACGAATACAGCTTCTTTGGCATAGCGGAGCTGTATTCGAACCAAAGCATATGCAAATTCGAATAAAGCTCCCTATGTTTGAGCAAACGGATGATAAAACGGATTATATAACAGAAGTCCTAAATGTCCTAAAACATTTAACACCTGTTCCATATACTGCATGTAACATCTATTCCGCCTGTCCGCCCGCAGTCTTATGTAGAAAAAAAATGTCCAAAATTAAAAGACTTAATAACCGAATAAGGTAATCACACTATCTTCATTGGAAAAACAGATAATTTTATCTATCAAAGATTTAACCAGAAATCACTCGCTGAATAAAGAAAGCCTTGGTTCAGTTTTCGTTCGTATTTTTCGTTTTTTCGCTTTCGTGCAAGACAGTGATTAAATGTGAATGATAATGTTATGATACCGTTATGTATAAAACTTATTTAAAAAAATCCCATGTCAAAAAAAAAAAAAGACTTAATAACCCTTTAAACCGTCCATCTGTCCGACCAACAGTTTGTTGTCCTACCCTGTCTGTTGTATTATCCGTCCGTCTGTCAGGCCTTACCCTAGTGTATATTGGTGTCATTCCGTCATCAATTTATTTCTGAAATGAAGTACAAAATCACTGTGACAGTCGCCTTGTGTGCTACCATCATATGAAAAATATAGGTTTATTGAAAGAAAATAATTCTTCATTATAAACAAAAAAGTCATTAAACCATAATTTTCATTCAACTGTCTGTCCAACACGGACGGACAAAAAGACAAACATCCCAGGGCTAAGTACTGCATCCCGAATGGCGGTATGGATCCTAATTATTATATAATGAATTCCGTGCTGCGTATTTGTTTAAACAAATGATATTAATTACATGTCTATGTTGCAACGGGTCACTGGGGTGCCCTATTAAAACAGATGGTACAAGAACCCCGAATATAGCTCCCATTACATAAGGGGATATATTTGGCAAATAGAGCTCTTCGGGAACTGTTTTCGTTAATGCGCACTGAATACACCTCTCCGGGGAGCTGTATTTGAAAGGAGCTGTATCCAGTGTTACATTTACATAGCACCTCCACACTCAGCTTTTGTCCTACTGACTCTGGTTTTTGCCAATGATTTGAATCTATCCAACATATTTTTCAACAAGAACTTTAAAACCTAAACACGGTATTAAAATCAACTTTGCGTATGTGCACAGACATTAACACCTAAGCTCAATTTTGCATTAGAGAACTTTAGCCGTTTCATGGTTTTGCAAATTCACAAATTATTTTTCTGATTGCAGACGCGTAATAACTGTTAATATACTTCGGAAATATTAACATTATTTCAGTTTCACATAAAATTTTCAAATTAACTTTCTTTTAAATGATTACATCAGATTTTTAAACTATAAAGAGTGAAGGGCTAAATGTCTGCCTTTGCAAAATTAGGAAGGGGCAAAAGTGTAAATGAATGCTTTCATTGTTCCATTAAGCTCTATCAAGATGTAACATGTTTTCAATTTAAGTCTTAGAGTAGAGTATATGTAAATTTTATATAAAAATACTCCATCCTGCATAAAATAAGTATTATTTTTTCTTACAAATTCTCTTTATATTATTAAACAACAGTTTTATAAAATACCATTTATCTAAAACAGATTCTGCATACTCGGTTAACACTGATTGCCTCACGCTTTTATAATGAAATTTTGGTTTCGTTCTGTCTTATCAGTATATTATTCAAGATTGCATAACTACTGTATGTCACAGGATCATAATGCAACCTATAGTAGACCAAACAAATCTTTTTAATTTTAAAGAAGGAGAGTATGCAAGTTTTCGTGCCTACCTTTAAGTTACATAATGATTTCCCTTATAACTGGTCAAATTTGAAACCATTTAAATTTTAATTGAATCATAATTTGAATAAAAAAACTCATTTATTGCTATTACCCAAAGATCTTTCTTCTTATGCTGATCTTAAGACAATGCAAATCTGACGTTCATTGAGAAACAGTATTATTTAGTCCTAGAGGTATGTACATCAAAGCATTTAAAGAACTGAGAGCCACTGAACATTTCAAAATCTGTATGACAATTTAATCAACTTGTATCAAATGGAAAGGTCATATCATTAAGGATATGGCTTCCTGCAGAAATTAAATGAGATTAAGATTTTAAACAAGAGGGCCATGATGGCCCTATATCGCTAACCTGTCTACCATTGCCTATAATACAATGTCATAAATAGCTGAACGGGTCAATTTTTACATTTTCCTCTGAATAAGCCTATGTAAAATCAAGAGAGACCCCCGGGCAGGGTAAATTTTGACACTGAGGTCATGATTTGAACAATCTTTGTAGAGAGTCATGCCACATGCTGAATATCTAAGCTCTATGCCTCATTATTTTGCTGTCTGATCATGATCTGCACTATTCACTATTCATTATTTGGCTGTTTCATCATGATCTGAACTGTAAGCTATTTATTTTATGCTGTCTGATCATCCATTTTATGCTGTCTGATCATGATCTGCACTGTGAGCTTTTCTTATTTTGCTGTCTGATCAAGATCTGCAATGTTAGCTTTTCATATTTTGCTATCTGTTCATGCTCTGCATCACCGGCTATTTATTTTTTGCTGTCTGATCATGATCTGCACTGTTCACTATTCATTTTTTTTGTAAGATCATGATCTGCACTGTTTGTTATGCATTATTTTGCTGTCTGATCATGATCTGCACTGTTCGCTATTCATTTTTTTGCTGTCTGATCATGATCTGCATTGTTAGCTTTTCTTTATTTTGCTGTCTGATCATAATCAAAACTGTTCACTTTTAATTTTTTTGCTGTCTGATCATGATCTGCACTGTGAGCTTTTCATTTTTTCAACAATTTTTGGTACTGTGCATATTGATAGATGGAAGAGTACATTTTAGAAACAAACAGAACAGCTTATTATTTTATGTAAGAAAAACATGAATTTGCCATTGGTAAATCTAATATCTTCTTGAATGTTTTGCATATACTAAAGATTCATTTAATCTTATATATGACCTTTCTTGTGAGGTGAATGTTAAACTTTATCTAGGACAAATCTTTAACATGGAAGTTCAACAAGGGGTCAAGAACATCTCCAGCAACAGAAAATTGCATCATCGCCTAATATAAGAGCCAATTTAAGGCCAGAGTTTTTATATCTCTTGGTTTATAGGAAATTGGTAGGAAGGACTTTTAGTTTATATCAATTTATTTTAGCTCGATTGTGAAGAAAGCTTTTAGCTTATCGAGTCGCTCTCGAGTCCGCTTCCTGGAAACTAGAAATCATAGAAACAACCTTTCTGACAAATTTTCAGGATATTTGGGCTGAAAATGTTACCTCTAGAGTATTAACAAGGTTTTTCCATATTTGGGCTCTGTGACCTAGTTTTTGACCCCAGATGACCCATATCCGAACTTGAGCTAGAAATCATCGAAACAGCCTTTCTGACAAATTTCCAGGATATTTGTGCTGAAAATGTTACCTCTAGAGTATTAACAAGGCTTTTCCATATTTGGGCTCTGTGACCTAGTTTTTGACCCCAGATGACCCATATTGAAACTTGAGCTAGAAATCATCGAAACAACCTTTCTGACAAATTTCCAGGATATTTGGGCTGAAAATGTAACCTCTAGAGTGTTAACAAGGTTTTTCCACATTTGGGCTCTGTGACCTAGTTTTTAACCCTAGATGACCCATATTCGAACTTGAGCTAAAAATCATCAAAACAACCTTTCCGACAAATTTCCAGGATATTTGGGCTGAAAATGTTACTTCTAGAGTGTTAACAAGGTTTTTCCATATTTGGGCTCTGTAACCAAGTTTTTGACCCCAGATGACCCATATTCGAACTTGAGCTAGAAATCATCAAAACAACCTTTCTGACAAATTTCCAGGATATTTGGGCTGAAAATGTAACCTCTAGAGTGTTAACAAGGTTTTTCCACATTTGGGCTCTGTGACCTAGTTTTTGACCCTAGATGACCCATATTCGAACTTGAGCTAAAAATCATCAAAACAACCTTTCCGACAAATTTCCAGGATATTTGGGCTGAAAATGTTACTTCTAGAGTGTTAACAAGGTTTTTCCATATTTGGGCTCTGTGACCAAGTTTTTGACCCCAGATGACCCATATTCGAACTTGAGCTAAAAATCATCAAAACAACCTTTCTGACAAATTTCCAGGATATTTGGGCTGAAAATGTAACCTCTAGAGTGTTAACAAGGTTTTTCCACATTTGGGCTCTGTGACCTAGTTTTTGACCCCAGATGACCCATATTCGAACTTGAGCTAAAAATCATCAAAACAACCTTTCCGACAAATTTCCAGGATATTTGGGCTGAAAATGTTACTTCTAGAGTGTTAACAAGGTTTTTCCATATTTGGGCTCTGTGACCTAGTTTTTAACCCCAGATGACCCATATTCGAACTTGGGCTAGACATCATCGAAACAACCTTTCTGACATATTTCCAGGATATTTGGGCTGAAAATGTTACCTCTTGAGTGTTAACAAGGTTTTTCCATATTCAGGCTGTGTGACCTAGTTTTTGACCCCAGATGTTCGAACTTGAGCTAGAAATCATCAAAACAACCTTTCTGACAAATTTCCAGGATATTTGGGCTGAAAATGTTACCTCTAGAGTGTTAACAAGGTTTTTCCATATTTGGGCTGTGTGACCTAGTTTTTGACCCCAGGTGACCCATATTAAAACTTGAGCTAGAAATCAACCAAACAACCTTTCTGACAAATTGCCAGGATATTTGGACTGAAACAGTAGCCTCTAGAGCCTTAACAAGATTTTTCTATTTTTGGGTCATGTGACCTAGTTTTTCATCCGAGATGACCCATATTCGAACTCGTCCGAGTAATTACTGGGACAAACATCCTGACCAAGTTTCGTGACAATTGAGGCAAAAATGTGACCACTAGAGTGTTAACGAACTAAGTGTGGACGGACGACGGACGACGGACATTCATCGATCCTAATAGCTCACCCTGAGCCAGCTCAGGTGAGCTAAAAAGATATAAAGGACTCAAGGTCAGAAACATCGAAACTATTGATATCGAAACACGTATGTGTCGGGCATACAGGAAGGTTTTGAACAATCAGAAGACAAGTGCTAAATGTGTCATCCAAAATGGTACGGAATGTAGGACTAGCACTATCTGGAGAAGGAAGGCAAGAGGATGTGCTCCATGTTTAAAATATGAATTTAGGCGCTGAAAATCTCGGATATGACTTACCTGCGCCTGAATGTTTTGTTTGATTTAGTTCGAAATATTAGTGTGAACCTTCATTTGTATCATACATGTAAAATGATAAAAACATACATGAAATATGATAAAACACAAGATTGTTTTCATAGCAGATGAACTTGCTGCGCACAACACCCTTAACTTCACTACCCCATCAGATTTTATTGGATTTTTTACTTTTCTAAATATTTCATTTCCAAAACAATCTGTAGGCCCGGCCCGGCCCGGCCCAGCTGTGCCTTATAGCAGCTACGCCCCTCGTAACATATTTCGTCTTAGTTCGCAGTCTTCAGACAATACCTAGATTTTATTTTTTTTTTTGTCTTATTGCGCAGTTCTCTTAAAGGGGAATACACTACAACTAGCATATTATTTCGATGAGCTAGATGTACGTCAATAACAAATATCTAATGTACTTTTCAATAATAACATAAATCGGAAAATGTCTCGTTTACTCACAATACGCAAGTATAACGATCACTAGCCATCCAAATGTGTTTATGAAAGTTTTACCAAACTACAATATGTATGATTCCGTTAATTTTAAAACAAGTGTGCCAAAGTAGTTCTGAATCGCAAGAAATTTGACAGCTCCAAGCAAGCTCTGTGTGACCTGCATTGGCTACCATTCAAAGCCAGAATTACATTCAAAATGTTAACTTTCATGTATAACTGCTCTGTTGGTAATTCTCCTGACTACCTCACAGAGATTCTAACAAAACAGACCCCAACACGGAACTTACGATCTTCCCATCCTGTTAGCGGGTGTTATGCTGTGCCATTCAATAAGAGACGAACATTTAGTAACAGAAGTTTTTGTACTGTAGGACAAAAACAGTGGAATGAGTTGCCTCTTAGTATCAGACACTCAGAAACTGTAGAAACTTTTAAGAAGAAACTGAAAACACATTACTTTCGAGACGTTTATGCATTATTGACTGTGATACTAACGAAAAATGTATTAAAGAACTAATTTTATTTTTACTTTGTAGATACTATACGTGCATCATTTGTCTTAAAATACTGCTTTCATTTTCTTCAGTTATTAAGTATTATGATGAGTTTAAAAAAAAGATTTTAAGGACTTTCTAATTTATTGGAGTTATCTCAGATCGCTTCTTACTTTTTAATTCATAACAGTTTAGCAGTATGATGTACATTTCTTCTATTAATTTGCTTTTATATTTATTTTATTTATTTGTACAACGCCATTGAATATGTATTTATGTAAAAATAGGCGTTAAATCAAATTAAAAAGTTTCAAGTTTCAATTTTACCGACATTTGCTGGAATCTTTCGGCGACTTTTTAAATTGCTCTCAGTTTTAGGGTGTGTCTCTTTAATCATGGTAAATACACGAATAAGTAATCCCGGCCGACGGTAACACAAGAACAAAATAGTCTTTGGAAATTATTTTCAGGCTATTTGCACCAAATTTCGGTCAAAATGTAAGATAAACATTTTCCTAGACTCCGATTCCATGGCCAGGACCCCACAAGGTAATCAAATGGGGTGTGTATTGTCAAGGGTACCGATTTTATATTTGTATTGATTCCAAAATGTCGAAATTACTGTAATAAGTTGACACTTTGTTTGTGCTAATATCGGAAATCTATTCTAAAACGATATGAAACGTTGGGCAATTACAGTTGGGTTTTCAATGTTATGTATAAAAAAAGAAATTTTTGAATTTTATGACTTTCGTACGAAAGACCGGTGGTGACATTTCAAAATTCACAGTAATATATATACATAAATAAGCATGGGTGAAATTCATAGTTCACACTTCATACTTTGCACTTCATCGTACATACTTGACATTACATATTTTCGCACTTCATTTCACACTTCAAAGTTCATACTTCATATATTACACTTCATACTTCATAGTTCACACTTCATACCTCGTATTTCATACTTCACAGTTCATACTTCAAACTTCATACTGTTATGATCCAGTGGTCAGGGGCTTCTAAAACCCCAGTTCTCAACAAATGGTTGCTCTAGAGTAATCACTTTGCAGGACTACAACTAGACTGACTAGTAACCAAAAGTGCGCTGCTTATATACTAAGCAGTGGTAGCAGCTACCCAAAAACTGGTAGCTACCAAAAATTGGTACCGAACTCAATGAACTTAAATTACAAAATGGCTATTGAGATTCTATGAAAAATCAGACTACCTACGTTTAACAATAAAATTCTCATTCCCACAAATCTCTTCAGATTTATTGGATTATCGACGAAATTGTCTCCCTTGATCGATAAAGTTATAGCCATTGAAATATATGGGAGAAAATCTTTAACTGATTAAGGTAACAAAATTGTTATCGGACCATATTTATAAAGTTATTGAAGTAATTTGCATTGTTTACACTTATTCTTTTATCAAAATAGATTAATATCTTCCTGCTTCCCTATTCATTTGAAACAGTTAACTATTTTTTACAGTAAATCCCATCGACTGCAATAGAAAAAAGTATTTTTTGTAACTTTACGCGAGGTTTTCATTTGATATATTTTCATATTCATTGGTACTTACATGTACCTGACAATATTTATTAAGTTATTGAAGTAAACTAGAATGTTGCAGCTTTACTAAGATGTTTTTATTTTTAAGTTATTTTTGCTTCCCTAAACGTTTGAAAATAACGATTTTAACTGATTAAACAAATTTACGGCTTTAGTCACCTGTACATTGTATAGACAAACCCGAAGTATTCTGACTGATTAATTCAAGAACCACATTTTGACCTGTTTGAAGATTTTACAAGATTTATTAAAAAGGCAATAATAGCGTTGGTCCAATTCACAATCACTTTGAAGGGTTTTACTTGGTCGGATAGACTGTTTATCATTCTTTATACTATTGACGTTTTTATCTTTTTCACAATGCAGTGTCTTTAAGTTGGTCTAACTTGTTTGCATTTGATAATTATTGTAATGTAAAGCCGCTGTATAGTCATTATGAAGTTGTGTTATTTGATCAGCGCATCGAAATCTAATGCAATGCAATTACACAATATTTGCACATGAAAACTGATTTCCCCGCCGACAAAAGATAATCAAAGATGAATGAAGACTGCATTTTGTTCATAAGTTTATTTCTAACTTCTTTTTATTTTTTAAAATAAAATTTAGATTGAATCTAAAATATCCTTTTAAGTTTGTGTAACACAAAAGTATGTTTTCTGTGCAGTTATACTGTATGTGAGAATGCTGAAAGGATCAACGGCGTTTTTCGAAAGGCATGCTCTTTAAGCTTACACATTTATTTCAGATTATTTCATTATCAGATAAACTATATTCATTATCCTACATGTATTACACTATTATAAACACTGAAATTATAATGCATGTATATATACGGAAATTCTTTTAAGAAATGTCCTTTCTGTTTGTAGTTTATACAAAATAATAAGAAAAAAAATGGTACAGTATCGTATGCTGGTGTGTTCTCGCTTCTTGCAATAACACCCCATGCCAATTAACAAGGATCATTGTGACTCGTAAAACTGTAAAACTTGTATCTGAATATAAACAAAGAAGTAGATACAAATCTTTTATTCTAAACTTTCGAAGTATATGCCATTTACGGAGCTTTTCGCCTTTACTTGATTAATTAATACCCTCAGGGAAAAGTCTTTTTGGACAAGTCATGTAGCAAAAGCGTGTACCATAGGAAACAAATTTAAACGACACTTTGTAGCTACAAAGTAATTAGAAACAACTGGTAGACATGTGTAAACAAATTCATTAAATCAAAATATTTACAATTGACTTTTTATGCCAAAATCAGTATTTGCTGAGTTTTTGCTATACTTAGGATTTTTGCATTAATTTCTTACACACAGTTTTATAGTAATCTTAGCTAAATTTCTGACTCTTTACGATAACATGTACATTTGAATACATAGTTCCTATATCTACATTATTTACCTCCCTTGTTCTGAATTGTCAGATAGGCAAAACTGATAGCATTAATAGGAGTATACATTTTGTGATACCAAGAGAATTTGTGTATGACAACCACATTTGTGAGCAATCTTTCCATATCAGCATCATGGACTAATCATGTTTATAAATCTGATTATTTTATAAACGTTAAATAGATTTTTTCCTATTAACTTTAAAGGAAAGTTGCCTACCAATATGACCGACAATTCAGAACAAAGGGAGGTAAATATTGAAGAAGTGGGAGCTATGTATTAAAATTACTTTTATAAATGCATTTTCATTCGGGCCCGAAAATTCAGTCAAATATAGTTTGATAAAAAGTCACATTATTTCTTGATTCCGTTTTTATTTGGTTTTCTTCCTAACTTATCTCTCCACGATTTGCATAATCTAGATTTAACGATGAATAAAAACAATCCCCATTATACATACAATGTAGGTCATAATGAAAAATCTTGACCCAGCCAGTGTGTGAAAGTGGTGAGTTCACGTTCTGATAAAGACAGCTGATAAGAAAAAAATCCAATAACCGATAGCAACGTCGATTTTCCCCAAAGGCCTGATTATAAGGGGACAATACTCTATTTAAAACCGAGATTCAAATATATATATATTAAAATATATACGATCGAGAATTTAGGGAACGTATGAAACGGATATTAAGCAGTTATCCACTACTACGTACAGAAGACCTGTTTAGCGTTAACAAGTCCTGTAGCTTGTGGTTATTTCCCAGACATTATTCGAACTTAAGAACTTATTCGGACCGTTCCAAGGCGGTGCCCCACTGTGTTCCTTTAATTGTTCGTTTTGTCCTCGTTTGTTTGCTTTGTATGCTGGTGTGTGTTGGTGGTGGTGGTGTGTGTGTGTGTGTGTGTGTGTGTGTGTGTGTGTGTGTGTGTGTGTGTGTGTGTGTGTGTGTGTGTGTGTGTGTGTGTGTGTGTGTGTGTGTGTGTGTGTGTGTGTGTGTGTGTGTGTGTGTGTGTGTGTGTGTGTGTGTGTGTGTGTGTGTGTGTGTGTGTGTGTGTGTGTGTGTGTGTGTGTGTGTGTGTGTGTGTGTGTGTGTGTGTGTGTGTGTGTGTGTGTGTGTGTGTGTGCGTTGGTGGTGTGCGCTTCTGGGTGCTGTGGGGCTCGTTTTGGGGGGGCTGCGTTTTTGGTGCGTGGCATTCCCTGTTTGATATTATTTTTGTTTTTAAAATATAAAGGCTGCTTTGCGGTAGGTGCATTAACTCGACTTGTATCTTTCTGCAAAACAGATCACAGTGCTACTTGCAGTCGCTTAACGGATAACATAACAGTTAATGCAATAGTCTTTTGCCAAAACAATGAGTATTTAAGAATGTCGCTCTGGTCGAGTATCTTTGATTTAGTCGGACAAGATCACTATATCTCTCTAATAGAGAAAGACCCTAAATCCCAAATATTTCAAATGCTGATCGGGTTTTCTTCTGATAGCCTGTGTCCAACAGATAAACAGGACAAACTACAAACTATGTGCATTAATGTACTATATAAAATGCTACGCCATCAGTACAATGCGGCCAGTGGCTGGTAAGACTATCTGTTTGTCCCGCTTGGTAAACAGTGTTCCCGCAAAAAGTCCTCATAAGTTCCTTTTATTTCGTTTCGTTAAGGTGTTTTATATGGACGACACAGTGTTCGCTATTTACCATTACAAAACTTAATCTGCAACATTTTGCTATCATGCTTTTGTAAACGTACATGTAACATTTCCTAAACATATACGTTTGCAATTGTTGTGTGCCCTATTTTTATGTGAATTTAACTGTATAATATGTATATTTATATATATTTGTGCTTGTATATTGTAATGTAATTCCGTTTCTATGTTTGTAACTTATTGCTGTTCTATTGTATGTTGATAGCTCTCCTTAATAGAGGTAAATAAATAATCTATCTGCTTTGTGTAATAAAGCTAAAAGCCTTTGTATAGTGAAGCAAACAAGATTTTTCAAAAAATATAGTGATCGTTTCGGTCAGTTAACAGTGCCACGGTGACAAGGATTACCGCATCATTTTTCCGCGCACCGTCAATAGCGTCGCGTCGCATCATTCTGTTGTATATAATATAATATATACCATTAGGAAAGGTAATATCAGAAAACTATTATTTCCTGCACCGAAGATAGTTATAGGACATTATTGTCGTATTGCAGGAACCTTTTGAGTATTTTGGCCTTATTTTCAGGACACTGTCATTTGAGTATGTTTTAAAGAATTATTCAAATAATTTGGTATTTCCTTGGTGGATATGTTTGGCCTTTTGATCCTTTTCTGTGGAGCATTACCTAAATCTTGTCCTGACCCCTTGGTGTTAACGTTGTTGATATTGTACCTGTACAAGACATAGAGGGTTCTTCAGTACATAGGGGAAATTTGGGTAACTGATTCAGACGTGTAACCGAGCAACCTTTCGATTATACCTAAATATTTTCCGATAGAATTTGTTTCCCGTATCAACTGTTTTGTCAACGGCGGATTCTGAGTTACTGACGTAGAAATCAGATGTTACCGATAGATCCGGCACTCTTGTAATTAACACGCACATTTTTTTATAACCAAATTATACCAAGTTTATTTTTTCTACGGAAAAATACGTCGAATGTGAAAGTTAAAATGCAGGAGACCTGATTTTAAAATTAAAATTTGCGTCTGTCAATCATCTCTTATTTACATTTTGTTTTACTCTGAAACATAGTGCACGTCTGTGCGAAATACATGCCGGCTATATTAAAAATGGATGATGAATGTTATCCCATAAACAATTGAACATATATGGGAGTATATGTTCCAGAAAGAGCAGGAACACATTTGAGGTTACTTTATATTTTATCATTTTCTAATTTATGACGAACAAACAAAAATTCTAATCAAGGCTCAAGTTTAAAGACCTGGCTCAGTAACCCGAACATACTAGAAGATATGCGATGCTCGTTAACTTTTCAGCTGATGTTTGTATTTACTGTCCGAGCACGAGTTGTATTCGAATGCAGGTATAAACAATATCAAAGTTAAATAATGATATCGCCTGCTATTATCAAATAAATTTATTATCATTAATTACTTAAACACTTAAGCTGGTCTTAGTCAACAGGTAGTCCTTATATTCAGGCATTGCACAAGAGAGAATAAAGTGTGTTTGCAGAGTGGTTAAAATTCAGAAGTTATTTACTGAATTTGGAAAACAATATACACTTAGCACGGAATGCTCTTAATTAGGGATGGGATAATATGTTATATTTTTGCACGTTGTAATTGTTGTATTTAATGTAAATGCGTGGTTCGAAAAGGGTACGAAAATATCCGCATTTTACCGAAGTCGATTCGTACCTGGGTACAAATAACTGTAAGAAATCACATAAATCTACATGTCTTAAATACGATTTTTAAATGTTGACAGAAATGCAATAATCTAACGGGAAAATCAAATTCAGTTCTCTAGATCATGCTGTCATTTACAAAAAAAAACAACAGATATTAACTCAATATAGTTACAAATAAGATTTATTGTATTGTATGTAGCTAAAAACTTTCAAACTTTACTATGATTCTTTTGCTACATTTAATTTTGGCGGGAACATTCATACATACATTATTGATATTGTGTCATTATTATCATCATCATCATCATCATCATCATTATTATTATTATTATCATAACTTATTACGAAATACTACTAGAGTCTAATACATTTTGTATATGTTAGATATGAAAGATAATAGCCTGCTATTCAAACATTCAGTTGTTGTTTTAGACAAGTTATGAACATTTGATACAGCATTGTAGAGAGGCTGGTAATGACTAGTGGTGCGCAATAGAGTATATTATAGAGTATATTGCAATTCGCAGTATTTTGGAAGCACTCATCGGGATAGTTAATGTAAGCTGCAAGTACTTGTTCTACAATAGGTATATACTGAATCAATAACAAAAGAATGATTTATCCATTTTTAGCTTTTCTATGAAAAACAGAAGAGCCATTGTCATAACCTTCTTGACGTCAGTCGGCAGTGTCGTCTTAAATCTGGTTAAGCTTTCTTAAAATTCACTTTCTCGGTAACCATTAAAGCCTTGAAACTTCAGACAATTGTTTGGCATCATAGAATGGCCTCTGTGGCCGAGTGGTTAAGGTCGCTGACTGATGATCACTTGTCCCTCACCGCTGTAGGTTCGTGCCCTACTTCGGTCGGATTCTTTTATGTCAGGAAGCTATCTAGGTTCTACCCAGGTGCCCGCTCGTGACTGAAATAATGCCCAAATTGGCACCCAGGGTTTTCCTCCTCCATGAAAGCTGGCAGTTGCCATTTGACCTTAGATGTTGAGTGCGACGTTAAATCCGAATCAATCAATTGGCACAATACAATCAACCCTATGGGCAAATCTCAAAAAGTTTTGAATGACATTAAAAGTTGTGCAAACTTTGTCAAAATCCACTTATCAGTTACCATTCACAGCTATGATACTTCATACGGTAGTTGAACATAGTCACTGAATGCAAAAGGTAAGCACATGGTTTCCTATCTCAAAAGTAAAGTTTACACATACAATTAAAGGTCAAACTTTGTGGACAGTTGTGTCTTTAGTTTATAACTTTACTCGTGTAAGGGTTTTCCTGATATTTACACATGTATGTGTACAGTCTGTGTTGTCCTGATATTTACACATGTATGTGTACAGACTGTGTTGTTCAGAGACAATCGATCCTCCAGTACTTTCAGTCCTTTGATCATTATTATTATAAACTTTTGTCTTGATCAACTGCTTCCACAAGTTCACAATATCATTTACATTTATAGCACGCACTAGTTATGACGCATAATACATTTTATGTCAATATAATTTTCATGTTAGCATATACTAGTATTTAAAATTATTAAAGCAACGTATCTTCGCTCATCCTTAACTTAAAGCGGGGTATTTATAGTATTGCGACACGTATTGGCCGGACAGTTTGTAAAGAAAGCATTAAACATGTCCAAATATGGACTTGTTCGTAATTTGAGAGAAAACGTGTAAGCGGCCAGATTGGGGTGTTGTTTCAAGCTATATATTTTAATTTTATGTAGTACACTATTTATACTTCTTTGCGTTGCAGTCTCGTTATCCTAGATAATATTATAACTTCAGTAACATTAAGAGTATTTTATAAGTATATTATTTTTACAAACGTGCATTGGTCTGACCAAACTTGATAAGTTAATACATAAAAACATGATTACAAGATACACGTTTGATCTAGATTCTCTCTACTGAATCATAGCGTCTGCGATAGCACTTTCTTCTTAATATAAATTACTGGTAAAATGCAAATTATGGCTTTATCTATCAATATTCTATTTATTCTATTTAAAGGGAGATGCAACAAAAACGTTAGCTGGAGAAGAGTAACCAGAATACTACATAAGACAAGGAATAGTTCTCTAGTGATAAAAGCATGGCTCATCAAACAAGAACTAGAGAAGACAAAGTACAGGGACTGGGTGAGAGGAGCATTGGCGTATAAATATCTTAAACAAGGCATAGAAGATTTCGCTGATGATCTTGTTCTTCAGGAACATAAACGAATTCTTCAAAACATCATTCCACCTGGAATGACATGTAGCACGTGCCTAGTCAAAAAGCTCAAACCAAAACATGCATTAAGTGTTGTATCCGGCAAATGTCCACAAGGTCAAAGTAAGTGTAGCTGCCTAGATAGTAAAAGGATACCTTGTCCAAATCAAGTATGTGACGTGATTATGGGTGATATACTAGACAGTCACGGCTCACAGCCACCGACACCTTACTGGAAAAACACAGATATTCTGAAGTGGAGCTCAGATCCGTGGGAAGTTGCCAAATGTTTTATCAATGCACCTGGATATGCCGACAAGAAATCAGCTTCCGGTATTGATGCGACCGGTTTGCTACACGTCTTCATCAACAACACCAAAATCCATTCTCATCTTTCATGTCTAATACCGGTATCTACAAATGGAACCGACGTCTTTAGTAAGGTAACTTCAGTTGCAAGTTTCTTTTCTTATGTCCCTCTCGCAAACAAAACTGTTACTTTATATCAGGATTTATCAGATCCCTGTTTATATTAATCAGTTTGTTACTTTTCGGCGATACGGGGTTAAATATTTATTACATTTAATTAGAAACTTAATATAATTTATTTGAAACACAATGTTTGCATTTATATTAGGTGCGGACCAGGCGAAACCAGATATTCCATTCCCCTAAGATGAAAATGGATCAGAATGATTTGAACGACTGCATAGATGACATTATAACCATTCTGGAAGACGCTAAAGAACTGAAGCAAAGACCAGAGGCTAAAACTGCTGTTGAGAAACTTAAAGAGGTATGTACAACTTAATGAATAAAAAGATTTTAGTTTTATGACCGTGAAACTGTAAGTGTACAATTTATTTTCTTTAAGTAAACAGATAACTAACTTAGCTTTTGAGATCATTCGAGAAGAGCTTTTGCTGCAGTGGTCTTGCATACTTACTTTGTATTGCTGGTTGACTGAGCCATGTGGTACAGGTTTGAATCGCGGAATCAGCCTTTTAAGAAATTAATTGTAGTACAGAATAACATCTTTAAAACAATTCTCTTTTTAGAATGTCCTATGTTCGTTCAATCAGCGTCTCGCTTTATGACCTTTATAGCACGTGACCGTTACAGGCTGAAGAAAAAATATGTTTATTGAATCTTTTATTTGAATGTCTATTGATATGCTACGACAATTGTGAAATTCAAAATGTGGAATATTGTCAGTTGATCACGAACGTAACAGATGACACATGTTACTTTGCCTATACCTTATGTATTAATAACAGTAAATCCTCTTTGATATCATTAATTACGTTTTGGTTATGTGGTTTTTTATGGCTTATGTGGCTAAAAAGAACAACAAAGAGAACAAAAGAATATGCACACAACTGCCAATTGTTTTAGTACGTCCGTAAAATTTCCTTGATAACACTCTACAGGTCACAGTATTTATTTGACTTTAATGAAACTTGCTTTTTTGGCCTTTTTGTAATAAGAGTGTAACGGTAAGTACTGACTATTGTTGCAGTGTCTTGTGAAAAAATGAAATGTCAGTAATTATGTTAAAGTTATTTCTGTTTGCTGGTATTTTTTATATTTTGCTGGGAATGTTACATGTACATGTATATAGTGAAACAAAAACATATTTAAACAAAATAAAACTGACATAATCAGTTTCTATTGTCGGATAAGTATTGCTTTCAATGGAATATGTGAACAAATTCAAAGTTAACAAATGTTGGTCTATTCTAAAAATACAAACAATCACATTTGATGACACTCTTCATCTACAGTCAATTGACATGAATTACTCAATTATGATTGAAAGATACCACTACTTCTTGTTGTAGGAGTTTTAACGCCTGTTCCAACCGTGTTTTTGGTCATTTTAACAGGCGGGCAGTTTACCTAACAATAGTTCCT
>JAFMSR010000012.1:522783-541842 GCA_022818135.1 Saxidomus purpurata
TTTAATTCAGCACTATTAGGACAACATGTCATTTCTGTAAATGTAATTGAACTGTGCACAACAAACGTTTAAAATGAAAATAGCACCAGTAGTAACTGTTGCTCTAAGAGAGTGCATATAAAATCAAAACTTGGAATTCAAAGCTGGTTTTGGAAGATGCGTGATCAGGTTATTTCACAAAAATATTGCTTATTTTAGTTAGTGCTTTAATTTAACAAATATTAATCTTTTTCTGACAAACACATTGTAGCAAGCATAGGACATCGAGGTTCTCTGTTTTGTAAAGAGGTGAAGCACTTCCTCCTTAATTGCAAAAAGGTTTTCAAAAATTTTAATAATCCATCATTTTAACCAGCTCGCTGCATAGACATGAACCATGGAATCCTCCGTGTCCCTCAAATACGAATGTGATGGAACGCGTAAACACGTACACAACTAACTTACAGCTTATGTGTCAAACATACACAAAATTTTAAAGGAAACATTAAAGTGTTTAAGCTGCACGCTCTCAGATTTTGGTGAAAAAACAAAGTTCTTGGAACTGTCTGAAATTAACATATTTAGAACAAATCAACAATAAGAAGGTTCCAGTAAAGTATTTCTGTATTTTTGAAATTATACGCTACCAAATTCCAATATAAACAAAGTGTAGCGGTGCCGTAAAACCATTATCAGCAACATTTTCAATAGATTTTCTCAAATTTCTTCCTAGATATTGATCTAGTCATTACGTTTACATTTTACTTTTTAAAATATCATTTTGGAAAAATAACATTTTTCCACCGGGAACTTTGCACGAGCAGCTTTAATGTGCTGTTCGTTTTGGAACAAAAGACAAAAATAACAGGAAAATACATTTTTTTGGGATACATGATGTTGTTTGCCATGATGTAATTTTTTAGCAAACCCATTAGATAGTTCTGTCCTTTTTGTTTAGATTTAAACAACTACATTAGAGGCAAATTCTTGTTTTACCGTGCTAATGAGGTTTAGATCTATATGTGAAAGTTTGACAGTATTTTACAATGGTTTGAAAATGAAAATGAAACTATAATGATTTTCAAGATGTAAAATAGTTTTATTTTTAAAATGGGCACGCAACAACGGCTCTGGGTACGAAAAGTATTGGTACGTTTATCAATGGCGTATCGGTTGACAACAGGAATGATGTTTTTCATGGAGTCATATGGAAAAAATATTTTTAAGAATGTATATCAAGAGGATTTGTACAAACTTGCACACGTAGGAAAAAAAACAAAAATAATATCAAACAGGGAATGGAAAAGTCTTGCAATTTTCAAAACAAATTGAAGTACGGCCTATAAGTGATGTCACAAATTCTCCTTTTAAATGACGTCACGTATTTATAAACATCAAATTGATATTGAATCAAGTCTAACATGGTAACTACTAAATACTACGCTAGTTTTCTCACAAATTTCAAGATTCATTTTGTTATTTGGTAACAGAATTCCATTTTAATTATATTTAATATGAAAGTATATAATAAAAAGGTTACTGAACTTGTATAGGGAAGCATTACTTGAAACTCGTTGATTTTGCAACTGTTCTCGCCAAATCAGTTCGTTCCAAATAATATATCGCCACACAAATTCAATAATCTATATAGATCTATCTTAGACTAGTGTATTTTAGTAATATTTTAAGAATTTATTGTCTAACAACCATTTGTGTAATAAAAATGTGTATAACATGTTGAGCTTCAAACAAAAGTAGAATTAAATTGCTAAGATATCCTACAGAATGTTATTGTAGCATAGATATTACTGTGCGATACAATATGTGTCTACAACGGTCAGCGAAACTTACAAAAAAAAACAAAAATAATATCAAACAGGGAATGCCACGTACCAAACACGCAGCCTCCCCAAAACGAGCCCCACAGCACCCACCAAGTGCACAGAAGTGCACACCACCAACACACACACGCACGCACGCACGCACGCACAACACACACACACTAGCATACAAAGCAAACACACGAGGACAAAACGAACAATTAAAGGAACACAGTGGGGGCACCAACATGTGTACCAACATGAACATGTTATTTATTTATAAGGTTTTATTCTTATTCAACAAAATTTGGAACACAATACCAATGTAGCTCGTCTTACATGGCTACAATCACAGTGATGATGTCTTCTATTCGTCCCTGTACTTTTCTCCCATGCACGGATTACCAGCCGTAGTCACGTAATTTTAGTATAAAGGTCGTTCCATTATTGCCGAACACTTGTCACGTGCATGAATGTCTATTGTCATTTTGTTTATCAGATCTTCTTATTTAATGTGTTGTGTAAGTGTAACTGCTTTATTGGTGTCTCTTACTAATCCTTTTCTTAGTTTAAACAGTATTTTATTTATAAATCACTTACCAGACATACATGTACTGTTACAAAACAGCATAAAGGATTGGGTAGACAGCTCCATGCTTATCTATAAACTTTATCCTTTTCTAAACTAACTATCTCCAGGTTCTGCAAACTCTAACGTACGAGGCGTTTATAATGCAAAAATATAGTTTACGTTGTTATCTTGACCCATAAGATAATTTCGATTCACATTGGAATAGGACATTGTTGTAAGAACATTTTATTAAAAAGTTAAGATTAAGATCTTAAAAATTAAGATCTTTTTTTACTGAAATCGTTCGCACGCAAGTAGTAACGGTAAAGTGAACAGGTGTGTTTTATGTGGTTTTATATACCTTTTTACTCGACTCTCCGAAAAAAAAGGTGGCTATTGCGTCCGCCCCGGCGTCGGCGTTTGTTAAAGTCTTTTATTAATGCTAATATTTTCTATACCATCAAATACATTTACTTCAAACTAGGCATACTTGTTTCTCATGTCAACATAGACTACTGCAGCAAGTATAAACATAGCTCTGTTAACTCCGTCACCTCCGGTGTTTCACAGGGGTCTGTACTAGGGCCCTTGCTCTTTTTAGTATACATACATGACCTCCCACATAATATCAATTCGAAATTCGTCTCTTTGCTGATGATAGCCTTGTCCAAACCCTTTAAGTCCATTGCTTACCAGACCCTAGTGAGATCCCTGCTTGAATATGGCTCCGAGATATGGTCAACCCATACCCAAACCCTCGTAAACCATATTAAGGGTGTCCAGAGAAGAGCAGTTCGATGGATAAAGTCCAATTATGGTCAAACATCAAGTGTCATCAACTTGCTCCATTCCATTAACCTACGCAGAATATATTTTATTGACAACAGATTAGCTCTTATGTATAAAATCCATAATGAACTGGTCGTTATCATAATTGAACGCTACCTAGTAACCTTATCCTGCAGCACACGCCACTTCATAACTCAGGTTATAAGTTAGTCACAGCAATTACAGGCTATTACAAGTACTCCTTCTTCCCCAAACCTATATACCACTGGAATCATCTACCCCCCCCTCCGACGTCGTCCACTCTCCTGTCCTAGAGCAGTTCAATGCAGCTGTTTGCCGCATCGATCATGTCTCTCCTTAGTTGTACTGATAGCTGCTTTAACATTTTACTATTTTAACCATACCTCATTTTTCTTTTGCTTTCAATCTTTTTTGTCCTATTTCAGTATACTCATATTTTTGTGGCTGACGCGCCAAATGTCTTCTTCCCTGCGAGGGGTTTGACATCAAAGGAAGATAATTATACCAAATTTGCATAGTTATGCCCTCTTTTGCACTTAGATTTGGTCACAAAAACTTAACCTTGGCTATTACTTTTCTATTTCTCAATATTTCTTCATCAAACTTTCAAATTAGTTTTCTTATTACTACAGGGCTGTGGTGCAGCCAACATCTTTGGATAAAGGTCACATTTGCCAGAGTTAGGCCCCATTTTGTATGAAAACTTATGTTGGGTATAATTCACATTTCTTAAAATTTCTTCATGTTACTGTCAAGTTATAGTGCTTATGACAACATGGTCATGAAGTGCCCCTTCTACCTTTCCCCATCCCAACCTACCCTCGAAAAAATATTTTGACAAAATTTAATTTTCCTTGACTATAAAATTTTGAAAAAAATGAGGGCTACATGTATTTTATAATTTTGACCTTGATTTTTAAACAATATACTTATTCTTAGACAAAAAACCTATTTTACTGACAAGCCTTCGCATAGTCGAGCGTGCTGTCATGAGACAGCTCTTGTTATTCTTGTAGTCCCAACATGAAGACACACTCCCTGTATCAAGCAGATTATATCATCCCCCGAACATAAATAATGTGTTAAATGAACGCATGATTATAAATAGATACAATTTTAAAGAATAACATGATACGGTACTATATCGAAAATGCCTCATTTAAGCACAAATAAGCAACAAAGAGACCTTCTGTAATAAATCGCGATACACCCATTAATTGTACAACAACTTTACATAGGTTATTGTATGTTTTACGGTATTGCAACATACTTTAAAACGCTGATTTTTATACCGATAGCGACTGGAACGTATAGCTAAAACTTCCTTTGTGCAGGCCGGTATCACTATAGGATTTTACTATGAAAACAACCTTAAACTGCAAACATCTCCAAAATCCGAAATATCATGGCTTCAAGCATCTTCGTTCCATTCAAAGCGAAAGCCGGGGACCAAAGATAAATGCTGATATGTGTATTCAAACTTACCAAAATAACAGGCCTTTCAAACCAGATATTATATATCTATTTCGGGCCTATACGTTTCATGACCCGTAAAGATGTGGCCCTTTATAAAGCAATTTCAGTTACTGTAAATGGATGAATATAGGCTGTTTCTGTTAGGACAACACAATTTAAGAAAAAAACAAGACAAATTTTGATGCAAAGCATCAAAGGCGCTGCGCATGTTTTTGAAACATGATTTAAAGGAATCAGAGTCATTTTAGAATATCAGTAAACAACCTATCAACGGGAAAAAACAAATACATTATGTTATATGTAAATGTTATCATAATAAGTAAAAACCACATTTACTACAGTTTAACCAAAAAATGAACGAATGATAAAACAACCTTCCGCATAATGGTACGATGACGCCCATTAAACAAGGCTACAACTCGTGGTCAGTAGACGCTTTTCGACGCAGACGAAACCCACGTGATTAATTTTGTCTTTACTATTGGTCAGTTGTTAGCGATGCTTTACATAACTTTCATTGAGACCCCATGTATCTTATAGTTAGGTGAACGGTCTTATTTATAATGCCTACATTTTACTTTAGTATGTAGTAATTAAAATGGGTTTTCATTAATTATTCACGTTGACAACATATGTATTTAAACTTCAAAATGTTTAGAGATAGCAAAACAACTATCGAGACGTTTTTTCTGAACTTTGATGAATCTGGCCGTAGGGTCCGTAAACAAAGCAATAAAAAAACCGTAACCTTCAAGTTTGTGGAAAAGTTATTAAATATCCTATGAATATGTCAAACGTTTTGAATTAACGGTCGAAGACGTATGCATCTGGTATAGTATTGTTTGTAATCAGTTAATACTATTTATTTATTCATTATAGGGAGTTTGTTCAAACATAATACATAGTTTTTAATTACAATAATAATGTTGGCTGCTCCCTATTCGATTATGCAACCCCATGGTACAAAATTAAAACCTATTCAATACTGACGCTGTGCTTCCGCACAGCGCCAATAAGAATGCAGTGTATTTCTGAACAATGTTGAAACTATCAACCAGTTTTAAAATACATGCAATGCATTCTCTAGCATAGTGTGTATGAATTTTGTATCCTAAAATGCGCTTTTAACACCTAACGCCACAAAGTTCTATATTTCATAAGTATACATAAGCAAGAAGATGTCTAAAAAACTTTCGTTACTTTTGAATATACAGATAAGTATGACAATAAACGTTCGAAAGGCGTAAAATAAGTATGTGTATTTGTTTCGGGGACTGTAACTATGCTAAGCTAGCAGTAAACTGAATAAAAGTCATCTCCCTTTTTTTGTCCTGTATTTATAACTGTATAACGTACATTGAGGTATAAAATAACTAGGCTATTTAAGACAGAGAAGTATGGAACGCCGCACCTGTCTTATGTTAAAACATTTCAAGTTATCTTGTTAACAGAGTGTCTTGTCTTGTTAAACTGGTTTTCTATGTTCTCAAATAGCTGCTAAGTCTTGTTAGTTAACTGTTCTATCTTCTTAAGTGTTATATTATCTTGTCAACGTGCCATGTTCTTATGTCTAAAAGCCATGCTATCTTCTTAAAGTACTGTGTTATCTTGTTATAAATAACGTCTTATTATGTCAAACAGCCATGACAAGATAATACACCACTTTAAGAAGATAGTTTGGGTGTTCGACATAATAACACGTCACTTTGACAAAATTATACACAACTTTAAGAAGACACATGGGTGATAACACGATACTTTGACAAGATAACACAAGACTTTAAAGAGATAATATGACTGTTTGAAATAATTACACTTTGACAAGATAACACACCACTTTAAGTAGATAGCTTTGGTGTTTGACATAATATAACGTTTCTTTGACAAGATAACACACCCATGTATGGAGATAGCATGACTGTTTTACATAATATAATGTTACTTTGACCACTTTATAGATATAATATGACTGTTTGACATAGTAACACGATACTTTGACAATATACCACACCACTTAAAGAAGGTAACATAACTTTTTGACATATTATCCCGCTTCTTTGACAAGATAACAAACCACTTCAAGAAGATACCATGACAGCTTCAATTTTAACAACATATATTTGGAACAAGTTAAGACGGTATTTCGACAAAATAATATGACCGTTTGACATAATAACAGCTCATGTAGAGAAGTTAATGTGATATTTAGACAAGAAAGCAGGTATGTTTCACATATTATAACAACATAATAAGAAGATATTATATGAAATAGACATAATAGCACATACTTTTACAAGATACCAGCACTCTTAAGAACATATAACAGTTCGTTAACACGACATCACAACTACTTGAGAAGATAGAAAACCATTTAACAAGACAGTGCACTCAGTCAACAAGACAGTTTGAAATGTATTAACATAATACAGCTTCGGCGTTCCATAGAGAAGGGTCTTAAGTTTACAGTACTACCTAAAAGTATTTGTTCAAACTGGTTCTCTGTTCAAAAGGAACTGAATATTTCAGTCAGCATTAAAGGAGTGTATCGTAATGTTATAAAAGTGTCTTTCTTAACAACATGCTATCTGATCGACCAATGAATACTTTGGGCATACTTTAAGTACAAGGGTCTATATCATATTACATTTTTTACTATTTAACTTATTTCAGTACAATAGTACAATAGAAGCAATGATCTGTCTTTGTGACAATTTGGGCTATTGATAAAAATGATTAATACAGTTGAGTGTAGATCAATAAAATAAATACTAACATTGTCCAAAAATGTCCCCCAACAGGCGTGTCCTTGAAAAAAATTCTCAGTCAAATTAAACTGAATAAAAAAGCTCGAACAATGAAGCAAAACATTTTATTTTAATCTTATTAAGGGTATGTAATAAGGGTTATGTTCTGGTGTTCTTGACTGGGCTGTAAGTTCTTCATGCATAGACTTACTTTGGCATAACTTTTCAGAGTTATTGCCCATACCGTGTCACATTTCCGACTATATCTCCTCAATTCATGTAAACATTTGTTTTGAAACTTAAACTTAATGTTCACCTTATGGGGACGTCATGCAATATATATGCTTCAACCAAGCCCCAATTAGGGTCAAAGCTCATGCCTCTATATCTCCTAAACGTTTTGATTAACTTCCTTGAAACCTTTGGGTAGCGTTTATCTCATGGAGAGAACGTGAAAAATCCGTTTCTGAAGCTAGCTCGGCTGAAGGTTAAAGGGCACCAGACAATATCTCCTCAACCGTTTGAGGGCTTTTCATGGATCTATGTCAAATATATCTCTATGATGAAAAAGGGTAATGGTCACTCTTGGGGCAAAAAAACAAAAATAATATCAAACAGGGAATGCCACGTACCAAAAACGCAGCCTCCCCAAAACGAACCCCACATCACCCAGAAGTGCACACCACCAACACACACACACGCGCGCACACGCACACACAAACGACACACACACACACAATCATGTACACACACATATATACACTACCAACACACACTAGCATACAAAGCAAACACACGAGGACAAAACGAACAATTAAAGGAACACAGTGGGGCACCGCCTTGGAACGGTCAGTGGCAAAAACACCACTGGGGAGCTTAAACCGGTTTATGGTGCGCACCCAACCTCACTCTTACCCCCACCATGTTCCAAAGTCACAGGACAGTGTAAATAAAAGTAATCCCTGCTAGGTGAATCTCTAACACACGCAATGGAAACAAAAGGCATGGTATGTAAAACACAAAAATGCTCGTGTATAAATATATAAAAAGCAAACCTTGAGAACCAAAAAACGTATGTACTCAATGCCTTTGCAGAAGGCAGAGCACCAAGAGAAACACCCTTAAGGGCCCGACGAAACAGGCCAGAGGACAGAAATCAAAACAGTTTCGTCCCAGTGGGATTTAAAAACTGCCCATCACAGAGTCCTCCAAGTCTTGTTTTTATATCTCCATTTTCATATTCGACTAAGACTCTGCATCCTGCCACAAATTCTGCATGTCACCGATGGACCATGTTTTGTGTAATGCATTTTCTGATATGTTCATCTGATTAGCTCTTGGCATCGTAGCGCAGATATTAACATGTTATAGGCTATTTCTTCAAGTCCCAACAGATCCAGAGGAAACTCGGTAGCATTGCTAGTGTCAGCTTTTTGGATTCATCTACAAAGCTCCTCTCTGTTTTATGCTGTTAATTATTATCATGTTTAAAACTAATACATTAATTCAACTAAGTTTTTTTTCTTTCCTACCTTTATACCATCTGAAATTTGGAATTAAATTTAAGTTCTTCACTTTTATAAATGTATTAAAGTCATATTATTTTTGATAAGATATAATTAGCATGTACCGTGCATTATGACGTTATTTGAAATTTAACAAGATATCTTTAGGAGATCTGTATTAGAATGCCTTTTCCCCGCTGGTGACGAGTCGAAATACATGTTTAACACGTACGATATATTTTGGCATAATAAATAACATTTTTATTCTAGAACTATTTAATTTCAGTTAAAATATAAATGTTTTCGCATTTTACTCTGTTTGAAACAATTACTAATTCTTTTAAGTATAGCTTGTACAATAGAATTATCCCCCACCCTCCCGATTGTGTTGTCATGTCCGTCTGTCGTCTGTGTCTGGCTGGATGGATGGATGTCACAAACTTTGTCTGCGCAACCCCTTAACACCGCTTGGCGGAATTCAACCAAACTTCACATGACTAATCAGTCCCAATCCTAGTTGTGAATTTTCCAGTCATTTTCCGCTTCAGTTATTTTAGGCGGAATAGTTGCCTTTGATTTGTCTAATTTTAATATGTCTGCTATAACTCCTATACTACTCTTCGCATTTCAACCAAACCACACGTGATTGATGAGTACAATGTCTTCATTTGCATATCATCAGCAGGCTCCGGTTCAAACACTTTTGTACAACATGAATCATTCAAATCGAACACGCATATATTGATAAGATCTAACAAGAATAGATTATCGTTATCCACTATCATAAGCGCTCGGAGTATGAAAGCTTTGACTTTTTAAAGTCAGTTGTCTCAAGCATAAACTCGACGTTCCACGATAAAAGCCGAAGAGGAACGGTTGCATGTGCATAAAAGAAAGTGGCCACTATACTGCGTGGTGGCCTGAGGACCATCACCTCATAAAAGTAAGGAAAGCTGCAGCAGAGGACAAGGCAAACATGAAATAGGAAATGCACAATTGAAAATTATATTTGCAGATGATAGGGAGCCATATATCCTTTTCTCAAAGTCCGTTACAAATGTGGAAAAGGTTATTATTCGTTGCATGAACTATTATCGGACCAAATGCTAAATTTGCACTGCAGAATTCAGTCGAAAGGTCATTTGTAAACCGATGCTAGCCAGTACATTTATGACCTGTTTATATTCAAACTTGGCTCATTCTGTCAATATCTTATTAGTATTCAGGGGAAAACAAACATCAAGTCTCGATTCAAATGTCATCATTTGCAAATGACTTTGCGGTGTTAATTAAGCATTTGGCCCGATAATAGTACATTCAACAAGAATAATAACCTTTTCAAGGCCTGTAAATGTCAAAGATACACTTCTGAGCGTGATTGGACAAAAGTTACAAAAACTAAAGTTGTTTGACCATTTTTTTCCGCCTTTTTGGTTAACTATACCGGTCTACAGTAACACCGTACCGATGCGTGTTCACGACAGTAATTTTTTTTTTTTTAGAGACAAAGATATATACTATTTCCTTTCTTCTAAATTGTTTTATGTTGGTTCACCTCTCTTAGCAGAATGGACTATTTTTGACAACATATAATATTAAAATTTCGGTGTAATTAATACGCATGCTTTTATATCGAGCCTGTCTAATGACTTCATGAATGTTTACAAGTTTGAAATAAATTATTTGCAAAGCCAGGCCAAGACTTTGCTTTTTGCTAATTAATTCGGTATGTTAAATAAATGTTGAATACCTTCGTTATTTTAAAGCTTTGGTAATTGCCAATTATTGTAAAAATCAATTTAGTGTTTTTAAATTACTTGTAGTAAAATTGTTACGTTTAATTTAGTATCACTATCAAAAATTTCAAAAGCTTCAACTAACTCGAATTGTAAGTAACGTTCAATTATAAAATTGCTGCACAGCCAGTCCGCGGTTAAAAATAAGTTATACAATAACTGTGCAATATAATTTTTTAATTTACCTCGTTAAATGCAGGAACCATGACCTAAACTGTGACTTGAGTCATAAAATTGCTTTTAAAAATTGTTTTGGTATAGAACAAATTTCGACAAAGTCGCCGTGAATGTCATTAGTCAGAACACCTGTAATTACTTAAATTATACTTTTGTGTTTGTGACACTAACAGAAGCCATTAAGCCTGTCTTGAAATGGGCACTTTTTTCTATGGATACGGTAAACAGTAAACAGTATAGATTTTAGGTCATTCGCGTGTTTGTACTTGGTTTCGACATTGTCAGAAATAGGCACTCTTTTCTATGGATACGGTAAACAGTAAACAGTATAGATTTTAGGTCATTCGCGTGTTTGTACTTCGTTTCGACATTGTCAATACAGATACAATATAGTTTGCCGCAATATAGTTGTATTCATGCAGTTTGGTTAAGACCTATTTTACATGAAAAATTAATTCAACAAGTTGTGAAAATATTTATTTGATATATTGTTTGAGAAATTCTAACATTTTCTTGCTTAACTCTTCGAAAAGCGTATAATTTCAAAGGTTACATTATCGTTATTAAGATTTATACATTATCTACTGTGACGTGTGAACACGCAGAATGTTCGTTGTGTTGGTGGGGAAACAATTGTCGCTTTACGCCCTATGTGTCCGTGCTTCCTATTTTCGCGCTGCTACCCACCGAGTCGAAACCGCGACAAATCAGTAAAATGTGACATTTTCACATCGCATTTTTGCCCCGCCACGTGAAAAGACACAAATGCAGAAATCAGCCACTATAATAAATATTTTCGAGTTCATGATTGCGCTGTTCTTTATTACGACAGTAAACACTTTCGCTTATTCACTTCTGTAAAGTTTAAGTCTGAAGTGAATATAAATATGGAGAACTTCACCATTTCTTTTTTGGCTTCCTGGGACTGTCCCAGTAAATCGATTTTATAACTGAATTGTGACTTTTTATTTTGAACCGGGAGTTTATTTTTGCCTCGGCTGAAACAAGTAGGGCCGTTCTGTCTCTTAATTACATTTTGTATATGACTTTCTTGAGACAGAAGTCATATGAAATAATCTAAAAGACTAATCGAATGTGGCGGTTATAACTTCATATAACAAAGACATGCAAGAAGTATGTCCGGGCAAGTAAACACAATATTATTGCTTGCATGTTTTTTTTTCACAGACCTTTGTCGCTGTCTGGTTTGAATATGAAATCATTTGGTACGCTGAAACATAAGTATCTTATAATAGGTAATATTTCAATTCTTTTGTACAAAACCATTGTTCCTCTTCATTACTAGTTACATCAAAGCCAGAACATTCGTGTTTCAAAACATTATCATTGTTTAGTACCACATTTAGAGGGCATGACATCAATCTAGCTGTAAGATAATCCTTCAAAATATAAATTACGTGTCAAAAGCAGATTTAGGATCATTATCTGTATAGAATAAGCTTTGTCATTGTAACTTAACACGCCAAAATATTTTACAATGTCAATAGACAAACTTTGGGTTCCCATTTTGAAATGTTCCACCTTAAGATAGTGATCATAAACAAGCCCGAACATTTATGACGATTGAATCATATATATCAGTAGTCTATGCCAATTTAGAAAAGTGTGTTTCAGATTCCGACTAGAATGGAAAGGTGTGTCTAAAATCAATTTCAATTCTAGAAAATACTGAAATGCTAACACTAAATATCATTTAAACAAAAGATACGTTGAAAATGGAAATTAATGTTGAGTGATATTTTATTGTGGTTCTTAAAACTATCAATAATATGGCGTCTGTAACAAACACATGAAGATCGATTGATTTGACGTTTAATATGGTTTATTGCTTCTAACTTCTAACAGACAATATGTGACATGTGACATTATGTGACAAAGTGGGTAAGTAATTTTGATTGTTTTAATTTTTCTAAAATATTCTACTTTCATTTTTGTATTGATGGGCAAATATAAGGAAAAATCTTAGAAACGGAATTTGTTAACTTAATCTTGGTGTATACAAGAAAAAGAAAGTAAGTTCTTGCAAATATCATTTTGTGAATTTCAGAAAATCAGTTGTAATTTGATTATTTCATAACTTTATTTCAGAAATAACCTTTAGAAGTGTATGTAAATAAACTCGGCATTCAGGAAAATATCAATTAAATTATTAACATTGAAAACAGTCCAAACTGACTCTAGCATTTAACATAATACAGTCTTTTCCGTCCTCTATATCACCAAGAAGGCACCTGACCCGGCTGTTCCTTAAGCTTTATTCTTTTAGCTCTTGTTTTTTTTTTAATTATCCCTTGGTCAGGGGGGTAGGTGTGTAGTGAGCGGGTTTAAGTGAGAAAAATGAAAGCAAACTTTAGAAAATGGCGGATGAAGTGTTTTTTTAAGCGCATTCATACCAGGGTAAGTCTTAATCTTTACACTATCAAATTATATGAATAGGCCGTTAGTCAAGCGTTATATCACGGTGGGGAATCACGTGAATTTCAAGATAGCTGCAACGGACAAAATGGCCGTTTAACTTCGTCGCTTCGGACGGATTTTGTCAGGTATTTGAGTACTTTCACGTTCCATTATGTCCCAACGCCCATACCAACTTACGCGGAATGCTTTGCCTGTTTCTTTGATTGCTCTACCATTGTCCTTGCTTCTATAGTTTTCTCAAACACTTAAAAATTCCGACGCTGGACTGCATGTCAAAAGATTTTAGAAATTGTTAATAACTTTACATGTTTTGGAATTGTTTTACTACTGAAGTTTTTTAAATAATATATGCTACCTTAGCAATACAAACTATGAAGATATATAGACACTGAAATAAACTATTATTCATTATCCATGTATGTCAGTAAAAATCAGTTGGAACTGCCTGATAAACTTACTGTACCTATCTTACATTATGGGTCTGAGGAATTGGGACTAAGTGAGTCTGTAGTTTTGGAAAGAATACACTTAATTTTTTGTAAAAGATTACTTGGCGTAATAATATAAACAAACATAACTTTATATATGGTGAACTTGGTAGAACTTCATTTTTAACAGGTTGTAAAGTAATGGTTAAAAATAGCACAAAAGGAGAATCATAGATAAATGTGTTTATGGTCTGATGTGCAGATCGTTGGAAATAAGGCCAAATAACAATATTTCTTGCGAAAATTATGTAAAAAATTGTTACAGTCACTTGGATTTAATGATGTATGGTTATTTCAAGGCGTTGGTAATAATAACTTATTTAAAAAATACTAAAATGTAGATTAAGTGTTGCATTTATACAAAAATAGATATCTGGTATGAATGATTAAGTTATTCTTTGAATTCAAGTTTTCCATTTCATCCCTATCTACAATTAGTTAATATAGGTAAGTTTAGAGCTGCACTATGTAGCTTTAGAGGCTTATCACAAAGATTAGAAATTGAAACAGGCAGGTGGTATGATTACAATGAAAGAAAATGTAACTATTGTAATGTTTCAGGGGATGATTTTCATTTTCTTGCTAGAGGGACATTTTAATTATATGCGAAAACGTTAACTAAAGACACCAAAACCCCAAATAGCCTGTACTTTATTGAATAAATGACGAATATGAAGTTAGTACATGTATCAACAAGAATCAAGCTGTGTGCGTACAAAAGTTATTATAATTGATGTATGCCTCATTCATCTCGTGCTGTATTTGTAGTACATGAGACACTTGACCTAACGTCACCTTACTGTTCTATATTTATGCTTTTGTGTTTGTATGTGTGCACATGGACGTATGGTCCACTTCGTATGACAATAAATTATCATCAAAATATTTAGGACGTAAATCAAACTACATTTGTACTTTCAATGTTGTGGCTGATTTCTGCCAATTCTTGTTTTCGTGTTTTCTCGAACAGGTGTATGTACAAATTTAAAAAAAATAAATTGCAAATTTGTCTTGTCTTCGTACCTTGGCTTTCGGGGCCAAAGTTATCATTTCCGTGGGATATAGATATCGACACAGTGTCCTTTGTTTCCAGTGTCGCGTTTGTGTAGTCTCTACATGAAGATATGACACACCAACATATTTTGCAATGGCTCATTTTTACCTTTGTTTCTCCTGCTACGTGGAAGCTATCGTATCCGTTAGATCAGTACGTGGAAGTTATCGTGTCCGTTGGTGCAATCATTTTCTAAAAAACATCCCCAATTTTTAAAAAAAAAAAAAAATTGTAAAATCAAGTGCGCATTAAAATTGCATCGAAACAATATCTCTTTCCGTAACAGAATCTTCTATGAAGTACACAAACTTTAAAAGATTTTCCACATTTTATCACGAGCGCTTCACTTAGTATACATGTACGACCTGTTTGAGGTTGTCGAGAGTCCCTGTTAATTGTATGTTATATCTTGATGCTACTGTCTTAAAGGTATATAACTAAAATTATGCCATGAAACAGATTTGTTTGAAACTTTAACATCTCATCATTAACTCTCATTCATGTTCACTTAGCGCTTAATTCAAGTAAGATTTTCACTGGAGGTATTTTTAAAATTTGATTTCCCTATCCTGGCTGCCCAACCAAGATAGAGTTATTTTATCATATGTAAAAATTTGATACACATACTTTGCCTTAGGAAAGATATAATTAAGACCTATTGTATTATATTTGTGAAATATTTAAATTAAGAATTATATAGTTAGATGGAATTCATCAGAAATTCAAATTTGAAAAGATATAATTACTTCCCTTTACCTATCTTGGGTGCGCACCCAAGATAGATTGGAAATAAATGAATTCAGAAGCTACAAGTAACTTTAAAACTTGCATTTTAGTTCAGAATGTTAAAATATTTGTATATCTATCCAATTCAAATGTAAAAGTAGAAAGTATATTGAAATAAAAAAGAAAAAAAAAAGAAATACTCAACATTTTAAATATTTTCACATTAAAGGGGAGTACTAACAAAATTGTATATAAGTTAATAAAATGTAAGGGATTTAACTCTATGTAATGGGTCTTTTTGTTCATTAAATAAATCTCTAACAGAATATACAAAAAGTAAAAATTGTCATAACATGTGGCTTAAAAGCAGTTGACCCCCTTTAAGATATTTAAAAGGAATGAAAAACGTGTTCGAATGGTTAGGCTAAAAGCTTAAACACTTTAGAAACCCAAACGGCATCAGCGAACTACTTGGTTTTATGTCGCTCTAAATTTCATCATTCAAACAGCTGCTAGAAACTGCTACGTTCAGGGTGTTTTATGTTATGCGGGCAGTGAATTTGTATTTGGTCAAAAACATGCTTGTTCTGCTTAGCTATAAATATTATTTAATTTCACGGCACTGCGACGGTGTTTACTTTCTAATTTTATGTCTAAGTCGGACCAAAACATTATCAATTGATACTGTCGCAACGAACTATGGCATTTAAAAAGGTCACTTTGAAATACTTTAGCGCTGATGCTAATTAACATAAGTCCAGAAGAGCTGACGTCATGCCCTTTTCATACATGTATCAGATAGTATACGTATAATTCGGTTTACCTGCATTATATGCAAAATATTTTTCAAATCTTTAGTACGATCCATCCATTTTATTGGACGAGTTTTAAGTCATTTTTTGCGATAAATTATTGAAACTTTTACAAGAATTCGATTTTATATTGTTTTTGTTGTGTATGAAATTTGAATAAATTTGAAACACGATAACACTGTTAAAATAAATAGTTTGCTGCTTTTGCGTTTCTAAACCGTTTGAGTGTATATAGTCAAGCAGAAATAAATTGTTCGAGGTAGTTTCAGGTAGAAATGAAGAACACATGTGTGGTCATAGGAGAGTCACATGCATGTATAAGTGCGGTGTTAAAAGATATTCAGGTCATTCTTTCTTTGAGTATATACTTAGTGAAGCGCGCGTGATCAGTTTGTCTTTAAAAAGTATTGAAGTATAAAGTGTGTCTCTAAAACGTGTTTAAACGATGATATTTGAGTATGAAAACACTCGTGATCGCAGTGAAGAGCAGGTAAATATGTTCTATATATTGTCTAGTAAAACAAGCGATCTCTGGCCTCAACATCTATCGATTTGAGTTGAAATATTGAAAAATGGCCGGGCACTTTAGGCTTCTTTTCTAAGCTTCCACCTGACCAGATACAACCTTGAATAACTTCAAACTTCTAATAACTGTGGGTGGAAATAAAAAACTGAGTGGAGGTTACACATAACACTTGACTAATGGCCTATTCATATAGTTTAATAGCGTAAAGAAAACGACTTACCCTGGTATGAATGACATTGAGCATAATCAGTTTTAATTTTATGTGCGCATTGAATATAAGAATACATCTCATCCATTCAAATCGATGTGTGAGGAGTTGACAATTTTGCAAACAACTGTCTCGAGCAATAGCCCCAAATTCCGAAAGACACCATTGGACAATTGTTTTAGATTATTTTTCTAAAACATGCCTAAACCAAAAGTATATTGTGAAAAATTCTAAAATCGTTTATATATATATACTTGTCTGGCATAGGGTTGTTTTTAAACTGCCTATCCCTTCCTCGAAAAGTACATTTGTACCTGAATATCGAATGTCGTATGTCATTTGTTGAGCTAACTGCACGTAAATTGTTAATCTGGCAAAATTTCTTACACTCGGCGGCAACAACTTCGAGCAATCTAGTTTTTTCATCGAACTAGACCGATATATCAGCAAGTTCGCGTTGTGATCTGGTGACAACCGGATAAAATATTCTTGTGACAACCGGATTAAATATTCTAGTAACGGAGCGGACAAAATTTAGCGGACTCCCCCCAGTTGATGGTCACATTGAGGGTCACATTGAGCGTCCCTTCTCTAAAAACAGGCGTATAAAATCATAGTTTATTAATTTCATTTGGCTTTCAATTGTATATGTTAGAGTTAACCTGCGGCTAAATTACAAACTGTACCGTGCAACTAACGAGTTTATGTATGTTTTACTTGATTCAACAATGCTGCAATGTACTCCAAAAATAGACTGTTAAAAGTTTTAAGGGGATTTTATGCAATATTCCCTTTAACTTCCTTGAAATTGTTATTCGTTGATAATATTTTACGCAATTTTTTTCTGAACTTCTTAATTAAGTGACTCAGTCAGTCAATCGCGATCTCTATTTCACATGGCACTGTAACACCGGATACAGCTCATTTTGAATACAGCTCCCCGGCACTGTCACAGCGGATACAGCTCATTTTGAATACAGCTCTATTCAGTGAACATAAACGAATACAGCTTCTTTCGCATAGCGGAGCTATATTCGAACCAAAGCATATGCAAATTCGAATAAAGCTCCCTATGTTTGAGCAAACGGATGATAAAACGGATTATAAAATAGAAGTCCTAAATGGCCTAAAACATTTAACACCTGTTCCATATACTGCATGTAACATCTATTCCGCCTGTCCGCCGGCAGTCTTATGTAGAAACAAATGTCCAAAATTAAAAGACTTAAAAACCCTTTAAACCGTCCATCTGTCCGACCATCTGTTTGTTGTCCTACCCTGTCTGTTGTATTATCCGTCCGTCTGTCAGGCCTTACCCTGGTGTGTATTGGTGTCATTCCGTCATCAATTTATTTCTGAAATGAAGTACAAAATCACTGTCGCCTTGTGTGCTACCGTCATATGAAAAATATAGGTTTATTGAAAGAAAATAATTCTTCATTATAAACAAAAATGTCATTAAACCATAATTTTCATTCAACTGTCTGTCCAACACGGACGGACAAAAAGACAAACATCCCAGGTCTAAGTACTGCATCCCGAATGGCGGTATGGATCCTAATGATTATATAATGAATTCCGTGCTGCGTATTTGTATAAACAAATGATATTAATTACATGTCTGTGTTGCATCGGGTCACTGGGGTGCTCTATTAAAACAGAAGGTACAAGAACCCCGAATATAGCTCCCATTACATAAGGGGATATATTTGGCAAATAGAGCTCTTCGGGAGCTGTTTTCGTTAATGCGCACTAAATACACCTCTCCGGGGAGCTGTATTTGAAAGGAGCTGTATCCAGTGTTACATTTACATAGCACCTCCACACTCAGCTTTTGTCCAACTGACTCTGGTTTTGCCAATAATTTGAATATATCCAACTTATTTTCAACAAGAACTTTAAAACCTAAACACAGTATTAAAATCAAC
>JAFMSR010000012.1:542342-571357 GCA_022818135.1 Saxidomus purpurata
ACGCCAAATATTTAAGCTCTAGGCCTTGTGGTTTCAGAGAAAAAGATTTAATTTTTCCTATTTTTTGCCATAGCAACCAGAGTTCTGCATGGAATGGAATTCTTTGAACAATTTTGGTAGAGCTTCATGCAAGGAACATTCCTGCATAGTTTTATCAACATTGGCCTAGAGGTTTCAGAGGAGATGTCATTTGAATCAAAATGTTGACGGACAACGGACAATCATCGATCAGAAAAGCTCATCCTGGCATAGCCAGGCGAGCCAAAAAGCAACAGACCGACCGACAAACCGACAAGCTCACTCCTATATACCCCCCCCACCAAACTTCGTTTTGTGGGGGTATAATAAATAGTATTTTGTGATAAAGTTTCTTCAACATGATTAAATGAACAAGAGCTTTAGATGACACTAAACTAGACTTTTCAAAACACTTTGATAGTAAATTGAGATCATTTCTATCATAAAGACTTTAAACTGTTAAAACTAAAGTCATACAAGACGAAACAGTAATGCTGACATAAAAGACGCAGCCAGAGATGTTTTTTCATTTAAATAGCTCTCCTTAAAGTGATTGGGTAGTTTTTCATACACTATTATCTACTTGAAGTGTTTTACAAGAGTTGCATAGACGGATTTGTTCATGATCATTTAAAATATAAGACAAACTGCATATTTTAAACTATTATCCCTTTGTATCGCAAAAAGCAGTTTTAACTACTTTTATTCATAGAATCTTACTTCACATCACAATAACGTACATTACATACATTACATTATAAGTAATTTCAAGTGATATAAACAATCAATTAACAAAAATGAAAAAATTTCAGCTGGGTTGCATTTTCCGTTTCAGGACTGCAGTAATGTGAGACACAAGTTATGTGAGACACATATTTCTCTTTATGTATAGGAATATAAATGATATTCTTTATCAATATAACTTATATGAATTAAATAGATTATACAAAATATAACACCTTGGGTTATTTTTTATTGAATTTAAACAGATGTACTTAAGCACTAACTCAAATTTTGACTCTTTAAAAATCTATTCAGTGTTTTTCATCTTGTAATCTAATTTTTGTTATTTCATTGTATGTATTTTAAACGAAGTTTAGTTTCCAAGCATGGTTTTGATTTACGTATTTTTTCTTGAAGCTTGTGTACAAATCAAAGTACATGCCCTGGAGGCCTCAAATGTAGAAAAATCTAGGTATTCAAATCCATGTGGTGTCGAATTAGTCTATGGTCATTTCTTATTATCAAGTCTGATATCTGTCAACACTTTCTTGTCGTTTCAAATGAATCACTGATTACTGAGGTATGATTACAACATAACTAAATAAATTCAGTCAAAAGTTATCTAATCTGACTTTCATCTTCTGCATATGCCCCACACAGAGATGATGTAGCTATAACCAAGGCTTATCAGTATGAGGCTTTAGCTTGGACATATCAGTCGAATTTTATTTACTGACGAAAGTAAATTTTAATTTGCAACCATCTATCTATGGAATAGACTACATATGGTTGTTATGTGAAATAGTTTATTGCACAAGTTACATATACATATGTATAAAGGCATGCAAAATATGTACAAATGGAGTGGGGGTTGCGATAATTAGTAATGTTGGATTTAATGTATGGTGATTAACCAAACCTAATCTTTTTGCACTCTAATTTTGTATATGGCTGATCATTTTTGTTAATGTTTAATGCTAAAAAAGATGATTCTACGTCAAGTCTATAGGCATTGTTTCCTCTGTATGGAAATTGGCTGCTGTCACATTATGCTTATTTTGATTAAGGGAGTGGAATTTGATACGATAAAAGGTATGTTTTTAAAATCTGAACGAACAACATATCAAGGGAAGTAATCGAAGAAGTTTCAAGTCCAAGACAGAGAAGCAGATAGAGCTTTGTTGCTCCTCGGTATAAACATCATTTTATATAATCTTATGCCTTATTGATGTAACATAGAAGGCTTTTCATATATCAAACTTCAATGTACAGTTCACGTACGGAAAAAATTATTTCGGAAAAAAAATTAATTGGAACCCACGCTTGAAACTACATGTTTGATTGGTCAATTACACTGTCGTTACAGAGTCATTACTAAATATAGCTCAATAGTCAAATCATTGAAATAATAATTTTTTTTTTTATTTTCCTAAGTCTAGAATTCTAACATATAAATTTGCTTCAATTTATATTATTCTTGTACGAAAGAAAAATTATTTAAAAAAAGAACAACTTTATTTGAACCAACGCTTGAAACTACCGTCCTTGCTATAAAAATTTTGTAGCCATTCGTTTTAAATCGTTGTCGTCCAGCGTCCTTACTAAAAATAACTTCATAATCATTCGTTTAAAATTGGCTATTTCCGTAAAATTTAGACTGGTTCGCGATCTCAAATCAAAAGACCGCTTGTTACAAAAGAACACACTGTGAAATCAGTCTACAGTCTAAAAGTAGTTATGTCACCCCATGGAAATTTTACTTACTGCATTCCAATATACATGCTGCCTCCAGAGTGGCGTGTTATAACTTAGATCTATAACAAATGGATTGGGCCACGAGTTACCTTTACAAGAAACAAGAGCTGTCCATAAGACAGCAAGCTCAACTATTGTGGGTATTTGCTAATAAAACAAAACTTTTATCAGTATAATAGCAAAACAAAATTCTGCTATATAAACTAGGAAATTGAATCATAAAAAAAGTCAAAATCTATCACTATATATTTAATTTTTGGTAAATTAATTGTTTGATACAAAATGTACCCCTGAACATTATTGCTAAGTTTGATATAACTACCATAAGTGGTTACTGAGATATGTGCATGATAGTACCTTACATGCAAAACTTTAACCAAATTTTCAAAGTCAAACAAGGGTCATAATTTCTATCAAATTTATACAAGAGTTATCTGACTTGACTGTGTGACACCCCTTAAGACATCAACAAAGTTCAAGTCAATATCATAAGTGGTTACTGAAATATGTGCATGATAGTACCTAGCAGGCAAAACTTTAGCCAAATTTAGTACATGTACCTAGCAGGCAAAACTTTAACCAAATTTTCAAAGTCAAACAAGGGCCATAATTTGTACTAAATTTATACAAGAGTTATCTGACTTGATTGTATGACACCCCTAAGGACAGTAACGAACTTTCAAGACAATATCATAAGTGGTTACTGAGATATGTGCATGACAACCAAAGAAGCAACGCCGACGCACAAGTGACTCTAATAGCACCCCATATTCGCCAAACAGTCGAGCTAAAAATTGAATTAATCAAATGAATTATTAGAATAATCAAGTGAAAAACAAAGAAAGAAAAAAAAAGAGAGAGAAACAAATTGAAGAAAAACATGTACATAAACAATTTGAAGAACAAGAGCTGTCACATGACAGCACGCTCGACTATTCGAAAGGTTGTTGGTAAAATGGGTTTTTTGTCAAAGAACAGGAGTATTGTGTAATTGTCTGTAAGAATTAAGGTCAAAGATATGAAACTTGTTCAAAGACCTTTGTAAATGTACATTACATTCAAAGCCTTACTCTGGATTCTGTAAGCCAAGTGGAGGGAGGAGGGGATAATTTCAAAGAAATACATAACCTTGTAAATTTGATCATGAATAACTTTGTAACTTTTCAAAATTGAAATGTATAGAATTAAAAAAGCATGACCGCTGCATGCTGCATAATTATTCTATGATATTTCAAAAGAAAGCCATTTCGAGTATTTCCATGTGAGTCTGGTAAAAACTGTGACAAAATTCTATGTTAAAAGGGGCATAAATGTCAAAAATCAAAAACATTGGTGAAGATGTTGACAATAAACATACATTTTAAGTCCATAAAAAAAATCAAAGTTAAAAAGGGGCATAAATCTGTCAAAAATCAAAACAGAGTTATGGGGATTGTTTCCTCAGATGTAGATGTTGATGGTAGACACATACTTTGAGTTTCAAGTCAATACCTTTGATAGTATTCAAAACATTTGACTTTATAAAATCTTTTACCAAATATTCTAAGTTAAAAAGGGGCATAAATCTGTCAAAAATCAAAACAGAGTTATGGGGATTGTTTCCTCAGGTGTAAATGTTGATTGTAGACACATACTTTGAGTTTCAAGTCAATACCTTTGATAGTATTCAAGATATTTGAATTTATAAAAATCTTTAACAAAAAAATCTACGTTAAAAAGGGGCATAAATCTGTCAAAAATCAAAACGGAGTTATGAGGATTGTTTCCTCACGTGAAGATGCTGATGGTAAAGATATATTTTGAGTTTCAAGTCAATACCTTTGATAATTTGCAACATATTTGAATTTATAAAAAACTTTAACCAAAAATTCTAAGTTACAAAGGGGCATAAATCTGTCAAAAATCAAAACAGAGTTATGGGGATTGTTTCCTCAGGTGTAGATGTTGATGGTAAACATACAGTTTGAGTTTCAAGTCAATACCTTTGATAGTATTCAGGATATTTGACTTTATTAAAAACTTTAACCAAAAATTCTAAGTTAAAAAGGGGCATAAATCTGTCAAAAATCAAAACAGAGTTATGAGGATTGTTTCCTCAGGTGTAGATGTTGATGGTAAAGATATATTTTGAGTTTCAAGCCAATACCTTTGATAATATGCAAGATATTTGAATTTATAAAAAACTTTAACCAAAAATTCTAAGTTAAAAAGGGGCATAAATCTGTCAAAAATCAAAACAGAGTTATGGGGATTGTTTCCTCAGGTGTAGATGTTGATGGTAAAGATATATTTTGAGTTTCAAGTCAATACCTTTGATAGTATTCAAGATATTTGACTTTATTAAAAACTTTAACCAACGCAGACGCCGACGCCGGGGCGAGTGCAATAGTCTCCTTATTCTTCGAATAGTCGAGCTAAAAACAAACCGCTGAAAAAGTTTGACTGCCTTCAGTGATCGAACAAACACATCACTAAATGGGAACCCCACAGTTATTGAGGGAATGAAATTAGGAAATTAAATGAAACTTACCTAGGTAAGGTGAAGAAGCTAGGTTAAAATTTCATCAACAGCAATCTCCTTAAGGGCTCACACAATGTCAACTCACACTTGGCACATTACTTCTTATTTTGAACTTCAATACTGCTGTTGTCTGTGTAGTGTTAAAGGTGTGAACTGTCCTGCAGAGAAAGATAACATTTTACAAAAGAGTGACGACACTGGTACAGTACCAGAACGGCCCACTACCAGAATGACCCAGTCTAGAACAACCCATTTTAAGTCCAGAATGGCCAACTTCTAAATATTATTAAACTAGTGCTAATATTGATCTACAATAAATAATTTAAGATTTGCATAATTCCTGATAATATAGCTAATAATGTGCATTAGAACAGAGTTTTGTGAACAACCTGTCCAATGTACCAAGTCAATTCAATATCATTCTCTGTACGAGGAAGTTACAGTCTAGACAAAGCCTCATGTGTCCATTTTTCGACGTAGTCGTATACTTTTGATTTGAACTTCCGTTGGTATGGACGCGTTGCTAACCAACTTCGTTATAATGTGACCAATCAGAATCTGCAAATTATTGGCTAGCGTTTCGGTACCGGAATAAGCAGTGTACTGCCCGGGAGCCTTCTGAAACACAAAATGTGTATATTTTTTTATATTATAGTTATTTATAATAAATCATGTTGCAAAAAAAGAAAAAACAGAACACGTTATGTCAAGGTTTCTGGACAGTACGAAGATCAACTTTTGTATTCAACGAGGTGTTGTCCGGGGCCGGACATCTAGCATCATTGATTATTGGCTAGCGTTTGGTACCGGAATAAGCAGTGTTCTGCCGGGAGCCTTCTGAAACACAGAATGTGTTTATTACGTCACCTACGTCGACCATCTTTTTTTTTTAAAGATATTACTTGTTTACTTTATTCTCCAAGTGTGACCTTGACCTTTGAGCGACAACCTGCGTCTTGCACACAACACACTGCCCCCATGTGGTCAACCATGTCAATTCAAAATCTTTCAATTCATGACAAAGTTACAACCTGGATAATTTCATTCAGGCACTGCACACACAGTAAACTCCCAAATTGACAGCAGTTACTATGCTGACTTATTGCAAGCAGGCTGGTCAAAATTTTTCATTGTTTTAATAGCTTACTTTCTCAAAGGAATGTTGTGCATGTTTTTTTGGAATTCTTCGGTGAATGGCGCAGATGAGTATTCGCATCTTCAAGAATTTTTCCATTTACCTGAAAAGAAAATAAATAAAAAAAACTTAGCAGGCAGCTTTATTTGCAGTCCAATGAAAAAGGAACTTTACATATACATTCCTTTTCATTTGAAGGCAAATAAAGCTGCCCACTAAGTATTAATATGAACTACTCTTATCACTCTTCCTGACTACTTACTTTCATAGGTTAAAACTGTCTCAAGTTACTGCCTTTGAGAGCCAATTACCTTTAATATTTAGTGATACAATAGTTGGGCATTCACCTCAGGATTGGAGGGTCCCGGGTTTGATCCCTGCCAATGCTGGTAGTGTCCTTAACCAAGACACAGATATTTCCCTATTGCCTAACTCTCTTCAATGTTGATTCCATTATGAGTGAACTAAGAATTATATGTACTACTCCTATCACTCTTCCCGACTTCTTACTTTCGTAGAATAGACTAAACTAGATATTGTACTCAGACAGCAATTGTTCCATACAAATTTAACTATGCATGTTTTGTTAAGACATGAAGATTTGGAAATCTGTATAGAAAAGTGAAGTGCAACACCCACAAGGAACCAGACCCACTCACAGAAGGGTAAATCATCCAACTATGAGAAATGGTTGCGGACGAATGACACACTTTGGCTTTGGCATCAACTAAATGAAGGCACTGCTTACTGAAGTGCAACAAGTAAAGGCCATCACAGAAAGATAGGATGCCACAACAAAACACATACTAAAGTAAAAAGTGGAATCTATTTCATCTACCTAAGTATGGAATAATTGGACAAAGCTTAACTACACTACCTCCAAAAAAAATCCATCTCCATCTCTGAACAATACTCTGCCGCACATGTCGACACTGGATTACCTCATGGTTCAACGCAGACACTGGCCCAAGAAAGGGACCTCTGCTAGGATGCAACCCCCTCCTTCTGATGACGGGGACAAGAACAGTTTAAAGCGACACGGGCTGCATATCGTGCCATACTGTTCCTCGCCCTACAGAAGTACCCTAGTAATTGATCATTGATGTCTTGAAGCTGAAGTCTAAGGCGGACAAGCGAGACGTAGCACGACAGAGCACTGGTATGAAGACTTCTGATGGTCTTTGCTTGAGGTGATGCCATTGGAAAGGCTGCAGTCTATGGCAGACGAGCAAGACGTAGCTTACACGACACGCCAACACGCTCCCCCACAACTGAGCACGGGGTGCGATGACTTGTAATGGTCTTTGCTTGTTGCACTTCAGAAAGCAGTGCCTTCGTTAAGTTGATACCAAAGCCACAGTTTGTCATTTGTCCGCAGCCATTCCTCATAGTTGGATGATTAACTCTTATGTGAGTGGGTCTGATTATTTGTGGGTGTTGCACTTTACTTTTAAATACAGATTTCCATATCTTAATGTCTTCATGTAACATGCATAGCCAAATTAGTACGCAACAATCGCTGTCCGAGTACAATATTTCGTTTAATCTAAGCTACAAGAGTAAAAAGCCAGGAGGAGTGATAGGAGTAGTACATGTAATTCTCAGTTCACTCAGAATGGAATCAACATTGAAGAGAGTTAGGCAATAGGGAAATATCTGTGTCTTAGTTAAGGACACTACCAGTATGGGTGGGAATCAAACCTGGAACCCTCCAATCCTGAGGTGAATGCTCTACTATTGTGTCACTAAACATTTAGGGTAACTGATGCTCAAAGGCAGCAACTTAAGACAGTTTTATTTTTGAGTTCCTTGAATATGACCTTTAAACTTCTTGTGACAATTGAGATGATTTATTCAAACATGATTGGCAATAACTCTATAAAACAGTATCTTAAATGAACTTACTACTTGAGACGCTGCGACAGACAAAACTATTTATCCTTGAATTTGATAATGGCAAGAACTGTTACCTGTACTTGCTGGTTTGATATAGCACTTTTGTGACTAGGACTGTTTAGACAGAAAGAAATTGTAAAAATTCTACTCAGAACAGGGGTTTCTGAGCAGACTTTCAAGTTCAGTCAAAGTCAAGTAGCCAGTAGCCAATGCCTTGCAAAGAAGTGGTTAAGGTAATAGAGGTAAAAAAGGTTTTATAAATATATTTGATTATATATTTATTAACATACCAAAAATATTTAACAAAATTAATGCAGAAAAACCATCCAGTGTTAAGACCTACTTACTGACTACATTGTACAAATGAAATACATAAAATTCTGAACTGATAATTAAGTAAATGGAACTGTTCTGAATACACATTAATAAATTGCCTACTTTTAAACATTTTATTAGACGGAAAAACTACTTTCAAGCATAATTTAAATCCTTTCTTTAACAAAACACTTTGTTCAAATGATTGCACTAATCAGTTTTTAGGTCAGTCCTTATAATGAAACAAACTTGCAGCTTAACAGAAATTTTTGTCAAAAATGATTGGCCAAAATGGTACTTAAAGGAAATTTATCTTAACAAAGGTTTTGTCTTGACAGAAATTTTTGTCAAAAATGATTGGCCGAAACAGTCCTCTAAATGATCCTACTGGTTAATGAGAAGCTTTTGATAAAAATGATTTGCCTAAAATAGTCCTAACAGGAGTATTCAAATGGCATAAATGCTTTAATTTCTGAAACAGTTAAATTATCTTGCCATTTGACTATCACATATATAATCTCAACCACTTGCTTTCTCTCTTCAAAGCACTAAGATACTGGAAAATGACTATACTGGACAGCCTACTGGGTATATCTCAGTTTAAAACCTGTTACCAAGATATTAAATTTGTGCCTAACCTAGGAAGCCTGCTTGGCATAGCCAACTTGAAGACAGACTTACCATAAAGCACATTCAGATGGAGTATTCAGGGCATGACAAAAAAAATTAGCTCAAGCAAGGATCGAGATTACAGACCTACAAATATCTCTATATATTTTTTTAAAAATTTACAAAAGATCAAAACATTTGTATACTGACTGACCTAAAAACCATCACATTATTTTTGTGCACACAGTTTATAAGATGCTAACCACTAGCTTTCTTTCTCTAAGGCACTTAACTTGTGCCTAACCCAAAAAGCTTGCTAGTTTTAGATTTTCTAATATTTGTACAAAAAGTCCCAAATGAAATATTAACATATTCAAATTTTGTTGCTAATCAAAGTTGAAGATGAATAATTTTCAATGATGAGAAACCAAAGGCCAATTAAGGCTCATGTACACAAAAGCCATTACTCGTTACATAGTTTGATTTTGTTGGAAATGATTGGAATAAACTGTCCTTAAAATGAAGTTTATATTTCTTACAGGATCTCTTTGTAAAAAAATGACTTAGCCTTATTATGAACTTTCTAAACTACAAGAAGTCTTTGACAAAAACAATAGGTCAGAACAGTACCTTAAAATGAACAAAATAGTGTTAAGACCTAGTTACTGACTACATTGTACAAATGAAATACATAAAATTCTGCACTGATAATGAAGTAAATGGAACTGTTCTGAATACACATAAATAAATTGCCTACTTTTAAACATCTTTTTACAAGGAAAAACTACTTTCAAGCATAAATGAAATCCTTTCTTTAACAAAACACTTTGTTCAAATGATTGCACTGATCAGTTTTTAGGTCAGTCCTTATAATGAAACAAACTTGCAGCTTAACAGAAATTTTTGTCAAAAATGATTGGCCAAAATGGTACTTAAAGGAAATTTATCTTAACAAAGGTTTTGTCTTGACAGAAATTTTTGTCAAAAATGATTGGCCGAAACAGTCCTCTTAATGATCCTACTGGTTAATGTGAAGTTTTAGTTAAAAAAAATTTGCCTAAAATGGTCCTAACAGGAGTATTCAAATGGCATAAATGCTTTAATTTCTGAAACAGTTAAATTATCTTGCCATTTGACTATTATATATATAATCTCAACCACTTGCTTTCTCTTTTCAAAGCACTAAGATACTGGAAAATGACTATACTGGACAGCCTACTGGGTATATCTCAGTTTAAAACCTGTTACCAAGATATTAAATTTGTGCCTAACCTAGGAAGCCTGCTTGGCATAGCCAACTTGAAGACAGACTTACCATAATGCACATTCAGATGGAGTATTCAGGGCATGACAAAAAAAATTAGCTCAAGCAAGGATCGAGATTACAGACCTACAAATATCTCTATATTTTTTTTTAAAAATTTACAAAAGATCAAAACATTTGTACACTGACTGACCTAAAAACCATCACATTATTTTTGTGCACACAGTTTTATAAGATGCTAACCACTAGCTATCTTTCTCTAAGGCACTTAACTTGTGCCTAACCCAAAAAGCTTGCTAGTTTTAGACTTTCTAATATTTGAACAAAAAGGCACAAATGAAATATTAACATATTCAAATTTTGTTGTTAAACAAAGTTAAAGATGAATAATTTTAAATGATGAGAAACCAAAGGCCAATTAAGGCTCATGTACACAAAAGCCATTACTGGTTACATAGAAAATGACTTGCTCTAAATATGAATCTTATAACCAAAAAATTGTCAGAACAGTCCCTAAAATGAATCTTATGAAAAATTATTGTCAAAATGAGTTGCCTAAACAATCCTTAAAATGATCCTACTACCCTATGAGAAATGAGAGGTTTAATCAGTTCTTAAATTAACCTACTGTCTTATGGTCAAAATGATAAGTCTTAACAGCAATTTTAAGAAACTCAATAATATAAAGACTGCTATGGCACCATAAACCTTGAATTTCTAACACTTTTACCTCTATTACCTTAACCACTTCCTTGCAAGGCATTGGTTACTGGCTACTTGACTTTGACTGAACTTGAAAGCCTGCTGGGTATACCCCAGCTTGAAACAGACTAACAGAAACAATAAAACAAAATGTTCAAGTAGAGGTAGCAGTTCTTGCCAGACCAACCCATGAGAACTAGGCTTAGGGCCCCAACAAAGAATTGCCTGAAATGTTTTGTCCATGAACCCAAAAAGCAGACAAAAGCAAACACTGATTTCCTGGGACCACCATGAACGCAGACACAGAGAGACATAAATGTGTAGTTGAAGTTTTTTCAACAATTATAAAAACAAGCGGAAAGAGTAATACATGAAATACTGGTATAATAACCCTTTATCACATCTTGAGCCCTAGTTGTAACCTTTACCATCAAAGCAATCTTTAACACAACTTGATCTTCTGATGAAACTGTTTCAGGTGTGCATTTTCTATGTGAAAATTGTACTCCCTTTTTTTTAGTAATATTAGATTTTAGGTTTATTTTATTGCTCATATCTTAAAACCTTAATTTAAATCTAATTAATTAATAAATTAATTGATCGATTTATCAATTGATCAATTAATTAATTTATTTTTATTATTAATTATTCATTGATATTAGTTTTTATTTATTATCTTAAAACCTTAATTTAAATTTAATTAATTAATTAATAAATTAATTAATTAAATAAATTTCTTTATTTTTTGCTGTTTTTGATTACTAAATCTATTAATATAACCTATCTACCTATTTATTTATTTATTTATTTATATAGCAATACAATTGTCACATAGAAGACACACAACTGCAAACAACTAATGTATGCAAACTAAAGAAAAGCTATAAATGTTTTAAAACCACCTTCACAGACTTTAAAATCATAATCAAAAGGGATATGTGCATGTCAGTAAAAGCACATGTGAATGAAATCCACTCATAAACTAAGACCAGTTTTCAGGTCTTCCATAAATGATCTATGTTACCACGGTTGACTGCCTATATCAATATGAAAAAACATACTCTACGGTTATTCAATGTTATTTAATCTGTATTTGTTTTCATTGTCAAATTAACTACAACTACACATTACCTGTAACATTCTATAGTGTACATGTCCTCTGTGGCTGTATTGATGTCAAGATGATCAAGTCTTCATCAATGGAAAGAGCCAATTCTCAGACAGATAAACCTAGCATACTGCCACTCTGTACTTTGCATCTCACAAGCAGTAAGTATTTACCAGAATGCCCGTTTAACCTGAAAATAAAGAGTATATAAAAGCATCCAGAGGTGCTCCCTAGACCATGTGTTTCAAAAATAACAGCACAATTCTGAAAAACGAATATACTGAGGGGGGGGGGGGGGGGGAATCATTCAAGAGCTACTGCTGGAAGTGATCAATACCCCGAGTTGCCTATGCGCTGCTCACAAAACGAAAGGAGTATCAGTGCAAAAGTACATGGAGTGACGAGTATGTTTTATTTAATATATATTCAGCACAGCTTGAATCTGCCATGAATAAATGATAAACATATCTTAAAGAGTGCAATGAATAAATAATTTAAAAAAAAAAAAAAAAACCTATACGTAATTTATGTTTATATACTAAAAGTAACTTATAATGCACCTCTTGCCTTTTTTTCTTCTTTATCTTAATACTGACCCTTTCAATATCTACCAGATTACTTTTAGCTATGAAATCAGTGCAAGAAAGCTATCGTGTCTTGCATTTATGAAAATATTGGGTAGATACTTTAAGGGCCTCATTTCTGTATAAATTTCTGTTGTTACAGAATACAAAATTGGTGATATGTATCCATTGGTTCCTTTGTTATGGCACTAGACGGACCAACAACATTCTCACAAAGTAATACTTATATGGCTATACTATTGCTCTCTCCGTTGTTCTTTTAGCCAAATAATGAAATTATAGTCACATAACAGACTGAATGAACAGAATTTACATATTTGAATTACGTATCTCTTCTTAAAGTTTGTGCATTAATCAAATTTCATGCCCCAGAGGCCTTGAATGTAGAAACTAGATGGGTGTTCAGTAGAACACTTGTGTCACCCTCTTATGCTTTGTCAGAGTAACCAATAATTTTGTGACAAAATCTAAGTACAAAAAGAGGCATAACTCTGTCAAATATGACCTTGACCTACAAAATTTGGCGGCATCATGACCCTTATGTCATAAGCAATGCAATTTGAAAGTTTGATGAAGAAATCTTAAGAAATGGCAAAGTTATAGCCAACATTAAGTTTTCGTGACAAAATCTAAGTACGAAAAGGGGCATAACTCTGTTAAATATGACCTTGTTCTACAAAATTTGGCGGCATCACAACCCTTTTGACACAAGCAATACAATTTGAAAGTTTGATAAAGAAATCTTAAAAAATGGCAAAGTAATAGCAAAAATCTAAGTATAAAAAGGGGCATAACTCTGTCAAATATGACCTTGACCTACATAATTTGGCGGCATCACGACCCTTATGTCATAAGCAATGCAATTTGAAAGTTAGATGAAGAAATCTTAAGAAATGGCAAAGTTATAGCCAACGTTAAGTTTTCGTGACAAAATCTAAGTACAAAAAGGGGCATAACTCTGTCAAATATGACCTTGACCTACAAAATTTGGTGGCATCATGACCCTCTTGTCATAAGCAATACAATTGTGAAGTTTGATGAAGACATCTTAAGAAATGGCAAAGTTATAGCCAACGTTAAGTTTGTGTGACGGACGGACGGACTGACGGACGGACGGACGGACAAAGCGATCCCTATGTGTCGCCTTTTCTCTGAAAGGGCGACACAAAAATATGAGTTTAACTGTAACTTTTGACAAGGCAATTCATAGACTTGCATCCATGGATCAATTATATTTTGCATTCCAAATACTTGGCGGCATCTAATGACAGCAACTTCTGGATTATTACAAATTATCTGACACACAATCTGACACACATTTTTGTAATAAAACCTATAGAACTTTTGGTTTATTAAGGAGAAATCTACATGAATGCTCACAAGTTACAAGCCTATAGAGGACTCATCAGACCAGTTTTAGAATATACATGCTCAGTATGGGATCCCCACCAGTTATATTTAAAAGACAAATTATAAGCAGTACAGAAATGCTCAGCAAGATTCATTACTTCAAATTACAACTTCGATCCAGGAAGCATGACTGAAATTTTAGGAAAGTTATAATTAGATTCTTTAAATGGAAGTAGGAAACAGAGTCGTCTTATTTCATTCTGCAAGGGTTTGACTCTGGTGAATACGTTTGTTAAGGAAATCAGAAAAAGTGAATAGATAGTCCAACACTTGACGCAAGCGCAGTGAAATAATGTTGGTAAGATGTATCACCGTATTCAATCAAAATCAAGATCAAGAAGATCACAATTCTCTGGTAATGCACTGAATTTTTTCCAACACATGGATCCCTTCATAGTTTAAATTTAATGCATGCAACACTTTAACCAAGTTTAAAATAAAATAGGACTGAAGTTCAGTCAAGAGTTTTGTAACTTAACACACTGATATCCCCAAAAACTTTATCTGTTTATTGAAGCTTTCAAATAAATCCCACAACCCTTAACAGAACTGATGTCCGAGTGTGACATTAATCCTAAAACATTCATAAATAAAGTGCATATTAACCTTGTTCCTTTGGTCCACATTAAAAAAAAATTGGTGTTCAGCTCCAACAGGTAAATCAAGTCTTCTGACATCTTCCCTCACTCTGTATGTCTGTATAAAGAATTTAAATTTGTACATTTCAGTCTTCACCTCTTGACTGTGTTAGAAACTTTGAAGATTACTGTTAGCAGTAAACATGTGCAACAATGACTTGAGAATACATCTCACTTGTCCTTTTAATCCTCATTGATCAATAATAAACAGATCAACTATTATATTCAGTTTACCTCTAGGCTGTCAAACATAATTGTACATTCACACTATCAAGTTTTACTAATATCCACATCATATCAATGTCAGGCTTCACAAGATTTTCTTTGAGTTTTTCCTGTAACTCTATAATTGTTCAGACAAGTAACATTGGAGCTTGATTTGAAGAACATTGGTAGAAGTCAACTAGACAATGCTACTAAGTAACTAGCATCTTGTCCATGTATTTTTGGAAGATTACCTTGTATTAGTCAAAGTAATGACCCTAGACCCCTGAGCAGGACTGCTTTTGACTACAAGAGCACAATCTCAATAATTTTCAAGAGGGCCACTAATCAAAATGTCAATCCAAACATCTAAACTCTACTGGTTCCCAACATGTTAATCGGACGCCAAACGCAACTCAGTGCTCGAATTATTCTTTACCCTACTGACCGCACGTCAGTCTGTCTTTGCAATGAGTGCAGATCATGATCACTCTGCACACCAATGGCCTGTAGAACTACTGTGTGCTATAATAATTTTTTAATACTGACTTATTACGTTATAGTAACACTGTACAGTACAGTATAGAACTACCATAGATGGCTGGTTTTGATATAACAAGAGGGCCATGATGGCCCTATATCGCTCACCTGTCTACCATTGGCTATATTAGGTTATTAATAGCAGAAAAGGGTCAATTTTTACCTTTGGCTCATGATTTTTTTTTTTAATAAGCCTACGTTAAATCAAGAGACCCCTGGGCAGGGTTAATTTGGACCCTGTGGTCATGATTTGAACAATCTTGGTAGAGAGTCATGCCACATGCTGAATATCTAAACTCTTGGCCTCATTTTTTGCTGTCTGATCATGATCTGCATTGTAAACTATTCATTTTATGCTGTCTTGTTATGCTATGCACTATCATCAGCTATTCACTATTTTGATGACTGATCATGATCTGCACTGTTTACTATTCATTCTTTTGCTGTCTGATCATGATCTGCACTGTTTGTGATGCATTATTTTGCTGTTTGATCATGATCTGCATGGTTTGCTATTCATTATTTAGCTGTCTGATCATGATCTGCACTGTTTGTTATTCATTTTTTGTTGTTTGACCATGATCTGCACTTTTTTCTATGCATTATTTTGCTGTTTGATCATGATCTGCACTGTTTGTAATTCATTATTTTGCTTTCTGCTCATGATCTGCACTGTTCACTTTTCATTATTTTGCTGTTTGATCATGATCTGCACTGTTTGCTATTCATATTTTGCTGTCTGCTCATGATCTGCACTGTTTGTTATCCATTATTATGCTGTTTGATCATGATTTTCACTGTATGCTTTTAATTGTTTTGTTGTCTGGGTATGATATGTAATGTTAGCTATCCATTATTTTGCCGTGTTATCATGATCTGTACTGTTCACTCTTTATTTGTTTGCTGTCTGCTCATGATCTGCACTGTAAGCTTGTCATTATTTTGCTGTCTGATCATGATCTGCACTTTTCACTTTTAATTTGTTTGCTGTCTGCACATGATCTGCACTGAAAACATTTTATTATTCTGCTGCCTGATGATGATCTGCTCTGTAAGCTATTCATTATTTTGCTGCCTGATGATGATCTGCACTGTAAGCTATTCATTATCTTGCTGCCTAATCATGACATGCACTGTTTGGTTTCATTACTTTGCTGTCTGCTCATGATCTGCACTGTTGGCTATTCATTTTTTGCTGTTTGCTCATGATCTGCACTGTAAGCTATTCATTTTTCGACGTAGTCATATACTTTTGATTTGAACTTCCGTTGGTATGGACGTTGCTAACCAACTTCGTTATAATGTGACCAATCAGAATCTGCAAATAATTGGCTAGCGTTTGGTACCGGAATAAGCAGTGTACTGCCTGGGAGCCTTCTGAAACACAAAATGTGTATATTTTTTTATATTATAGTTATTTATAATAAATCATGTTGCAAAAAAGAAAAAACAGAACACGTTATGTCAAGGTTTCTGGACAGTATGAAGATCAACTTTTGTATTCAACGAGGTGTTGTCCGGGGCGGACATCTAGCGTCATTGATTATTGGCTAGCGTTTGGTACCGGAATAAGCAGTGTACTGCCGGGAGCCTTCTGAAACACAAAATGTGTTTATTTTTTTTATATTATAGTTATTTATAATAAATCATGTTGCAAAAAAAGAAAAAACAGAACACGTTATGTCAAGGTTTCTGGACAGTACGAAGATCAACTTTTGTATTCAACGAGGTGTTGTCCGGGGCCGGACATCTAGCGTCATTGCTTTTTAATAAGAAGGTAAGAAACTCAGGTGAGGTTCTTTCCGGTTCATGTGCAGAAGATTTACAAAAGTGGAAAAATCATAAAAAATGGCAAGATTACGTGTTACAAATGGTAATTTTCACCAAGCACAGATAAACTCTTTATTTTCGGGTTTTCAGTGCACTGCCATATCCTTAATTTCTTTGTATTTTGCCCTGATGAAATCCGTTGGTCTGCTAATACTGTTGATGACATTGTTATACATGGACATAATTTATATTCTAAAATTATATTACAAGGAAATGTTCAAAATCCAAGGTATCTTGGTCATTGGGAATTGCCTGAATATGTGTCAGATTTTTCAAATAATGCAAACGTATATGTTTACTCGGATATTTTTTATGGTATTGTAAACAACAGATTTGATGTACGGTTTGATGACCCAGTTACAAGCTCAACAGTACGACATGCACTTTCTTCAAGTTTAGAGGTTTCAGATTATGTGCTTGCAACATTTGGAGCTACCACTGTTGCTTTGTTTCATTCTAGCACAAATTGGTATGTATTTGATCCGCATGCACGGAACAGGCATGGCATGATTAGCCCTGAAGGAACGGCATGTCTGATTAGATTTTCTGATCAAAGCGAGTTAAGAAACTTTTTAATTTCAGAATTTTATAGTCAGCCATTTAATCTGTCACCTGTTGTATTTGAAGCTGTAACAGAGCAAAATATAAATCAAACAATAGAAATTCCTTCTACATTAAATGAAGTTTCAGACATGACATGCAAAATAAAGATGAAATTATAAAATTAACTAATCATGGAGATAATAATTTAAATATACATGAAAAGTCCGACAATTACCAAATACATGGACACTTACATCCGGTGAACATCAACAGTCTTTCAGGTGATTATAGGAAGTATGAAGACTTTATTCGATTAGGCTTATCACATTCCTGTCACTGTTGTTCAAGGCTTTTATTTGCTGACCAGATGCAACATTTTTTGACATCATTTATTGTGATGTCAGGAAATGGAACTGTATTTGAGGTAAAAACTTCTGAAACCTATTGTTCTAGATGCTTTAGTAGACTGCAGAAAAAGCAATTTCCAGCTATGTGTACTTTAAATAATTTAGATGCTGGCTCTGTTCCTAGTGTTTTAAGATCTTTGGGTGTTGCCGAGCAAAAAATGATTTCTCAGATTCAAAGCTTTCTTACAATTGTTATACTACCAGGCGGACAGTATGCCGAAAAAGGTCTTACTATTCATTTCCCTCTTGATCTGAATACCTACTTTGAAAGACTTGTACCTTTAATGAATGAACACTTTATCATTATCTCCCAAAACAAATCCTCTACTACTGCACATTCTGTAGTTGTAAGAAAACTTGTTGACTTCAAGAAATTTACAGATGCTATTCTATGGTTAAAACATAATAATGCACTCTATAAACAATTTCCAGATATTAACTCTTTTGGTCTAGGAGTTCAATCTGAACAGGAGTTTAATTATTCATATGTCATTAATACTATGGAGAATGGTCCACAATCATCAACAATTCCCACAGATTATTGTTTACCAGAAATAAATGCTACTGAGTGGGTTACAGCTACCAAACAACTTGAACTTCCCACACAGTTCAATCAGCCTATTTGGATTACTGATGTCCCTCCTGGTGAAGAGTTGGCCTTTCCACATTTATTTCCATATGGCTCAAATGGACTTACTGAAGACTGGTACTATAAACTCTCGGTTTTGGATTATTTTAAGCACCGACTTTATAACAAAGATTCTAGATGGAGAACAGATATCCCTTATTTGCTGTATGCTGTTAATCATATGGAACAGCGAAGACTGTCTGATTTAATAAATATACAGATGCGAATTTTCCATCCTAAAACATCTTCCTTTTCTGCGGGACACTTATCTGAGTCTATTAGAAATCCTGAACTCTGTCAGCATTCCTTCATGTTCATGAAACAAATAAGAGGTACAGCAGCATACTGGACAGATATTCTTGGTAATCTTTTAGCAACTGTTAAATGTCTTGGACCTCCAACCTTCTTTGTAACTTTATCAGCACTGCAAATGTTACTTACAGGAAAATCCTATTCTGAAAGTTGTAAAAGGAAGTCGGTAAGTTCTGCAATGTGTAAAGATCCTCTCATGGCTTCTTTACATTTTGAAAGAAGATGGAAGGCTTTTTTTAAATATATCTTGAAAGGTAAATCAGCTCCATTGGGAAAAATTGTAGATTACTTTGCGCGTATAGAATATCAAAATCGTGGCAGCCGCATCTGCATATATTCTTATGGGTTGAAAATGCTCCCTCACTGAATACTGCTTCTTCTAAAGAAATAACATCTTTTATTGATAAGTACATCTCTACGCATATTCCAAGTGAGGATACAGATAGACATTTACATGAACTTGTAAAAACTTTGCAAGTACATCATCACACATTAAGCTGTCGTAAAAGAGGTACGTGTAGGTTTGGTTTTCCAAGATCAGAAACATTTGAAATAAAAATTCTTTTAAACTGTGATTACTCAAGTTCTTACAATAGAGGTAGGTTTTATGAAACTAAGCGAACATCAGCTGACCTGTATATAAATGCTTACAATCCAAATTTATTAAGAAGGTGGAGGGCTAATATGGACGTACAGATGGTCAGTGGTGTTCATGGTTTGGCGTATTATGTATGTTGCTATATTGCGAAAGCTGAGCCAGATGATCTTAAAAATGCATTAGGTTCAGTTTTCAATGAAATATCATCATCATCTCCTTCATATTCTCTACGAAAACAGATGTATTTAATTGGCAACTGTGTGTTGAAAACCAGACGTTTGAGTGCGCAGGAAGCTGCCGCAAGACTTGGAGAATTACAGCTTGTTTGGACATCAAGATCGGTTGTTTTCTTAAATACATATGCATGCGATAAAAGATATAAACTCTTACAACCAAAACATATACGTGATCAACTTCCAGCAGATAGTACAGACATATTTTGCAAAAACATTATAGACTACACCCAAGATAGGCCTGATGATCTTGAAAATATATCATTGCTTAAGTTTGCTTCCTTGTATAAGTTGTCTACATCAACTGATGTCATTTCATCTTCAAAGTGCTTACCATGTATTAAATTAAAAAATATTCCAAAGATTATGCAGAAAAGAAGACGGCCTGCAGTGATTCGTACACCAAAATTTGTTGGAAATACTGAACAATTTTATTACTCTTTATTAATGTTGCACCTGCCTTTGCACTCTGAGAACACATTGATCCTTCCTTTTAATTCTGCGTCTGAAGCATTTGCTTTTAAAAACAAAAATTTTGATGTTGAAGATTTTGAATACACGGCATGATCTGGAAAATGTGATTCGCATGATAAGATACAGTCATGATGACATTGGTTTTATGGTTGCACCAAATACCCATTAAGTACACAATTCTTCTGATGAAATTGCAGATGAATATAATCTCCTTGCATCAGATAATTTAGATGATAGAACTGACTTAAATGTGATTGATCAAACAGATGATATGTATCATGATGTTAATATTGAAGAGTCTTTGCATTCTTTGAAAGTTAATATCCTGTCTCCTAATGAGTTAAAATCTGAAATTGAGAAGTTCACTGTGGATCAGAAGCAAGTGTTTTCTGTAGTAACTAAACATTTTGAAAGTAGATGTAAAAACCCATTGAGAATATTTGTAACAGGGTCTGCAGGGTGTGGCAAATCCTTTTCGATTAAAATTCTTGTTGAATGGTTACGCATCTATACTCCGCTTTTCTCTGGGTCAGATCCAGTCCTTATATGTGGTCCCACAGGGATGAGTGCAAAAAATATTGGGGGAAAAACATTACATTCAGCATTCAAGCTTCCCATTCAACATGGTAGAGAACCTGTTTATAGAGAATTGAGTTCTCGCAATTTACAAGAAATGAGAAGAGCTATGAAAAGTATCCATAGTGTTCTTATAGATGAAATTTCTATGGTTTCTTCGTCAACTTTATCTTATATTAATAAGCGTTTGTGTGCTGTGAAAGAAAGCAATGATTATTTTGGTTCATTAAACATTTTTCTTATTGGTGATTTTTTCCAATTAAAGCCAGTTAGAGGGCAGTTTTGTTTCAAAGATTTGACACTATGGTCCTTGTTTGATTGTTACACGTTAAATCAGAATATGCGCCAAACATTTGACAGTTCTTATGCTGACTTGCTATCAAGAGTCAGAACAGGTAATATTCTTGATTCAAATATAACATTACTACAGAGTCGCATTATACAAGAAAATGACCCAAATTTTACTGGAATACTTAGAATATTTCCCACAGTATCAGAGGTAAATGCGTATAATGACTGGTTTTTAGAGAGTAGTGATCAGCCACTTATTTCTGTAGAAGCAGAGCATTCATTTTCAACTGACAATGTAGAGAATGCAGTTGATGTTTCCAATTTTATACCAGAAGATGACCGAGATGCCGGAGGTTTGCCACATTCCTTAACAATATCTATACATTCCAGAGTTATGCTTATAAGGAATATTGCTACTGATTATGGCTTAGTTAATGGTGCTCTAGGGTTTGTTCAGTTTGTTCAGTTTGAAAATTCTAGCCCATGTAGAATTTTTGTGAAATTTGATGACCCTCATGTTGGACGCCTATTTATGATGATGAACATGAAGCAGTACCAATTGAAAAAGTATCACAGGAATATTTCTTTAAAGGCACTACTATAATCAGAACACAGTTCCCATTAATTCCTGCTTGGGCTTGTACAATACACAAAGTACAGGGTATAACTTGTGACAAAATTGTTGTTTCATTAGGTCCAAAATTGTTTGCAGATGGTCAAGCCTATGTTGCTTTATCAAGAGTTAAATCTTTAGCTGGTCTTGGAATTCTTGCTTTAGATCCAAGAAAAGTTAAAGCTAATAAAGATGTGATTGCATATTATAATAGTTTGCAAACCATTGTAAATCACCCACATTAGTTTTCAATTTTGAAGTTTACTTGTATTTAAACAGTGGGTCATCAGAACTTAAAAAGAAAATTGAAGTTTATTTTTGACCTAGTGACCTACTTTCTCATTAGTTGAGCTACAGCCTTGAAATTTGGATCACTTGCACACTTTTCCATGCAGAATTGAATGTTGACTTAGATTTTGACCTAGTGACCTACTTTCTGATTAGTTCAGCTTCAGCCTTGAAATTTTGACCATTTGTGCACTTTTGCATGAAGAATTGAATGTTGACCTAGATTTTGACCTTGTGACTTTTTAGCTCTGACACTATGGCCCTTCTGTTTCAGCTTTGAACTTGACTCAGGTGAGTGATCCAGGGCCATCATGGCCCTCTTGTATGTAAATCTATTCACTTTCAGTAGATCTTTTTGCATCTTAATGTCATATATTATTTTTACAATCAATGACATTTACATCTACATTGATTTTATCATTTGACTTGGATAAAATCTATCTGAAAAGTATAAAATCTGACTTTGCGGGAAAAATCCACAAAAAATAATACATGTTTTAACCCTTTTAATGCTGAATTTAAGCAATGGACTAATCCGTCTTCAATTTTTAGACCTATCCATTGTTATTTTCGAGATTTCGGGATATAAATTGGAAAATGAGCAACCAACAGCAAAGAGCCTGCTCAGCTGGCACGTTTTGTGCCGGCTGACCTGGCTCTTTGCTGGTGGCAAAGGCTTTTCATATTCGGTTCCTGCATTGTAAGGGTTAAAATAAATTTCATTCCTCCTGGATGGGCAACCAACATGTAACACTTAGTCTTTTTATGTTGCAAGGTAGACTTATAGAATGTTATTTTACATAATGACAAAATAACTGAATATCTATTGTTTAATACACTAGAAAATATAAACTTAATGGTAAAAGCATTATGCTTCAACTGTAATTTCACTGGACTATGAAGGGAGACGACCAAGTATTATCACAAAAGTCTTAAAATATTCATATTTGTGTCACCTGCTACAACTGTAGGCGTGACATACAAGGATCACTTCTCAGTTGTCTGACTGTTTTGACTGTATTATATTAGACTGGATCCCTGAATATTGTACAATAGTGTTTAAAATCAATAAAATTCTGTTTCACTTACTCTGAAGTTGATTCTGAAACTGAAATTGTACCATAATTGTTTTGCTCCACTTCTAGATATTATAGCAAATGGTTGGCATAATTTAAAAAGTCTGTCTGTTCATATTAAACAAATGTCTCTAAAAATACAAATGTTTGACATAATTAAAACATATTGTCTGTTCATAGTAAACTAATACATATACATGTAATACTATGTGAATACCAAGATTTTGTTAACTATAACTATAAATAATGATTATATAACATTATTATAACTTACTTTCAACATTTGAAAACAATTGAAATAATTGTTATACATAATAATATTATGTTAAGATAATTTCTGAATAATTTGTTACACATTCTTGGACTGTATTTTCACAGACTGACTCTAGCCCACCAAAAGATGTTGTAAGTCCTAGAAAAGAGGAAAGAAATATTCATCCGCTCCGAGTTATAGTTACTCATGTTGAAGATCCGAAACCACATTCAACTGGAAAAAGTACTCAGCAAATGATGGAAGCTGTTGTTGCCTCAGATACACATGCCTACAAATTAGAGGTTTTTAATAGTATGGCTTTCCCTCTCATAAAAGTCAACAACAGCTTGATGATAATAAATGCGGTTGTAAGGCCTAAACAGATCTGTGCCTATACCTACACAAAGATCATGAGGATTCCACCAGTAACACCATCGAAAGCAGCAGTGGATGAGGCTGAAACACTCAGAGGACTTTTGTTGAAAGTAGAAAGTCCACAGAAGACGGTTGCTGAAATCCTGACATTGAAGGAGGGTACATTCTTCTCTCTTGTAGCCAGAGTCATAGAGGTAAAACATTGCTGTAGTTTAAGTGTTCACATTTTTTCAGTGAAATGATGGGATGTGTCAATACTTCACCAAATTCATCAACCAAAAGTGCTCAATTTCTTTTTGCTCTGGTGAACAATATGATTGTCCAAGCTAAAGATAGAACAAACCTTTAAAAGCCTTAAGCACTAATCAAATTTTAAATAACTTCACAAAAATATTCATTGTGTGGCCTTCCACTGAAATTGCTCAAATAGTTCTGCTTCACTGAAAAAGGTGGTAGTCAGAGCTAAAAATGAGAGAAAAAAGAAACCTTTAAATGAAATCTTAAAACACTGGTCCAATTTTAAAATGATTTTACAGAAATGTTTCTTGTGTGGCCTTCTACCAAATTTTCTCACAAATGTTCCTTGATATACATATCTTAAGTTTTGTTTCATGCTGACTCAGGTGAGCGATTCACGGCCATCATGGCCCTCTTGTTTCTTATATTTTGTTTCAAATGAACAGTAAATTAAATTTAAAACAAGAGCCATGTTACACATGGTTAATCCCCCCGCCAGGAAAAAGTTACCTGAAGGTTGTACTTTCGTACATTTTACTTGGTGAGAGGAAATCCTTAAAAAGCCGTATAGTTATGGTCATGCTGAGTACAGTTTTCAAGTAAGTGGAAAAAGAATAAGGCAATGAAGAGAAGGTTTGCAAAATTATATTAATGTTCATTATCAGTATAGGTATGATATTTTTCTATTTGACTAAAAGTAGACAAGGTAGAGTTATTGTTCTTGCACACTGCACTTCCTACCAATGTGCTATGTCAGTGTATTAAGTTTGAAGAAAATCCCTCAAGTACTTTTGGAGTTATGCTCTGGACAAAACTTTTAAAGTAAATCTGATAAAGGGGAATAACTCTAAAAGTAGGCAAGGTAGAGTTATTGTTCTTACACACTGCACTTCCTACCAATGTGCTATGTCAGTGTATTAAGTTTGTAGAAAATCCCTCAAGTACTTTTGGAGTTATGCTCTGGACAAAACTTTCAAAGTAAATCTGATAAAGGGGAATAACTTTAAAAGTAGGCAAGGTAGAGTTATTGTTTTTGCACACTTCACTTCCTACCAATGTGCTATGTCAGTGTATTAAGTTTGAAGAAAATCCCTCAAGTACTTTTGGAGTTATGCTCCGGACAAGTAAACTGATAAAGGGGAATAACTCTAAAAGTAGGCAAGGTAGAGTTATTGTTCTTGCACACTGCACTTCCTACCAATGTGCTATGTCAGTGTATTAAGTTTGAAGTAAATCCCTCAAGTACTTTTGGAGTTATGCTCCGGACAAAACTTTTAAAGTAAATCTGATAAAGGGGAATAACTCTAAAAGTAGGCAAGGTAGAGTTATTGTTCTTGCACACTGCACTTCCTACCAATGTGCTATGTCAGTGTATTAAGTTTGAAGTAAATCCCTCAAGTACTTTTGGAGTTATGCTCGGACAAAACTTTTAGAGTAAATCTGATAAAGGGGAATAACTCTAAAAGTAGGCAAGGTAGAGTTATTGTTCTTGCACACTGCACTTCCTACCAATGTGCTATGTCAGTGTATTAAGTTTGAAGAAAATCCCTCAAGTACTTTTGGAGTTATGCTCCGGACAAAGTTTTTCAAGTAAATCTGATAAAAGGGGAATAACTCTAAAAGTAGGCAAGGTAGAGTTATTGTTCTTACACACTGCACTTCCTCCCAATGTGCTCTGTCAGTGTATGAAGTTTGAAGAAAATCCCTCAAGTACTTTTGGAGTTATGCTCCGGACAAAATTGAGACGGACGGACGGACGGACGGACGGACGAAGGGCATTTCTAATATCCCCTTCGCCTTCGGCGGGGGGATAAATAATAATCGAGGGGTGACCGCAAAACTGTTGTAACTCATATTAAATAAAGAAGGAGATACAACAGTTTTGCGGTCAACCCTCGTAATGATCAATCCTAAATTTGATGCTCCTTTCCACAGCCATTTACATATGAATGTGCAAACAGTAATGATAACAATTTCGTCTGTTTTTAGCTCACCTCAGACCTGTCACAGAATTTCTTATTACTAAACTTACTGCAATGAAAATTTTGATCATCTATGCTTTTTTGAATACCAATATTTATGTTATCTTCTGATGTACTTTTGCAAAATTTGGACCTTTGGATAAAATGGTCACCACAGCAGGATATACAAAACTCCTTTCAAACAATATTTCCTGAACCTCTGGTTGGATTTGGAAGAATTTTTTCTCAAATATTTCAAAGTTCCAATATTCAGTTTTGTTTCATGGTGACTAAGGTGAGTGATTCAAGGCCATCATGACCCTCTTGTACATATTTCAGGTGGATGACCTTCAATCTCTTACAACAATCAAAGTAAGGAATGGAGAAATTGCAGATGGTACTGGTTCTTTAATGTTTGCCTTCTGGCGCAATTTAGCCGAGTTTCCTTTCACCATCAATTCCACAATTAAAGTGACCAATGGTGTGCTATCACAGACCAGTACAGGCTTACCAAAAGTCACTGGAACCAAAGACACAGGCCTGGAGGTATTACTCAATAGTTAGATATAAAATTAAGATTGTCTGTGGCACAGCAGCCCAATGCTACCAAAAGTTAGGCAGGCCAAGTCTTAGTTTAAAGTGGGTAACCCTGTCTGCTAGATATTTTTGTGACAGAAATGATCATTTGTTTTCTCGATCTTTAACAGAAGGATGCAGGATTGGTATTAAATTGCACAGTATTCTGGACAGGACTACATGTTTACAATCTATCTGTCCATCTGTACATCTGTCAGTCCATCTACTAGCACTTATTCCCTTTTGATCTGAGAACTGTCCAGGTAGAAAAACTGGGTCATGCAATATCTTTAAAACTTTGATGTACACAAATAACAATATCTTTAAAACTTTGATGTACACAAATAACACTTGGTACACAGAGGGCAAAGAGGACATGATGCAAGTCCTATTATTTTTAATTCTGGGTCAAAGGCCAAGACTGCTGATACTTCTTGAATTTTTGCCATATGAAAACTATTTCACTAACATGCAACTGGTATGGGACTTTCCATTCCCTTGCAGTAGTTGTCAGTTACTTAAGCGCAATGTAAAGAAATCTTGAATGTCTTACACTGCTGAAGGAATTTCATTCTTGGACAATTTAAAATGCTTGGAAATAAAGAGGGACTTTGTTTTGCAATAAAACAAATCCATTCTGCGTTTCTAACTGAGCTACTCTAATATATATCTGATAGCCAAGATGACAATCAGGTGTCAAAGTAATCTCAATCACTATGTATAACAGAGTAAAAAGAAAAGAAGTCTAAAAATTGTTTAAAAATCTGCAAATCCCTTTTATTTAATTCAGTTTATACACAATTTATTTTAGTTTGATTGTGTAGGAAGCTTTAAGCTTATAGATACACTTGAATATGTTCCTGGAACCAACCAGTACTAAGCAATGAGTGTAAAGCTTTTTTGCTTAAGGAAGCAACAGCAAATCCAAAATGGGGTTTGAACCCAAGCAATCAGTAATCCTTCTTTTACTGGTCTGGTGCATCCATGGTGCCACGCCACCATCTGTTGTCAAAGTAATACAATTTTCTTTGTTGAAAATGGTAAAATTATTCCTACAACTTCTAAATTACCTATAACCAAACTTGTACTGATGGCTCTTTTAAAATTATATTACAGACAACACAAACAGATATTTTTAAAATGGTATTACTGAACTGCTCTCATCTGATAATTTTAATATGAAAAAAATAAATTCAGTAATAATAATGTAATGAAAGATCACACTAAGCATCTTGAACTCTGTTTGTAGTTTGTGGCAGATTCGCTGATTGCAGATGTAAAAATACAAAAGGCATTCACTGAAGGAACAATCGAAGCTATTTCTGATGTTAAGGCCTACAAATGTTGCAGGAGACCACAGTGTTATCATAAAAAACTGACTGATAAGAACCACTGCCCAACATGCAGAACAACATATGAAGACGACATTGCATATGGGTATGTTTGCAAGGTTGTAATAAAAAACAATGAGGACTATGTAGATGCAACACTCTTCAAACAGCATATCCAACAGTTGGTAACAGTAGAAAACAATTCTGATGCCTCGGTTACGGAACTGAAATTGCTGAGTGCTTTACCAATAAAAATTAAATATACTTTAAAAAAGGACAACACTTTGATGAATATCAAAAAGGTTTAAGTGCTTAATTGTATAATATTACAATAATTGATAACAGTTTCAAGAATCATTCCAAACTGTAACCTTTTTTTGCAATTTAAAATTTAATTCTAGTCAGGCTTCTTCCTTGCAGGAACTTTCAAACTAATTGTACTTTGAAACTTGAAGACATATCCTGGAATTGGAACTAGTGCGGATGAGTTTCTGAAACTTTGTATGATTATAGAGAAACAAAGTAAAAAGAATTTTCTGAAAAAAATGGGGGTCACTTTACTACTTTTTGAGTTATCTGCCCTTGACAGTTTTGTGCTGGTCAATTTCAAGAGCAGATAACTCCAAATCAACACAATTGATACCTTATCTTATTTCATGTTTAGTTTTGCTATTCTTTGTTAAGTCATTATACAAATTCTTAAACAGTTCCATTGAACAGAAATTTTACCATGCTACAATAAGTAAACATACTGCATTTTTTCTTGAAAAGTTACATGTTGTAGTTTTCTATACAGATTAGTTGAAGCCTCAGGTGACCGATAAAGTTTCTTGACAAGTATATAAGTCAGATAAGTTTAATATTTTGTACTTTGTTTTGAAAAGGTACTTTTCAGTGTAAAAAGTACAGACCAGAGTTACATGTATATGTATACATTGATGGCAAGTTGAATCCTTAAAAATTTGTGTACTTATAAAAAAAATTGACAAAA
>JAFMSR010000012.1:571857-600860 GCA_022818135.1 Saxidomus purpurata
GACCTACTGGCCCAAGTCATGCACTCAATATGTGCAATTAATCCTATGAAGGTTGAAGTTTGTGGGCCAAACAGAACTCAAGATATTGTTCGGAAATGGTTTTCAAGTTAAGGTCACTATGACCTTGACCTTTGACCTACTGACCCAAAAATCAATATGGGTCATCCACTTAGCCAAACACCATAACATAATATGGGCATATAATAAAATGAGTGAACAAACATATGAAATAAAATAAGAAGACCAATCCTAGGTCAATGTAAGCTCCTTTTCTGGAGTACTTCACTATGGAAAAAACATATTACATAAATCAACTGACATTCAAGTAGTTTGATATCAAACGAGGTACAATTCTTACCAGGGCTCTCGTTAGCCTTTTGAGACTGGGGCCAGGGTCCATATCAGGGGGGAATTTTGCATGATTTTCAAATAATTTTCTTTGAAAGGGGAATTTTCGTCATATCAAAAATGTAAAGAAAAAACACTATCAAATATCATATCCACTTTTTACTGTCAATTTTTTCCGATACGACCGGGAATTGTGCGACATTTTGCACCGGAAATACTACGCTGACGCTATAAACTGTCCAAAACGGACCGCGGTAGTACTAAATGCCGGTTACGGTACCCGGTATCGGCTCTCAAATAATTTTTTTTTTCGAGGGGGAATTTTTGGGCAAAAGGGGGGAAAAAACATACTTTTTTAAGGGGGGAATGGGGCCGATTTTCGGCCCCAAATTTTGCCAAACTAGAGCCCTGCTTACTAGTGTCTTGACACAATATTTTTTGTGCTCCTGCATCACAAGGAAAGACTATTGCTATGCAGTATAAGTGCCCTTCCCATAAAAAGCCTTTACCTTAATTAAACCAAATTTTAAAAAATAATCGTATAAAAATGAATCTTCATTATTGTCTCTAACCAATCTTTAACATAAAACAAGATTCCAATAATGACTTTTATGCTATATTTTTGTAAAATGTTTTGCCATAGCAAGAAGATCTCAGATCTGTCAGTGTAGGAACAAAATAAGGATTGTTTCTAAAAGTAAAACACATTATGCTCCCCATGACGGCTTCTGACTGTGACCTTGAGCTTTGACCTAGTAACCCTAAAAATAATAGGGTAATCTGCTGACCATAGGCAATCACCTTATGCAGTTTGACAGCTGAAGGTCCAAGTGCTCTCTAGTTATTGCGTGGAAAGAATTTTTAGTCTGAAGGTCACTGTGACCTTTGACCTACTGACCTTATAAACGATAGAGGTAATCTGCTGACCACAGGCAAGAATCTTATGAAGTTTGACCAATATATAATGAAGCTTTCTCCAGTTATTGTAGAGAAACAAAGTGGTCTACAGACCATAACAGACGGACCGAACGACAAACTGACTGAACAACATGAGCAAAACAACACACCTCCTCTTCTTTGAAAGGGCTGGGGGAGGGGGGGGGCACACAAGAAAAAATAATAAGCAGAATCTTCATAGTAGCGTTAACCCATATTTCAATTTTCATGAAAAATATTTCTTACTTCTAAAGTTATTGCAGGTTGCAGGATCCCAATATTCACCATTTATTTGTTGTCATAGCAACCAGATCTTTTAATAGAGGAAAATAAAGTGATGTGCATTATCTCCATATAACAATCTATCCATGTTATAAGTGTCATGAAAAAATATTGTATAGTCTTAAAGTTAATACAGTTTCACAATCACCATTTTTTGTTATATTTTTGACCAATTTGTTGCCATAGCAACTAGATTTCTTAATATAGGAATAAAATAAAATAAAAATATTTAATAGTTAAAAAGTTACTACAGAATCCCAATGATTGTCACTATTTCTGCTATAGTTCTAGTATTTTTGTTGCCATAATAACCAGATTTGTTGACAGAGGAACAAAATAGGAAGACATGCATAATCTCAATATTGCCATCTCTCCATCTTTTAAGTTTCATGAATAATATTAGGTAGTTTAAAAGTGATCCTGATGTTGAATATTATGATGGTTAACCCTTATCCTGCTTTTCTAGACCAAAATAGCTTGGAACCAGACCAGATGCTGAGTAACTCGGTGCCTGGTCAGGTTCCAAGCTCTTTGACCTTCAGACATTACTTCCTTCAAATTTTGAGAAAATTGGGTAAAGTTTGAAATTAAGCAGACAACATTTTTAGCAGACGACAATTTTCTCTGCAGGATAAGGGTTAATATACTGACAACATCTTAAACGAATACTTTAAATTTTACATAAACCCTGACAAATAAATAAAAATATTATCAACATTAAACACAATTTATAACTTCAAAATAATTATTTTTATTGTGTTTGAACTGTATAAAATTAAACAATTTAACTAGCTAAAAGTTCCTAAAAAGAAAGAATAAACACTAGAAAAAACTATAAATTGTAAGAAGGAATACATTCAAAAATGCTTATCAACCATGCTGTACAAATAAACACTGATTAACAGATAACTTCTGTCAAATTTTAGTCATATACATTGAATTTGGAAATTATCCAGAAGTACCACACACAAAAAATCTGAGATGCAGAATGCTAAGTTTTTGCCAGTTTTTGTAACAGAAGACAGATTTCAAAGGATTTAAGTTACCTGATCACACATACATACATGTAAATAGATAGCATACATGTATATAGCTCTGGTCTGTACATTTTAATTAGATAAATTTAACTTGTCCATGAAGTAAAAGAAATTAAATGTATTTAACTCATACATTCAAAGAGTAGGTAACATATAAAATCAATCAAAGACCAGTCCTAGGTCAGTAATTCTTTTCTAGAATGCTTAACAATAAAGAAACACATACTACATAAATCTACAGACATTATGAAATTAAAGAAAAATCATACATTCAACACAAAAAGGAAACAATTCTCAGCAATGCCTTTATACAAGGTCTTTCAAATAGTATGGTCCGGAAACGCCCTCTATAAATGTCTTATCGTACTGATAATCTTGTCTCGCCTGGAAGCGTTTATCACGCCGTGCATTTATCACGCCGAGCGAGTAAACTGGTATTTGTCCGATAGTTGTATGCAAAACTGCCCGTCATGGTGTCATTTAAATACCACATTTAATTTAAAAAATGGTATAATTGGAAAGCTGATGAAATTTTCTGTAAAACTGTGAAATTAAAACCTCTATATATAATTAACTATTATCTTTAACGCGAGTTAAACACGGTCCATGCTATTCCGTCTTGGGATGGTAATTTGACTCGCGATACTGGTCTTACATAACTGTACGTTATTATGTTATAAAATAAAAAAAACGAAAATCTAATTCATATCCGTTCAAAAATAACTCTTAATTTACATTTTAATTAGCAATTTTCCATCATTTGACCCTAAATATATAGTGAAAACCTGTGCACAAAATATCACCGTATCGCGAAAAAAAATCACCATTGACGCCATTTTTAGATTTTGAACGGATCTAACCGTCCCAGAAAATTAAAATACGGGTGAAATACGAAAATCTAAGACATAACAGACGTACATTAGACTTAAATCTATGAGAAAAAGATGTTACATCAATCCCATGAACACCATGCAAGTAGGAAAGAAGCGCTAAAATTAGGTCGGTTTTCGGCTTTTGGTCATTTGTGAAAAAACCGTTCGTATGAGGTCAACTTTCCAATGCGTAAATCCACCTAAAACGAAACATCGGTAAAATATAATATTATGTAATGATAAGGGAATGCATATATTGTATTAAGGATCACTTTGTTGGTCAAATTGATTGGTAAAATATCGAGATATACGTAGATATAAAGTATCAATAATTTCTTTCTTTTTCCAAAATGGCGGGTACCCGGATGTTTGTCACGTGATCCGAGGCAAGTTATTTATCGTATTACTCTCGTTTCCGGACCATACTATTTGAAAGACCTTGCTTTATACTAACAAAGAGTTTTCATACCACATAATATCATGAAGATTTAACACAAGTTCTAACTTCAAAATATTTTTGTTGTGTTTGAACTTGATGTAATTAAACAATTTAACCAGTTGAAAGTTCCTAAAAAACAAAGAATTAACATGACAAAAATCTGGAATAAATTCAAAACTGCCCAACATTCAAATAAGCACTGACAAATAGATAGCTTCACTCAAATTTCAGTCATATACATGGGACTAGGAAATTATCCAGAAGTGCCATAGAAAAAACAGCAAAAAAAGAGAAACAGACATGTAGGATGTCATAATTTTGTCAATTTTTTTTCTAAGTACACAAATTTTTAAGGATTCAACTTGCCATCAATGTATACATATACATGTAACTCTGGTCTGTACTTTTTACACTGAAAAGTACCTTTTCAAAAAAAAGTACAAAATATTAAACTTATCTGACTTATATACTTGTCAAGAAACTTTATCGGTCACCTGAGGCTTCAACTAATCTGCATAGAAAACTACAACATGTAACTTTTCAAGAAAAAATGCAGTATGTTTACTTATTGTAGCATGGTAAAATTTCTGTTCAATGGAACTGTTTAAGAATTTGTATAATGACTTAACAAAGAATAGCAAAACTAAACATGAAATAAAATAAGGTATCAATTGTGTTGATTTGGAGTTATCTGCTCTTGAAATTGACCAGCACAAAACTGTCAAGGGCAGATAACTCAAAAAGTAGTAAAGTGACCCCCATTATTTTTTCAGAAAATTCTTTTTACTTTGTTTCTCTACAATCATACAAAGTTTCAGAAAATCATCCGCGCTAGTTCCAATTCCAGGATATGTCTTCAAGTTTCAAAGTACAATTAGTTTGAAAGTTCCTGCAAGGAAGAAGCCTGACTAGAATTAAATTTTAAATTGCAAAAAAAGGTCACAGTTTGGAATGATTCTTGAAACTGTTATCAATTATTGTAATATTATACAATTAAGGTAACTTGCCCCGGAACAAAATGGCCACCAGTGAAAACATGATGATATCACTAAAATGTAGTCTGGTGGTCTTTTGACATAATACACAATCAAATTACTGTTATATAAGCTTTTAGAACCTGTATTAGTGTGTTTTGTTGCAAATATTGTTAAAACATGTCATTTCAGTTCTTGGGTTTACTTACATGAAAAATATCCAATTTTTGTGCAAGTTTCCTGACAAAGTCAAATGATGAAATTATTCAAACCTGCACTTATTTACTAGTTCAATGTCTCCTCCAGATGCTCGACCATAGAAATAGTTGAGCTGTTCTTTCAATCTTACACATCAACAGTTTATAACACATCACTAAATTGTGAAGTCCACATGCTTGAGTTATGGTTTAAGGTAGAGTGCTATTGTCTTTAGTGGGTGGGTGCATGCTTTTTTTCAATTTTTATTTTTCCCTTTAATGTATACTGTGTTTGTTTTGGTCGGGATGTCATAATATTGTAGTATACTGACACTAAAAATTCACGTAAAGAGAACTATAAATCAGTGAATTATTATAAAGAACGGATACATTTTGAAACATATTCTTGCTAGTTGACGAACAAAGGCTCTGTGACAGATTCAGTGGAAATAAAGAAACTAAAACATAGTTTATACCATATAATCAACATACTCTTGTTGTAAAATTTTTTGTTTACCAAGCCATATAAAATACTGCAAGACGCTCTTATTGTCTTTACATATTTTTTCAAATTATGTATTTGATACAGAAAAATTAAACAAAATTATGTTAATAATGGTGTTAACTATGTTTTAGTTTCTTTATTTCCACTGAATCTGTCACAGAGTCTTTGTTCGTCAACTAGCAAGAATATGTTTCAAAATGTATCATCATGTTTTCACTATTGGCCATTTTGTTCCGGGGCAAGTTTCCTTAAGCACTTAAACCTTTTTGATATTCATCAAAGTGTTGTCCTTTTTAAAAGTATATTTAATTTTTATTGCAATTTCAGTTCCGTAACCGAGGCATCAGCATTGTTTTCTACTGTTACCAACTGTTGGATATGCTGTTTGAAGAGTGTTGCGTCTACGTAGTCCTCATTGTTTTTTATTACAACCTTGCAAACATACCCATATGCAATGTCATCTTTATATGTTGTTCTGCATGTTGGGCAGTGGTTCTTATCAGTCAGTTTTTTATGATAACACTGTGGTCTCCTGCAACATTTGTAGGCCTTAACATCAGAAATAGCTTCGATTGTTCCTTCAGTGAATGTCTTCTGTATTTTTACATTCTGCGATCAGCGAATCTGCCACAAACTACAAACAGAGTTCAAGATGCTTAGTGTGATCTTTCATTACATTATTATTACTGAATTTATTTTTTTCATATTAAAATTATCAGATGAGAGCAGTTCAGTAATACCATTTTAAAAATATCTGTTTGTGTTGTCTGTAATATAATTTTAAAAGAGCCTTCAGTACAAGTTTGGTTATAGGTAATTTAGAAGTTGTAGGAATAATTTTACCATTTTCAACAAAGAAAATTGTATTACTTTGACAACAGATGGTGGAGTGGCACCATGGATGCACCGGACCAGTAAATGAAGGATTAATGATTGCTTGGGTTCAAACCCCATTTTGGATTTGCTGTTGCTTCCTTAAGCACAAAAGCTTTACACTCATTGCTTAGTACTGGATGATTCCAGGAACATATTCAGGTGTATCTATAAGCTTAAAGCTTCCTACACAATCAAACTAAAATAAATTGTGTATAAACTGAATTAAACAAAAGGGGTTTGCAGATTTTTAAACAATTTTTAGACTTCTTTTCTTTTTACTCTGTTATACATAGTGATTGAGATTACTTTGACACCTGATTGTCATCTTGGCTATCAGATATATATTAGAGTAGCTCAGTTTGAAACGCAGAATGGATTTGTTTTATTGCAAAACAAAGTCCCTCTTTATTTCCAAGCATTTCAAATTGTCCAAGAATGAAATTCCTTCAGCAGTGTAAGACATTCAAGATTTCTTTACATTGCGCTTAAGTAACTGACAACTACTGCAAGGGAATGGAAAGTCCCATACCAGTTGCATGTTAGTGAAATAGTTTTCATATGGCAAAAATTCAAGAAGTATCAGCAATCTTGGCCTTTGACCCAGAATTAAAAATAATAGGACTTGCTGCATCATGTCCTCTTTGCCCTCTGTGTACCAAGTGTTATTTGTGTAGATCAAAGTTTTAAAGAATATTGTTATTTGTGTACATCAAAGTTTTAAAGATATTGCATGACCCAGTTTTTCTACCTGGACAGTTCTCAGATCAAAAGGGAATAAGTGCTAGTAGATGGACTGACAGATGTACAGATGGACAGATAGATTGTAAACATGTAGTCCTGTCCAGAATACTGTGCAATTTAATACCAATCATGCATCCTTCTGTTAAAGATCAAGAAAACAAATGATCATTTCTGTCACAAAAATATCTAGCAGACAGGGTTACCCACTTTAAACTAAGACTTGGCCTGCCTAACTTTTGGTAGCATTGGGCTGCTGTGCCACAGACAATCTTAATTTTATATCTAACAATTGAGTAATACCTCCAGGCCTGTGTCTTTGGTTCCAGTGACTTTTGGTAAGCCTGTACTGGTCTGTGATAGCACACCATTGGTCACTTTAATTGTGGAATTGATGGTGAAAGGAAACTCGGCTAAATTGCGCCAGAAGGCAAACATTAAAGAACCAGTACCATCTGCAATTTCTCCATTCCTTACATTGATTGTGGAACCCCACTTTGTTGTAACAGATTGAAGATCATCCACCTGAAATATGTACAAGAGGGTCATGATGGCCTTGAATCACTCACCTTAGTCACCATGAAACAAAACTGAATATTGGAACTTTGAAATATTTGAGAAAAAATTCTTCAAAATCCAACCAGAGGTTCAGGAAATTGTTTGAAAGGAGTTTTGTATATCCTGCTGTGGTGGTCATTTTATCCAAAGGTCCAGATTTTGCAAAAGTACATCAGAAGATAACATAAATATTGGTATTCAAAAAAGCATAGATGATCAAAATTTTCATTGCAGTAAGTTTAGTAATAAGAAATTCTGTGACAGGTCTGAGGTGAGCTAAAAACAGACGAAATTGTTATCATTACTGTTTGCACATTCATATGTAAATGGCTGTGGAAAGGAGCACCAAATTTAGGATTGATCATTTAATTTAAATTTAATTTACTGTTCATTTAAAACAAAATATAAGAAACAAGAGGGCCATGATGGCCCTGAATCGCTCACCTGAGTCCACATGAAACAAAACTTAAGGTATGTATATCAAGGAACATTTGTGAGAAAATTTGGTAGAAGGCCACACAAGAAACATTTCTGTAAAATCATTTTAAAATTGGACCAATGTTTTAAGATTTCATTTAAAGGTTTCTTTTTTCTCTCATTTTTAGCTCTGACTACCACCTTTTTCAGTGAAGCAGAACTATTTGAGCAATTTCAGTGGAAGGCCACACAATGAATATTTTTGTGAAGTTATTTAAAATTTGACTAGTGCTTAAGGCTTTTAAAGGTTTGTTCCATCTTTAGCTCGGACAATCATCTTGTTCACCAGAGCAAAAAGAAATTGAGCACTTTTGGTTGATGAATTTGGTGAAGTATTGACACATCCCATCATGTCACTGAAAAAATTTGAACACTTAAACTACAGCAATGTTTTACCTCTATGACTCTGGCTACAAGAGAGAAGAATGTACCCTCCTTCAATGTCAGGATTTCAGCAACCGTCTTCTGTGGACTTTCTACTTTCAACAAAAGTCCTCTGAGTGTTTCAGCCTCATCCACTGCTGCTTTCAATGGTGTTACTGGTGGAATCCTCATGATCTTTGTGGTGATATAGGCACAGATCTGTTTAGGCTTACAACCGCATTTATTATCATCAAGCTGTTGTTGACTTTTATGAGAGGGAAAGCCATACTATTAAAAACCTCTAATTTGTAGGCATGTGTATCCGAGGCAACAACAGCTTCCATCATTTGCTGAGTACTTTTTCCAGTTGAATGTGGTTTCGGATCTTCAACATGAGTAACTATAACTCGGAGCGGATGAATATTTCTTTCCTCTTTTCTAGGACTTACAACATCTTTTGGTGGGCTAGAATCAGTCTGTGAAAATACAGTCCAAGAATGTGTAACAAATTATTCAGAAATTATCTTAACATAATATTATTATGTATATGTTTTCAAATGTTGAAAGTAAGTTATAATAATGTTATATAATTATTATTTATAATTATAGTTAACAAAATCTTGGTATTCACATAGTATTACATGTATATGTATTAGTTTACTATGAACAGACAATATGTTTTAATTATGTCAAACATTTGTATTTTTAGAGACATTTGTTTAATATGAACAGACAGACTTTAAATTATGCCAACCATTTGCTGTAATATCTAGAAGTGGAGCAAAACAATTATGGTACAATTTCAGTTTCAGAATCAACTTCAGAGTAAGTGAAACAGAATTTTATTGATTTTAAACACTATTGTACAATATTCAGGGATCCAGTCTAATATAATACAGTCAAAACAGTCAGACAACTGAGAAGTGATCCTTGTATGTCACGCCTACAGTTGTAGCAGGCGACACAAATATGAATATTTTAAGACTTTTGTGATAATACTTGGTCGTCTCCCTTCATAGTCCAGTGAAATTCCAGTTGAACCATAATGCTTTTACCATTAAGTTTATATTTTCTAGTGTATTAAACAATAGATATTCAGTTATTTTGTCATTATGTAAAATAACATTCTATAAGTCTACCTTGCAACATAAAAAGACACTAAGTGTTACATGTTGGTTGCCCATACAGGAGAAATGAAATTTATTTTAACCCTTACAATGCAGGAATCGAATATGAAAAGCCTTTGCCACCAGCAAAGAGCCAGGTCAGCCGGCACAAAACGTGCCGGCTGAGCAGGCTCTTTGCTGTTGGTTAGTCCATTGCTTAAATTCAGCATTAAAAGGGTTAAAACATGTATTATTTTTTGTGGATTTTTCCCGCAAAGTCAGATTTTATACTTTTCAGATAGATTTTATCCAAGTCAAATGATAAAATCAATGTAGATGTAAATGTCATTGATTGTAAAAATAATATATGACATTAAGATGCAAAAAGATCTACTGAAAGTGAACAGATTTACATACAAGAGGGCCATGATGGCCCTGGATCACTCACCTGAGTCAAGTTCAAAGCTGAAACAGAAGGGCCATAGTGTCAGAGCTAAAAAGTCACAAGGTCAAAATCTAGGTCAACATTCAATTCTTCATGCAAAAGTGCACAAATGGTCAAAATTTCAAGGCTGAAGCTCAACTAATCAGAAAGTAGGTCACTAGGTCAAAATCTAAGTCAACATTCAATTCTGCATGGAAAAGTGTGCAAGTGATCCAAATTTCAAGGCTGTAGCTCAACTAATGAGAAAGTACGTCACTAGGTCAAAAATAAACTTCGATTTTCTTTTTAAGTTCTGATGACCCACTGTTTAAATACAAGTAAACTTCAAAATTGAAAACTAATGTGGGTGATTTACAATGGTTTGCAAACTATTATAATATGCAATCACATCTTTATTAGCTTTAACTTTTCTTGGATCTAAAGCAAGAATTCAAGACCAGGTAAAGATTTAACTCTTGATAAAGCAACATAGGCTTGACCATCTGCAAACAATTTTGGACCTAATGAAACAACAATTTTGTCACAAGTTATACCCTGTACTTTGTGTATTGTACAAGCCCAAGCAGGAATTAATGGGAACTGTGTTCTGATTATAGTAGTGCCTTTAAAGAAATATTCCTGTGATACTTTTTCAATTGGTACTGCTTCATGTTCATCATCATAAATAGGCGTTCAACATGAGGGTCATCAAATTTCACAAAAATTCTACATGGGCTAGAATTTTCAAACTGAACAAACTGAACAAACCCTAGAGCACCATTAACTAAGCCATAATCAGTAGCAATATTCCTTATAAGCATAACTCTGGAATGTATAGATATTGTTAAGGAATGTGGCAAACCTCTGGCATCTCGGTCATCTTCAGGTATAAAATTGGAAACATCAACTGCATTCTCTACATTGTCAGTCGAAAATGAATGCTCTGCTGAAATAAGTGGCTGATCACTACTCTCTAAAAACCAGTTATTATACGCATTTACCTCTGATACTGTGGGAAATATTCTAAGTATTCCAGTAAAATTTGGGTCATTTTCTTGTATAATGCGACTCTGTAGTAATGTTATATTTGAATCAAGAATATTACCTGTTCTGACTCTTGATAGCAAGTCAGCATAAGAACTGTCAGATGTTTGGCGCATATTCTGATTTAACGTGTAACAATCAAACAAGGACCATAGTGTGAACTCTTTGAAACAAAAATGCCCTCTAACTGGCTTTAATTGGAAAAAATCACCAATAAGAAAAATGTTTAATGAACCAAAATAATCATTGCTTTCTTTCACAGCACACAAACGCTTATTAATATAAGATAAAGTTGACGAAGAAACCATAGAAATTTCATCTATAAGAACACTATGAATACTTTTCATAGCTCTTCTCATTTCTTGTAAATTGCGAGAACTCAATTCTCTATAAACAGGTTCTCTACCATGTTGAATTGGAAGCTTGAATGCTGAATGTAATGTTTTTCCCCCAATATTTTTTGCACTCATCCCTGTGGGACCACATATAAGGACTGGATCTGACCCAGAGAAAAGCGGAGTATAGATGCGTAACCATTCAACAAGAATTTTAATCAAAAAGGATTTCCCACACCCTGCAGACCCTGTTACAAATATTCTCAATGGGTTTTGCGTCTGCTTTCAAAATGTTTAGTTACTACAGAAAACACTTGCTTCTGATCCACAGTGAACTTCTCAATTTCAGATTTTAACTCATTAGGAGACAGGATATTAACTTTCAAGGAATGCATAGACTCTTCAATATTAACATCATGATACATATCATCTGTTTGATCAATCACATTTAAGTCAGTTCTATCATCTAAATTATCTGATGCAAGGAGATTATATTCATCTGCAATTTCATCAGAAGAATTGTGTACTTCATGTGTATTTGGTGCAACCATAAAACCAACGTCATCATGACTGTATCTTATCATGCAAATCACATTTTCCAGATCATGCAAGTATGCCGTGTATTCAAAATCTTCAACATCAAAGTTTTTGTTTTTAAAAGCAAATGCTTCAGACGCAGAATTAAAAGGAAGGATCAATGTGTTCTCAGAGCGAAAAGGCAGGTGCAACATTAATAAAGAGTAATAAAATTGTTCAGTATTTCCAACAAATTTTGGTGTACGAATCACTGCAGGCCGTCTTCTTTTCTTTGGAATATTTTTTAATTTAATACGTGGTAAGCACTTTGGAGATGAAATGACATCAGTTGATGTAGACAACTTATACAAGGAAGCAAACTTAAGCAGTGAAATATTTTCAAGATCATCAGGCCTATCTTGGTAGTAGTCTATAATGTTTTTGCAAAATATGTCTGTACTATCTGCTGGAAGTTGATCACGTATATGTTTTGGTTGTAAGAGTTTATATCTTTTATCGCATGCATATGTATTTAAGAAAACAACCGATCTTGATGTCCAAACAAGCTGTAATTCTCCAAGTCTTGCGGCGGCTTCCTGCGCACTCAAACGTCTGGTTTTCAACACACAGTTGCCAATTAAATACATCTGTCTTCATAGAGAATATGAAGGAGATGATGATGATATTTCATTGAAAACTGAACCTAATGCATTTTTAAGATCATCTGGTTCAGCTTTCGCAATATAGCAACATACATAATACGCCAAACCATGAACACCACTGACCATCTGTATGTCCATATTAGCCCTCCACCTTCTTAATAAATTTGGATTGTAAGCATTTATATACAGGTCAGCTGATGTTCGCTTAGTTTCATAAAACCTACCTCTATTGTAAGAACTTGAGTAATCACAGTTTAAAAGAATTTTTGTTTCAAATGTTTCTGATCTTGGAAAACCAAACCTACACGTACCTCTTTTACGACAGCTTAATGTGTGATGATGTACTTGCAAAGTTTTTACAAGTTCATGTAAATGTCTATCTGTATCCTCACTTGGAATACGCGTAGAGATGTACTTATCAATAAAAGGTGTTATTTCTTTAGAAGAAGCAGTATTCAGTGAGGGAGCATTTTCAACCCATAAGAATATATGCAGATGCGGGCTGCCACGATTTTGATATTCTATACGCGCAAAGTAATCTACAATTTTTCCCAATGGAGCTGATTTACCTTTCAAGATATATTTAAAAAAAGCCTTCCATCTTCTTTCAAAATGTAAAGAAGCCGTGAGAGGATCTTTACACATTGCAGAACTTACCGACTTACTTTTACAACTTTCAGAATAGGATTTTCCTGTAAGTAACATTTGCAGTTCTGGCCAATGACAATCATTAGCTGATAAAGTTACAAAGAAGGTTGGAGGTCCAAAACATTTAACAGTTGCTAAAAGATTACCAAGAATATCTGTCCAGTATGCTGCTGTACCTCTTATTTGTTTCATGAACATGAAGGAATGCTGACAGAGTTCAGGATTTCTAATAGACTCAGATAAATGTCCCGCAGAAAAGGAAGATGTTTTAGGATGGAAAATTCGCATCTGTATATTTATTAAATCAGACAGTCTTCGCTGTTCCATATGATTAACAGCATACAGCAAATAAGGGATATCTGTTCTCCATCTAGAATCTTTGTTATAAAGTCGGTGCTTAAAATAATCTAAAACCGAGAGTTTATAGTACCGGTCTTCAGTAAGTCCATTTGAGCCATATGGAAATAAATGTGGAAATGCCAACTCTTCACCATGAGGGACATCAGTAATCCAAATAGGCTGACTGAACTGTGTGGGAAGTTCAAGTTGTTTGGTAGCTGTAACCCACTCAGTAGCATTTATTTCTGGTAAACAATAGTCTGTGGGAATTGTTGATGATTGTGGACCATTCTCCATAGTATTAATGACATATGAATAATTAAACTCCTGTTCAGATTGAACTCCTAGACCAAAAGAGTTAATATCTGGAAATTGTTTATAGAGCGCATTATTATGTTTTAACCATAGAATAGCATCTGTAAATTTCTTGAAGTCAACAAGTTTTCTTACAACTACAGAATGTGCAGTAGTAGAGGATTTGTCTTGGGAGATAATGATAAAGTGTTCATTCATTAAAGGTACAAGTCTTTCAAAGTAGGTATTCAGATCAAGAGGGAAATGAATAGTAAGACCTTTTTCGGCATACTGTCCGCCTGGTAGTATAACAATTGTAAGAAAGCTTTGAATCTGAGAAATCACTTTTTGCTCGGCAACACCCAAAGATCTTAAAACACTAGGAACAGAGCCAGCATCTAAATTATTTAAAGTACACATAGCTGGAAATTGCTTTTTCTGCAGTCTACTAAAGCATCTAGAACAATAGGTTTCAGAATTTTTTACCTCAAATACAGTTCCATTTCCTGACATCACAATAAATGATGTCAAAAAATGTTGCATCTGGTCAGCAAATAAAAGCCTTGAACAACAGTGACAGGAATGTGATAAGCCTAATCGAATAAAGTCTTCATACTTCCTATAATCACCTGAAAGACTGTTGATGTTCACCGGATGTAAGTGTTCATGTATTTGGTAATTGTCAGACTCTTCATGTATATTTAAATTATTATCTCCATGATTAGTTAATTTTAAAATTTCATCTTTATTTTGCATGTCATGTTCTGAAACTTCATTTAATGTAGAAGGAATTTCTATTGTTTGATTTATATTTTGCTCTGTTACAGCTTCAAATACAACAGGTGACAGATTAAAAGGCTGACTATAAAATTCTAAAATTAAAAAGTTTCTTAACTCGCTTTGATCAGAAAATCTAATCAGACATGCCGTTCCTTCAGGGCTAATCATGCCATGCCTGTTCCGTGCATGCGGATCAAATACATACCAATTTGTGCTAGAATGAAACGAAGCAACAGTGGTAGCTCCAAATGTTGCAAGCACATAATCTGAAACCTCTAAACTTGAAGAAAGTGCATCTCGTACTGTTGAGCTTGTAACTGGGTCATCAAACCGTACATCAAATCTATTGTTTACAATACCATAAAAAATATCCGAGTTAACATACACGTTTGCATTATTTGAAAAATCTGACACATATTCAGGCAATTCCCAATGACCAAGATACCTTGGATTTTGAACATTTCCTTGTAATATAATTTTAGAATATAAATTATGTCCATGTATAACAATGTCATCAACAGTATTAGCAGACCAACGGATTTCATCAGGGCTATGAAGGAAGGCAAAATACAAAGAAATTAAGGATATGGCAGTGCACTGAAAACCCGAAAATAAAGAGTTTATCTGTGCTTGGTGAAAATTACCATTTGTAACACGTAATCTTACCATTTTTGATGATTTTTCCACTTTTGTAAATCTTCTGCACATGAACCGGAAAGAACGTCACCTGAGTTTCTTACCTTCTTAATAAAAAGCAATGACGCTAGATGTCCGGCCCCGGACAACACCTCGTTGAATACAAAAGTTGATCTTCGTACTGTCCAGAAACCTTGACATAACGTGTTCTGTTTTTTCTTTTTTTGCAACATGATTTATTATAAATAACTATAATATAAAAAAATATACACATTTTGTGTTTCAGAAGGCTCCCGGGCAGTACACTGCTTATTCCGGTACCGAAACGCTAGCCAATAATTTGCAGATTCTGATTGGTCACATTATAACGAAGTTGGTTAGCAACGCGTCCATACCAACGGAAGTTCAAATCAAAAGTATATGACTACGTCGAAAAATGAATAGCTTACAGTGCAGATCATGAGCAAACAGCAAAAAATGAATAGCCAACAGTGCAGATCATGAGCAGACAGCAAAGTAATGAAACCAAACAGTGCATGTCATGATTAGGCAGCAAGATAATGAATAGCTTACAGTGCAGATCATCATCAGGCAGCAAAATAATGAATAGCTTACAGAGCAGATCATCATCAGGCAGCAGAATAATAAAATGTTTTCAGTGCAGATCATGAGCAGACAGCAAAATAATGACAAGCTTACAGTGCAGATCATGAGCAGACAGCAAACAAATAAAGAGTGAACAGTACAGATCATGATAACACGGCAAAATAATGGATAGCTAACATTACATATCATACCCAGACAACAAAACAATTAAAAGCATACAGTGAAAATCATGATCAAACAGCAAAATAATGGATAACAAACAGTGCAGATCATGAGCAGACAGCAAAATATGAATAGCAAACAGTGCAGATCATGATCAAACAGCAAAATAATGAAAAGTGAACAGTGCAGATCATGAGCAGAAAGCAACATAATGAATTACAAACAGTGCATGTCATGATCAAACAGCAAAATAATGCATAGAAAAAAGTGCAGATCATGGTCAAACAGCAAAAAAATGAATAACAAACAGTGCAGATCATGATCAGACAGCAAAATAATGAATAGCAAACCATGCAGATCATGATCAAACAGCAAAATAATGCATAGAAAAAAGTGCAGATCATGGTCAAACAGCAAAAAATGAATTACAAACAGTGCAGATCATGATCAAACAGCAAAATAATGCATAGAAAAAAGTGCAGATCATGATCAAACAGCAAAATAATGCATAACAAACAGTGCAGATCATGATCAGACAGCAAAAGAATGAATAGTAAACAGTGCAGATCATGATTAGTCATCAAAATAGTGAATAGCTGATGATAGTGCATAGCATAACAAGACAGCATAAAATGAATAGTTTACAATGCAGATCATGATCAGACAGCAAAAAATGAGGCCAAGAGTTTAGATATTCAGCATGTGGCATGACTCTCTACCAAGATTGTTCAAATCATGACCACAGGGTCCAAATAAACCCTGCCCAGGAGTCTCTTGATTTTACATAGGCTTATTGAAAGGAAAATCATGAGCCAAAGGTAAAAATTGACCCTTTTCTGCTATTAATAACCTAATATAGCCAATGGTAGACAGGTGAGCGATATAGGGCCATCATGGCCCTCTTGTTATATCAAAACCAGCCATCTGTGGTAGTTCTATACTGTACTGTACAGTGTTACTATAACGTAATAAGTCAGTATTAAAAAATTATTATAGCACACAGTAGTACTACATGCCATTGGTGTGCAGAGTGATCATGATCTGCACTCATTGCAAAGACAGACTGACTTGCGGTCAGTAGGGTAAAGAATAATTCGAGCACTGAGTTGTGTTTGGCGTCCAATTAACATGTTGGGAACCAGTAGAGTTTAGATGTTTGGATTGACATTTTGATTATTGGCCCTCTTGAAAATTATTGAGATTATGCTCTTGTAGTCAAAAGCAGTCCTGCTCAGGGGTCTAGGGTCATTACTTTGACTAATACAAGGTAATCTTCCAAAAATACATGGACAAGATGCTAGTTACTTAGTAGCATTGTCTAGTTGACTTCTACCAATGTTCTTCAAATCAAGCTCCAATGTTACTTGTCTGTATAATTATAGAGTTACAGGAAAAACTCAAAGAAAATCTTGTGAAGCCTGACATTGATATGATGTGGATATTAGTAAAACTTGATAGTGTGAATGTACAATTATGTTTGACAGCCTAAAGGTAAACTGAATATAATAGTTGATCTGTTTATTATTGATCAATGAGGATTAAAAGGACAAGTGAGATGTATTCTCAAGTCATTGTTGCACATGTTTACTGCTAACAGTAATCTTCAAAGTTTCTAACACAGTCAAGAGGTGAAGACTGAAATGTACAAATTTAAATTCTTTATACAGACATACAGAGTGAGGGAAGATGTCAGAAGACTTGATTTACCTGTTGGAGCTGAACACCAATTTTTTTTTAATGTGGACCAAAGGAACAAGGTTAATATGCACTTTATTTATGAATGTTTTAGGATTAATGTCACACTCAGACATCAGTTCTGTTAAGGGTTGTGGGATTTATTTGAAAGCTTCAATAAACAGATAAAGTTTTTGGGGATATCAGTGTGTTAAGTTACAAAACTCTTGACTGAACTTCAGTCCTATTTTATTTTAAACTTGGTTAAAGTGTTGCATGCATTAAATTTAAACTATGAAGGGATCCATGTGTTGGAAAAAATTCAGTGCATTACCAGAGAATTGTGATCTTCTTGATCTTGATTTTGATTGAATACGGTGACACATCTTACCAACATTATTTCACTGCGCTTGCGTCAAGTGTTGGACTATCTATTCACTTTTTCTGATTTCCTTAATAAACGTATTCACCAGAGTCAAACCCTTGCAGAATGAAATAAGACGACTCTGTTTCCTACTTCCATTTAAAGAATCTAATTATAACTTTCCTAAAATTTCAGTCGTGCTTCCTGGATCGAAGTTGTAATTTGAAGTAATGAATCTTGCTGAGCATTTCTGTACTGCTTATAATTTGTCTTTTAAATATAACTGGTGGGGATTCCATACTGAGCATGTACATTCTAAAACTGATGAGTCCTCTATAGGCTTGTAACTTGTGAGCATTCATGTAGATTTCTCCTTAATAAACCAAGAGTTCTATAGGTTTTATTACAAAAATGTGTGTCAGATTGTGTGTCAGATAATTTGTAATAATCCAGAAGTTGCTGTCATTAGATGCCGCCAAGTATTTGGAATGCAAAATATAATTGATCCATGGATGCAAGTCTATGAATTGCCTTGTCAAAAGTTACAGTTAAACTCATATTTTTTCTACATTCAAGGCCTCTGGGGCATGAAATTTGATTAATGCACAAACTTCAAAAAGAGATACGTAATTCAAATATGTAAATTCTGTTCATTCAGTCTGTTATGTGACTATAATTTCATTATTTGGCTAAAAGAACAACGGAGAGAGCAATAGTATAGCCATATAAGTATTACTTTGTGAGAATGTTGTTGGTCTGTCTAGTGCCATAACGAAGGAACCAATGCATACATATCACCAATTTTGTATTCTGTAACAACAGAAATTTATACAGAAATGAGGCCCTTAAAGTATCTACCCAATATTTTCATAAATGCAAGACACGATAGCTTTCTTGCACTGATTTCATAGCTAAAAGTAATCTGGTAGATATTGAAAGGGTCAATATTAAGATAAAGAAGAAAAAAAGGCAAGAGGTGCATTATAAGTTACTTTTACTATATAAACATAAATTACGTATAGGTTTTTTTTTTTTTTTTTTTTAAATTATTTATTCATTGCACTCTTTAAGATATGTTTATCATTTATTCATGGCAGATTCAAGCTGTGCTGAATATATATTAAATAAAACATACTCGTCACTCCATGTACTTTTGCACTGATACTCCTTTCGTTTTGTGAGCAGCGCATAGGCAACTCGGGGTATTGATCACTTCCAGCAGTAGCTCTTGGATGATGAAACACATGGTTTAGGGAGCACCTCTGGATGCTTTTATATACTCTTTATTTCTATTTTCAGGTTAAACGGGCATTCTGGTAATTACATACTACTTGTGAGATGCAAAGTACAGTGTGGCAGTATGCTAGGTTTATCTGTCTGAGAATTGGCTCTTTCCATTGATGAAGACTTGATCATCTTGGCCACAGAGGACATGTACACTATAGAATGTTACAGGTAATGTGTAGTTGTAGTTAATTTGACAATGAAAACAAATACAGATTAAATAACATTGAATAACCGTAGAGTATGTTTTTATGCCCCCGAAGGGTGGCATATTAAAATCGCACCGTCTGTCCGTCTGTCCGTCTGACCGTCTGTCCGTCCGTCCGTCTGTCCGTCCGTCCGTGCGTCCCCACTTACAAATTCGTGTCCGGACTGTAACTTTGTCATGCATTGAAGGATTTTAAAATAACTTGGCACACATGTCTAGCACATCAAGACGACGTGTCGCGTGCAAGACCCACATCCCTACCTCAAAGGTGAAGGTCACACTTGGAGTATGAAGGTTATGGAATCCTCTATATATGCACACATTCGTGTCCGGACTGTAACTTTGTCATGCATTGAAGGATTTTAAAATAACTAGGCACACATGTCTAGCACATCAAGACGACGTGTCGCGTGCAAGACCCACGTCCCTAGCTCAAAGGTCAAGGTCATACTTAGAGTTTGAAGGTAATGGATTCCTCCATATAAGCATATATGCACACATTCGTGTCCGGACTGTAACTTTGTCATGCATTGAAGGATTTTAAAATAACTTGGCACAAATGTCTAGCACATCAAGACGACGTGTCGCGTGCAAGACCCACGTCCCTTGCTCAAAGGTCAAGGTCATACTTAGAGTTTGAAGGTAATGGATTCCTCCATATAAGCATATATGCACACATTCGTGTCCGGACTGTAACTTTGTCATGCCTTGAAGGATTTTAAAATAATTTGGCACAAATGTCTAGCACATCAAGACGACGTGTCGCGTGCATGACCCACATCCCTACCACAAAGGTCAAGGTCACACTTAGAGTTTATAGGTAATGGAATCCTGTATATATGCATACATTTGTGTCCGGACTATAACTTAGTGTTTAAAGTAATGGAATACTGTATGCATGATTACTCTGTCATGCATGGAAGGATTTTAAAATTACATAGCACATTTATTGAGCACATGGAGAGGACACAGACTGTGAGGCACCTCTTTCGGGGGCATTCGTCACTTGGGAGGGACAGCTCTTGTTTCATATTGATATAGGCAGTCAACCGTGGTAACATAGATCATTTATGGAAGACCTGAAAACTGGTCTTAGTTTATGAGTGGATTTCATTCACATGTGCTTTTACTGACATGCACATATCCCTTTTGATTATGATTTTAAAGTCTGTGAAGGTGGTTGTAAAACATTTATAGCTTTTCTTTAGTTTGCATACATTAATTGTTTGCAGTTGTGTGTCTTCTATGTGACAATTGTATTGCTATATAAATAAATAAATAAATAAATAAATAAATAAATAAATAGGTAGATAGGTTATATTAATAGATTTAGTAATCAAAAACAGTAAAAAATAAAGAAATTTATTTAATTAATTAATTTATTAATTAATTAATTAAATTTAAATTAAGGTTTTAAGATAATAAAAAAAACTAATATCAATGAATAATTAATAATAAAAATAAATTAATTAATTGATCAATTGATTAATCGATCAATTAATTTATCAATTAATTAGATTTAAATTAAGGTTTTAAGATATGAGCAATAAAATAAACCTAAAATCTAATATTACTAAAAAAAAAGGGAGTACAATTTTCACATAGAAAATGCACACCTGAAACAGTTTCATCAGAAGATCAAGTTGTGTTAAAGATTGCTTTGATGTTAAAGGTTACAACTAGGGCTCAAGATGTGATAAAGGGTTATTATACCAGTATTTCATGTATTACTCTTTCCGCTTGTTTTTATAATTGTTGAAAAAACTTCAACTACACATTTAAGTCTCTCTGTGTCTGCGTTCATGGTGGTCCCAGGAAATCAGTGTTTGCTTTTGTCTGCTTTTTGGGTTCATGGACAAAACATTTCAGGAAATTCTTTGTTGGGGCCCTAAGCCTAGTTCTCATGGGTTGGTCTGGCAAGAACTGCTACCTCTACTTGAACATTTTGTTTTATTGTTTCTGTTAGTCTGTTTCAAGCTGGGGTATACCCAGCAGGCTTTCAAGTTCAGTCAAAGTCAAGTAGCCAGTAACCAATGCCTTGCAAGGAAGTGGTTAAGGTAATAGAGGTAAAAGTGTTAGAAATTCAAGGTTTATGGTGCCATAGCAGTCTTTATATTATTGAGTTTCTTAAAATTGCTGTTAAGACTTATCATTTTGACCATAAGACAGTAGGTTAATTTAAGAACTGATTAAACCTCTCATTTCTCATAGGGGATCATTTTAAGGATTGTTTAGGCAACTCATTTTGACAATAATTTTTCATAAGATTCATTTTAGGGACTGTTCTGATCATTTTTTTTTATAAAAACTTCTTGTTGGTTATAAGATTCATATTTAGAGCAAGTCATTTTCTACGTAACCAGTAATGGCTTTTGTGTACATGAGCCTTAATTGGCCTTTGGTTTCTCATCATTTAAAATTATTCATCTTTAACTTTGTTTAACAACAAAATTTGAATATGTTAATATTTCATTTGTGCCTTTTTGTTCAAATATTAGAAAGTCTAAAACTAGCAAGCTTTTTGGGTTAGGCACAAGTTAAGTGCCTTAGAGAAAGATGGCTAGTGGTTAGCATCTTATAAAACTGTGTGCACAAAAATAATGTGATGGTTTTTAGGTCAGTCAGTGTACAAATGTTTTGATCTTTTGTAAATTTTAAAAAAAAAATATAGAGATATTTGTAGGTCTGTAATCTCGATCCTTGCTTGAGCTAATTTTTTTTGTCATGCCCTGAATACTCCATCTGAATGTGCTTTATGGTAAGTCTGTCTTCAAGTTGGCTATGCCAAGCAGGCTTCCTAGGTTAGGCACAAATTTAATATCTTGGTAACAGGTTTTAAACTGAGATATACCCATTAGGCTCTCCAGTATAGTCATTTTCCAGTATCTTAGTGCTTTGAAAAGAGAAAGCAAGTGGTTGAGATTATATATATAATAGTCAAATGGCAAGATAATTTAACTGTTTCAGAAATTAAAGCATTTATGCCATTTGAATACTCCTGTTAGGACCATTTTAGGCAAATTATTTTTAACTAAAACTTCACATTAACCAGTAGGATCATTTAGAGGACTGTTTCGGCCAATCATTTTTGACAAAAATTTCTGTCAAGACAAAACCTTTGTTAAGATAAATTTCCTTTAAGTACCATTTTGGCCAATCATTTTTGACAAAAATTTCTGTTAAGCTGCAAGTTTGTTTCATTATAAGGACTGACCTAAAAACTGATCAGTGCAATCATTTGAACAAAGTGTTTTGTTAAAGAAAGGATTTCATTTATGCTTGAAAGTAGTTTTTCCTTGTAAAAAGATGTTTAAAAGTAGGCAATTTATTTATGTGTATTCAGAACAGTTCCATTTACTTCGTTATCAGTTCAGAATTTTATGTATTTCATTTGTGCAATGTAGTCAGTAACTAGGTCTTAACACTATTTTGTTCATTTTAAGGTACTGTTCTGACCTATTGTTTTTGTCAAAGACTTCTTGTAGTTTAGAAAGTTCATAATAAGGCTAAGTCATTTTTTACAAAGAGATCCTGTAAGAAATATAAACTTCATTTAAAGGACAGTTTATTCCAATCATTTCCAACAAAACCAAACTATGTAACCAGTAATGGCTTTTGTGTACATGAGCCTTAATTGGCCTTTGGTTTCTCATCATTGAAAATTATTCATCTTCAACTTTGATTAGCAACAAAATTTGAATATGTTAATATTTCATTTAGGACTTTTTGTACAAATATTAGAAAATCTAAAACTAGCAAGCTTTTTGGGTTGGGCACAAGTTAAGTGCCTTAGAGAAAGAAAGCTAGTGGTTAGCATCTTATAAACTGTGTGCACAAAAATAATGTGATGGTTTTTAGGTCAGTCAGTGTACAAATGTTTTGATCTTTTGTAAATTTTTAAAAAAATATATAGAGATATTTGTAGGTCTGTAATCTCGATCCTTGCTTTTGCTGTTTTTTTTTTTTTGTCATCCCCCGAATACTCCATCTGAATGTGCTTTATGGTAAGTCTGTCTTCAAGTTGGCTATGCCAAGCAGGCTTCCTAGGTTAGGCACAAATTTAATATCTTGGTAACAGGTTTTAAACTGAGATATACCCATTAGGCTGTCCAGTATAGTCATTTTCCAGTATCTTAGTGCCTTGAAGAGAGAAAGCAAGTGGTTGAGATTATATATATAATAGTCAAATGGCAAGATAATTTAACTGTTTCAGAAATTAAAGAATATATGCCATTTGAATACTCCTGTTAGGACTATGTTAGGTGAATCATTTTTATCAAAAGCTTCACATTAACCAGTAGGATCATTTAGAGGACTGTTTCGGCCAATCATTTTTGACAAAAATTTCTGTCAAGACAAAACCTTGGTTAAGATAAATTTCCTTTAAGTACCATTTTGGCCAATCATTTTTGACAAAAATTTCTGTTAAGCTGCAAGTTTGTTTCATTATAAGGACTGACCTAAAAACTGATTAGTGCAATCATTTGAACAAAGTGTTTTGTTAAAGAAAGGATTTAAATTATACTTGAAAGTAGTTTTTCCGTCTAATAAAATGTTTAAAAGTAGGCAATTTATTTATGTGTATTCAGAACAGTTCCATTTACTTCATTATCAGTTCAGAATTTTATATATTTCATTTGTACAATGTAGCCAGTAAGTAGGTCTTAACACTGGATGGTTTTTCTGCATTAATTTTGTTAAATATTTTTAGTATGTTAATAAATATATAATCAAATATATTTATAAAACCTTTTTACCTCTATTACCTTAACCACTTCTTTGCAAGGCATTGGCTACTGGCTACTTGACTTTGACTGAACTTGAAAGTCTGCTTGGAAACCCCTGTTCTGAGTAGAATTTTTACAATTTCTTTCTGTCTAAACAGTCCTAGTCACAAAAGTGCTATATCAAACCTGCAAGTACAGGTAACAGTTCTTGCCATAGTCAAATTCAAGGATCATTAGTTTTTTCTGTCACAGCGTGTCAAGTAGTAAGTTCATTTAAGATACTGTTTTATAGAGTTATTGCCAATCATGTTTGAACAAATTATCTCAATTGTCACAAGAAGTTTAAAGGTCATATTCAAGGAACTCAAAAATAAAACTGTTTTAAGTTACTGCCTTTGAGCATCAGTTACCCTAAATGTTTAGTGACACAATAGTAGAGCATTCACCTCAGGATTGGAGGGTTCCAGGTTTGATCCCTGCCCATGCTGGTAGTGTCCTTAACTAAGACACAGATATTTCCCTATTGCCTAACTCTCTTCAATGTTGATTCCATTCTGAGTGAACTGAGAATTACATGTACTACTCCTATCACTCCTCCTGGCTTTTTACTCTTGTAGCTTAGATTAAACTAAATATTGTACTCGGACAGCGATTGTTGCGTACTAATTTGGCTATGCATGTTACGTGAAGACATTAAGATATGGAAATCTGTATTTAAAAGTAAAGTGCAACACCCACAAATAATCAGACCCACTCACATAAGAGTTAATCCTCCAACTATGAGGAATGGCTGCGGACAAATGACAAACTGTGGCTTTGGTATCAACTTAACGAAGGTACTGCTTTCTGAAGTGCAACAAGCAAAGACCATTACAAGTCATCGCACCCCGTGCTCAGTTGTGGGGGAGCGTGTTGGCGTGTCGTGTAAGCTACGTCTTGCTCGTCTGCCATAGACTGCAGCCTCTCCAATGGCATCACCTCAAGCAAAGACCATCAGAAGTCTTCATACCAGTGCTCTGTCGTGCTATGTCTCGCTTGTCCGCCTTAGACTTCAGCTTCAAGACATCAATGATCAATTACTAGGGTACTTCTGTAGGGCGAGGAACAGTATGGCACGATATGCAGCCCGTGTCGCTTTAAACTGTTCTTGTCCCCGTCATCAGAAGGAGGGGGTTGCATCCTAGCAGAGGTCCCTTTCTTGGGCCAGTGTCTGCGTTGAACCATGAGGTAATCCAGTGTCGACATGTGCGGAGGAGTATTGTTCAGAGATGGAGATGGATTTTTTTTGGAGGTAGTGTAGTTAAGCTTTGTCCAATTATTCCATACTTAGGTAGAGGAAATAGATTCCACTTTTTACTTTAGTATGTGTTTTGTTGTGGCATCCTATCTTTCTGTGATGGCCTTTACTTGTTGCACTTCAGTAAGCAGTGCCTTCATTTAGTTGATGCCAAAGCCAAAGTGTGTCATTCGTCCGCAACCATTTCTCATAGTTGGATGATTTACTCTTCTGTGAGTGGGTCTGGTTCCTTGTGGGTGTTGCACTTCACTTTTCTATACAGATTTCCAAATCTTCATGTCTTAACAAAACATGCATAGTTAAATTTGTATGGAACAATTGCTGTCTGAGTACAATATCTAGTTTAGTCTATTCTACGAAAGTAAGAAGTCGGGAAGAGTGATAGGAGTAGTACATATAATTCTTAGTTCACTCATAATGGAATCAACATTGAAGAGAGTTAGGCAATAGGGAAATATCTGTGTCTTGGTTAAGGACACTACCAGCATTGGCAGGGATCAAACCCGGGACCCTCCAATCCTGAGGTGAATGCCCAACTATTGTATCACTAAATATTAAAGGTAATTGGCTCTCAAAGGCAGTAACACAAGACAGTTTTAACCTATGAAAGTAAGTAGTCAGGAAGAGTGATAAGAGTAGTTCATATTAATACTTAGTGGGCAGCTTTATTTGCCTTCAAATGAAAAGGAATGTATATGTAAAGTTCCTTTTTCATTGGACTGCAAATAAAGCTGCCTGCTAAGTTTTTTTTATTTATTTTCTTTTCAGGTAAATGGAAAAATTCTTGAAGATGCGAATACTCATCTGCGCCATTCACCGAAGAATTCCAAAAAAACATGCACAACATTCGTTTGAGAAAGTAAGCTATTAAAACAATGAAAAATTTTGACCAGCCTGCTTGCAATAAGTCAACATAGTAACTGCTGTCAGTTTGGGAGTTTACTGTGTGTGCAGTGCCTGAATGAAATTATCCAGGTTGTAACTTTGTCATGAATTGAAAGATTTTGAATTGACATGGTTGACCACATGGGGGCAGTGTGTTGTGTGCAAGACGCAGGTTGTCGCTCAAAGGTCAAGGTCACACTTGGAGAATAAAGTAAACAAGTAATATCTTTAAAAAAAAAAAGATGGTCGACGTAGGTGACGTAATAAACACATTTTGTGTTTCAGAAGGCTCCCGGGCAGTACACTGCTTATTCCGGTACCGAAACGCTAGCCAATAATCAATGTCGCTAGATGTCCGGCCCCGGACAACACCTCGTTGAATACAAAAGTTGATCTTCGTACTGTCCAGAAACCTTGACATAACGTGTTCTGTTTTTTCTTTTTTTGCAACATGATTTATTATAAATAACTATAATATAAAAAAATATACACATTTTGTGTTTCAGAAGGCTCCCGGACAGTACACTGCTTATTCGGTACCGAAACGCTAGCCAATAATTTGCAGATTCTGATTGGTCACATTATAACGAAGTTGGTTAGCAACGCGTCCATACCAACGGAAGTTCAAATCAAAAGTATACGACTACGTCGAAAAATAGACACAGGCTTTGTCTAGACTGTAACTTCCTCGTACAGAGAATGATTTTGAATTGACTTGGTACATTGGACAGGTTGTTCACAAAACTCTGTTCTAATGCACATTATTAGCTATATTATCAGGAATTATGCAAATCTTAAATCATTTATTGTAGATCAATATTAGCACTAGTTTAATAATATTTAGAAGTTGGCCATTCTGGACTTAAAATGGGTTGTTCTAGACTGGGTCATTCTGGTAGTGGGCCGTTCTGGTGCTGTACCAGTGTCGTCACTCTTTTGTAAAATGTTATCTTTCTCTGCAGGACAGTTTACACCTTTAACACTACACAGACAACAGCAGAATTGAAGTTCAAAATAAGAAGTAATGTGCCAAGTGTGAGTTGACATTGTGTGAGCCCTTAAGGAGATTGCTGTTGATGAAATTTTAACCTAGCTTCTTCACCTTACCTAGGTGAGTTTCATTTAATTTCCTAATTTCATTCCCTCAATAACTGTGGGGTTCCCATTTAGTGAGGTGTTTGTTCGATCACTGAAGGCAGTCAAACTTTTTCAGCGGTTTGTTTTTCTTCAAATTGTTTATGTACATGTTTTTCTTCAATTTGTTTCTCTCTCTTTTTTTTATTTCTTTCTTTTTTTTCACTTGATTATTCTAATAATAATTCATTTGATTAATTCAATTTTTAGCTTGACTGTTCGGAGAATATGAAGAGCTATTACAGTCACTTGTGCGTCGGCGTTGCTTCTTTGGTTATCATGCACATATCTCAGTAACCACTTATGATATTGACTTGAAACTTCGTTAATGTCTTTAGGGGTGTCATACAATCAAGTCAGATAACTCTTGTATAAATTTAGTACAAATTATGGCCCTTGTTTGACTTTGAAAATTTGGTTAAAGTTTTGCCTGCTAGGTACATGTACTAAATTTGGCTAAAGTTTTGCCTGCTAGGTACTATCATGCACATATCTCAGTAACCACTTATGATATTGACTTGAACTTTGTTGATGTCTTAAGGGGTGTCACACAGTCAAGTCAGATAACTCTTGTATAAATTTGATAGAAATTATGACCCTTGTTTGACTTTGAAAATTTGGTTAAAGTTTTGCATGTAAGGTACTATCATGCACATATCTCAGTAACCACTTATGGTAGTTATATCAAACTTAGCAATAATGTTCAGGGGTACATTTTGTATCAAACAATTAATTTACCAAAAATTAAATATATAGTGATAGATTTTGACTTTTTTTATGATTCAATTTCCTAGTTTATATAGCAGAATTTTGTTTTGCTATTATACTGATAAAAGTTTTGTTTTATTAGCAAACACCCACAATAGTCGAGCTTGCTGTCTTATGGACAGCTCTTGTTTCTTGTAAAGGTAACTCGTGGCCCAATCCATTTGTCATAGATCTAAGTTATAACACGCCGCTCTGGAGGCGGCATGTATATTGGAATGCAGTAAGTAAAATTTCCATGGGGTGACATAACTACTTTTAGACTGTAGACTGATTTCACAGTGTGTTCTTTTGTAACAAGCGGTCTTTTGATTTGAGATCGTGAACCAGTCTAAATGTTACGGAAATAGCCAATTTTAAACAAATGATTACGAAGTTATTTTTAGTAAGGACGCTGGACGACAACGATTTAAAACGAATGGCTACGAAATTTTTATAGCAAGGATGGTAGTTTCAAGCGTTGGTTCAAATAAAGTTGTTTTTTTTTTAATAATTTTTCTTTCGTACAAGA
>JAFMSR010000012.1:608870-632306 GCA_022818135.1 Saxidomus purpurata
TTATAAACTATATGTGCACGCTGTTACTCGAGAACGCTATTTCAAAGAATGTATATTTCATTTTCAATTTGTTCTGACTAATACTGAAGTGCATTTTTGACTATTTTATGACTAATTTATTGTCGTAAATATCAAATGTTGAAAACAATCTGGCGATGTGTTTTCTTGGGTAACTTATATTGACTATATTGTAAAACAAGAGCTGTCACATGACAGCACGCTCGACTATTCGAAAGGTTGTTGGTAAAATGGGTTTTTTGCCTAAGGACAGGAGTATTGTGTAATTGTGTATAAGAATAAAGGTCAAAGATATGAAACTTGTTCAAAGATCTTTGTAAATGTACATTACATTCAAAGCCTTACTCTGGATTCTGTAAGCCAACTGGAGGGAGAAGGAGGGGATAATTTCAAAGAAATACATAACCTTGTAAATTTGATCATGAATAACTTTGTAACTTTTCAAAATTGATATGTATTGAATTAAAAAAGCATGACCGCTGCATGCTGCATAATTATTCATGATATTTCAAAAGAAAGCCATTTCGAGTATTTCCATGTTAGTCTGGTAAAAACTGTGACAAAATTCTAAGTTAAAAGGGGCATAAATATGTCAAAAATCAAAAACATTGGGGAAGATGTTGACAGTAAACATACATTTTCAGTTTCGAGTCCATAAAAAAATCAAAGTTAAAAAGGGGCATAAATCTGTCAAAAATAAAAACAGAGTTATGGGGATTGTTTGCTCAGATGATGATGTTGATGGTAGACACAGTTTTAAGTCAATACCTTTGATAGTATTCAAGATATTTAAATTTAAAAAAATCTTCAACAAAAAATTCTAAGTTAAAGAGGGGCATAAATCTGTCAAAAATCAAAACGGAGTTATGAGGATTGTTTCCTCAGGTGCAGATGTTGATGGTAAAGATATATTTTGAGTTTCAAGTCAATACCTTTGGTAATATGCAAGATATTTGAATTTATAAAAAACTTAACAAAAATTCTAAGATAAAAAGGGGCATAAATCTGTCAAAAATCAAAACAGAGTTATGCTGATTGTTTCCTCATGTGTAGATGTTGATGGTAAAGATATATTTTGAGTTTCAAGTCAATACCTTTGATAATATACAAGATATTTGAATTTATAAAAAACTTTAACCAAAAATTCTAAGTTAAAAAGGGGCATAAATCTGTCAAAAATCAAAACAGAGTTATGGGGATTGTTTGCTCAGGTGTAGATGTTGATGGTAAAGATATATTTTGAGTTTCAAGTCAATACCTTTGATAATATGCAAGATATTTGAATTTATAAAAAACTTTAACCAACGCAGACGCCGACGCCGACGCCGACGCCGACGCTGGGGCGAGTGCAATAGCCTCCTTATTCTTCGAATAGTCGAGCTAAAAATAAGTATGTTTAATGTTTATCTTTGCAGTCCTTTTTAACTTTAACTCAACTAACCTGTTAAGTTTAAATAAGAATTTACCGTTTCGGCAGTACTCGGCATTTTACGTAAGACACATTCTTTTAACGCCGATACTAATAGTTTGCTACTAGTATGTTTTTTTAGTAAATTCGTCTGATCAACGTAAATATATATTCTTCACGAATATTACCAGGGCATGTTTATAAAACTAACTGATTCGCATCCCAAATAAAATTTCATAAAACATATAAATGAAAAATTTAATTACATTGTCGCTTAATGCATAATTATTGAACTGATACAAAAGTGTTGTAATAGTTATGAAATCAAACAAAGCCTTGTGACCAGATCGCAACTGGGGTAAGAGGGGTCAGGCCGAGACATGTCTGTCACCAGGTGATATTACTTGTTCAAATGTATACTGTAAATTACTGTTCACGTCATATCATTGAAATAATGTAAGACTGTTTTCAACGCGATTGTTACTCTTATTCTTCATACGGTACATGTAAATGGAATTGAATTACATGTTATATTATCATTTGCTAGTAAAGCAAATACATGTTTCATAATATAGGATAAATAGATATTATCATTTAAATTTATATTACAAATTGACAACAATTCAAATAATCTTTACATTTGAATGGGATTAAAGTGGATCACTTTTATGACTCTTAATCGTTTTATTACCTATCTATTATCTGGATATTGCCTGCGGGTAGAGTTATTTCCTGTCTCTGTTTCACATACACACGTTTCTTGCATACTATTGTATTGTATAATATATCGGTCAGTACTCTCTGAAGCTTTTAAAACATTCTACCGTATACAAAATTTTAATAAGAAGTATTTTTTTTGTATTTTAAACAAGTTGACTATATTATATACAGCCGCGGCAGTCGACGTGTTTTCATTTTCCAGTTAAATGTATAAATTCAATAAGATTCCAGCATGTCGAATGTATGTATTCATTGTAAAGTTTTATGGTTGGTACCGGATAATTCATATGACCAACGCCCCCAGAAGAGTTTTAGTTGTTTTAGTTTCGCGTGATAGTGCAAGATACAGAACGCGTCCCGTTCAAGAGACAACACCTAATTATTTAAGCACCAATACACCTCGATCTTAGGTCTCATCCGGAAGACTATTAGTTATGTTAAGAGGAGCGGCGGTCGAACCTACGATCCCTTGACTACCAGTCCAGAGCGTTAACCACTAGGCCACATGTAGCAGAGTGTCACAACCAAGGCCAATACACACCTCTGATATACTATACATGTTTATAATTAACCAGTGATGAAAATTAAACTAATGAAGTTATTTTATAATCATAAAGGCATAATCATATACATGTATAACATTTCCCCTTTTCAATGATGTTTTCCTTTTTTCTAAGACTTCATTAATTTGGTCTGTTTTAAACTTAAAACCACAACAGTTACTGTCATTGCATTATAGTAAAACGCGCAAAATGTGCCTGTTATATTGAAAAGAAAAGCATAGCGCATACGCTACTACAACTATTTACGTTCCCAAACGGAACAGAATAAAACATGGGTGATATCATTTAAATAAAAACGAAAAAAAAAAAAAAAAAAAGTTCGTATTTAGTTTTTCTCAAACGTATATTTATATTTCAGTTTTCCAACTTTCACGCTCGAACACTTCCGAATGATCGATCCGTCTGCTAAGTTATAGTGTTTTATGGCCGGACATTACGTAACATTTATAATACCCGTAATAAAATGCTTAAAGCTGTATATTTGGTTTTGTTTTATGCTTTATATATACCGATTAAAAAGAAATAAATCTGTCAATGAAACGAATATATTTTACTGAATTCTATAACTATACAATGATAATTCATATAACTTTTCATCATATTTCATACAAGTTTAGAGAGCGAAGACCCGTATGTTTTATTAATAATAATATTATCATGTACATAATTTTAAAGTTTGTAAAATGTTAAGATATCACTATTTATGTTTTTTTCTCTTTTTCAATTACTTGGACAGAGATGTACTTTATACATGTCTAACTTGAAATAGTGGTTTTCACTATTCTGTCACCCCAGCGCCAATTGATTTCATTTGATAGGAAGGTGAAAATGTCATTTTATGAAGTAGTGTAGAAAGGGAATGTCTTGAAGATCTACGTTTGTTTTCACAATACAGATGCAATAAAAACCAGGTAGTCTAATTTCGCGTATGTTTTGTCTTTCAAAGCTTTACGAAGAAATGCATTTGTTTTTGAATTTTTTTTCTCTTTTAACAGTGTAACTTTTAGTGTGAAAAAAATGAACATAAGCAAATCTTGATATGTGTACTGACTTTTAAATAGGAAATTACCCAAACTTAGTAAAAGATGACATAAAATGTTGACAAGTTATCTACATTTAAAAAAGCACATCGTGTCTTTCCCATGCCCCGATAGAAATTGATTTGCCATGCACCCATGTTCTTGAATTTCATGTTCATCATTCAATATTTTATAAGTTATTTGTTAACATGAACAAACGGAATATCGCGCGTGCGAAGTGATCAGTCGGCAATTTAAGTTTTCAAATGAACACATTTTAGATTCATTCCAATATGTCAAGAACAACGAGTGTAACAGCTTTTTGAGTTCCTTGATCTGTTACTATTGTCAACATTCATTATTACTATCACTGGATGCGTATTTTCAACGTACCTCGTTTTACATTAACTATGATCAAATTCATTAAATTTTATAAAAAACCCGCTTTTAATGATATTGTGCTCTCCACTTGAAACAATTTTATTCATATTATTTTTTTGAAAATAAGGTAATAGATAATGTCTTCCATCGTTCAGGTATAATTATAATGGTCAAAGGAAAAAACGCAACTTCCCCTTTTACCTAAATTAGTAACAATTCAACTTTCACATCACCCTGAGGCTATAGATAATCTAGGTTTAAAAAAAACGATATATTGATTTATCCCGTTTGGCAGGCGCAGTTACACGTGACTGGTTTTATGGCCCCATAAATCATACACGCTCGCAAATATCGATAAAAGAAGGGTAACTCTGGAGACACCGTGATGACACATGAAATTTGACTTAATTCCCTTGATTTTTGTGATATCGGTCGTGGTCATATTATGTTGGCCATGGTTTTCCTAATAAAAGGTATTGATGAAATGTATACGTGGAAATAATTTGCCAACATTTTCTCTTCATTACTTCATATTCTGAAACAAGTGTCTGGTGTACACTAAATAATATATGACATCATTCTATTTTTAGCACACGTATTACTTTCGAGTCAACTGTCATGAGTGGTCATCCGTATTCATCAGCGAGCATCTGTACTCATCAGTGGTCAACAGCAGTCATCTTCAGTTCTTAAAGTCATTACAAGGTTCAGCTGACACCCTCATCAGAAAAAGGTAAATACTTCATGATTACAGAGTTGTGAGTACCGTTAATACATTAATTGTACTCTGACCATCTGAATAATTTCCTTTTTTTTTTGGAAAACGATTCAGCTTTAAATAGTTATCATTACCTATTCATCATCTTCAATTGAACACCGTTGTTTGTTTCAAGTCAATTTAATAGCAAAGTGTTTAAGTTGTTCCAATTAACTGGGGACTTAAAACTAGTTAGGAAGTGACGCCCATTATGTACTAAATGCTCATCTTATGCTGAAGACAATGGGTGGACACTGACTTTGTAGTCATAAATTTTTTAGTGATTACTTTCAACATAATTGAATAGCTTGATCGAGCTATTTATCAAACTTGGTCACTTTAAGTGACATTACCTTTGAAATATTATACCATTAAAATAATGACGTAAACACTAAATATCACCGGCTGCTATTATATTATGATCAGTTTGACAGGAAAATTGATTTCAAAATGGGAAAAAGCCATTCTTAGTCTGGAATTCGAACACATGACTCTCGCAAGTACTGAATGATTACCTACGTTAAGCAAACTTACGAGTTAGGACAGATTTTCTTTAAAAAAAGGCAGAAACAAAATCGTGCCATAATAAATTTGGCTGTCTGTTAACGATAAAAAACAAAATCGTGCCATAATAAATTTGGCTGTCTGTTAACGATAAACCCCAGGGCCCCTTTATTATTCCTTAGATATCATACAAGACATAGTATAAGTAATATTCTTGACTGCTTATCACGATCAACACTGATTCAACAATACCTATTGTTACATTCAAAATGTTTTTTCCGGTTATGTGAGGGAATAAATAAAGTTTTAAGAGCAATTGAAACACAATATGAACAAAAGAGGTTACTTCCTGCAGCTTGTTTCATTTCGGATGTAAAAAGTCATTGACATGACGTGTGCCTCCTTATGATAAGAAAGTATCAATCTAAGTTACTTTCTAACAATTAAGGAGTATGAATTCAAGTTACGAGACATGCTCATCTGACTAATATACACTGACCCAACATGAAAACTTTACATGATTATAATGGGATTTACTATGCATGAGAAAGAAACACCAATACCTCACAATGCAAGGGGTGGAATTCAATCACGTGTAAGAATATCAGAATTTATCTGTTGGGGAGTGAGTTTATAAAAGAAATTAAAAAATCATCACAGGAGCTTTCAGATTTAAGGTCATAAATTCACATATATATTCAATTCAAAGGGAGATAATTTAAGAATTTGAATCTTTGGAGTCTCAACTCTCGCTTTTGCATTGTGTTTTCATAAAACATTGTTGAGTTTTCTAGTCTTGACATTAGTTTCTCTCAACTGACAGCAAAAAGAATATTTTGTCTTGACAACCAATTTTGTTTTTGATAAACTGTCTGCAATGATAAATGACTTCAACTTTTAGTCTTATTATCGCCTTTGTTATTTGTCTTGTTTTATAGAGTCAGAGTGAAATACATTGATTTAATATTGTGTTAAATACTTGACAATAAAAGTGTAAAGTTTTCATTTTGGTTGAGTATACAATAAACAATAAATGTACTGATATGCTTGTCATAGATAAGGTATGTTTTTAATCGATGGTAGAATAAGGAAGTTAAGCAGCATTTGATGTGGTATGTGCTTGGATGGGTGACCCCGTTGGATGGACGAGTTCCCAACTTCTAATAATAATACTAATCTTAAATATTTCAAGTTGGCAAGATGCAAGTAAAAACAAACATAAGCTCATGCGAGCTTTTTGATTTGGCCGCACAGGAGTTACCGTTTAGTGGTATTACTGTTGGAAGAACCCTGAGAAAACCCACCTGTCCGATTTGGTGAGCACGTACTATCTCACATACAACTCAAGACGAGGATCGAACCTTGGAATGTAGGAAAACCATTGAAAATAGCCTTCTCTGCAACCATAAGGCCTAAACCATAGATATTAGTGTACTAAGCTTTGCTAAGTGGACCTTAACAACAACTGAACAACAATTTACAAATTATAACCCCGGGTCACAATTGATCCTATCCTGAGGGTCACTTGACTTTACATAGACATAAATAGGAAAAACGTTAAAACTCTTCTGTGACAAGGCCTACAGCTTAGATATTTAGCATGTAGCATTGCCTAGTCGACTTATACCAAGATTATTTAAATTCCTGTGGAAAAATTGACCCGCCCAGGAGGACACTTGATTTAACATATGCTTATATAGGCAAAACTTCAAAACTATTCTAATCTAGTACCACAAGGTCCAGCGCTTAGATGTTTGAAATGTAGCATTATATTGTTGACCTCTACGATGAGTATTCAAATCCTGAGCCCCCAGTCAAAATTGGCTTTCTACTATTGTTGACCTTGTATTATAGACAATGGTTGCCATTATATGTGAGTGATATAAGCCATGTTGGCCTCTCTTGTTGATAAGACAGGAACTGTCGGAAGCAGGGCCCAGTAATATATGAAAAAGTGGGAGCTCTTGTCGGATTTCTGTATTATTTTGTTCGTTGACCTCAAGTGAGATGAAACGTTGCATAAATGCTAATCAGAATATAAAGTTTTGCACCTGGGTTTTATTTCAGGCAGGAAAGATGGAGTCAAGGTCTATAAAGTATTGAAACTGGGCATATCCCCTGTCCCCCTCACCGACCCCCCTCCCCCCCCCAAACACAAAGTGTTACGTGGGTAAACTGGTTTCAGCCTGCCTGTCACCCGCCCATCTGCCTGCTTGCGACCCACCTTCCTGCCTGTCTGCCTGCCTGCCTCTCTGTTTGGTCCATGTTTCAGGTCACTAGGTCAACGGTCAATGTCATAGGGGCTCGAGATAGTAAAATATTGTGGACGCTAAATCTCCAAAACCCCTGGTCAGAATTTAATGATACTTTGTAAAAGTGATAAGTACGTGATAAGGACCATGGTTCGGTTCAATAGGCATACGGTCAAGGTAACAGGGGCTCGAAATAGTAATTGGGCGCTTAATCTCCAAAACCCCTGGTCAGAATGTAATGATACTTCACTGAAGTGATAAGTACTATGTCTAGTTGTGCAAGGTTTATGTTTTGGGTCACTAGGTCAAAGGTCTATGTCACAGGGGCTGGAGATAGTTAAATCTTGTGGACTCCAAAACCCCTTATCAGAATTTGATGATATTTCACAGAAGTGACAAGTACCATACCTAGTTGCACATGGTCTATGTTTCGGGTCACTAGGTTAAGGTCACAGGAGCTCAACATAATAGAATCTTGTGCGCTCTTAATCTCCAAAGGGCCTGGTCATAATTTGCTAATACTTTACAGAAGAGATACGTACCAGTTGTGCATGGTCCAATAGTTAAAGCATCAAATCTTACATACATTTTATACACTTTGTCAGTGCGGTGTTCGTGGGGTATTCATCACCTTCAGTGATAGTTCTAGTTGAACTTGTTTCGTGCGTAACAGAAGTCATTTACCTTGAATCATAAAACCTTACAGTAAAGTTAATCAGAGCGTAACTTTTTTGAGCCAGGAGTTTTGTTTCTTGTAATTATGGAGTTATAGCCTTTAATCAGTGAAAATCTGTATTTTTAACTTGCATCGAACACAAATTTAGAACATTTGAAATATTGTCAATTCATGAAAGCTTAATGTTAATGTAATGAAGATGTAAGTTGTGCATGTGACGGCACAAGGTCAAGGACATAATTTAAGGTCACAATTTTGAGTCTTGACTTTGTATTCGCTCAATGGATTTGAATGAAACTTTGGCCAAATGTTCACCCCATCTAGAGGGATATTGTTTTGGCATTGTCCGTCCGTCCGGAGTCATAACTCAAAAACCAATGGATAGAATTTCGTGAAACTTAAATTAAGTGTACAATAGCAGCATAATGCCACAGGGCGCAGCCAACTTTGGGCAACATATGATTAGTATCTCCAGAGTTATTGCCCTTTAATTGTTATTTTCTTCTATATTCACTATAAAAACATAAAAATTCTATTTTTCTATCCAGTTATCAAAATTAAATTTTAATTGGCTCAAATAATTACATGATCACTCTTTCTAATATCACTCCCTACACTTCCTGGTTTTTTTTAGAAATGAGGCCCCTTAAAGGGTTTTAGTGCTTTTCATAAATATTCTATTTAAACTATTTGTTTTCTGAAACTAAATTTACTGATTTAATTTAACCTACAACAACTCGGGTCTGTATCACTGTAAGATGCAGAAAAATGAATTATCTTCAAAGATAAAGCCCCAACCAGAACTGGATTTTTACAGAAATGAGACCCGGCCTTAAGGGAACGTAGTGCTTTTCTCACATAACTATTCTATATAGAAACTTAAGAATTCTTGTTGTCTGAAAGTTGAAGTACTGATTTGATCTAACTTACAACAATTAAGTTCATTATGACTGTAACTTGAAGAAAAAATACCACCTCGGAGATGAGGCCCCAGTGGGGTGGTGAAATTTTTAAAATGCTTTTACATTGGTATAAATAGCATTTTTACAAACGTGTATTAGTCTGACCAAGCCGGTTCAGTCTGTAAGCGGGGCTCTTGTAGTAAGTGAATATGCAAAAACATTATTACAAGATACACGTTTGATCCAGATTCGCTCTACTGAATCAAAGCATCTGTGATCATAGTAAATTCTTAGCACTTTCTCCATAATATAAAAGGTACTTAAAAATAACTGGTAGAATGCTAATTACGACTTTATCTAGTAATATTCTATTTAAAGGGAAATGCATCGAAAACGAAAGCTGGATAACAAAAAACCAGAATAAGACATAAGACAAAGAATTGTTCTCAAGTGATTAAAGCATGGCTCATCAAGTAGAAGTAGAGAAGACAAAGTACAGGGACTGGGTGAGAGGAGGATTGGCATATAAGTATCTTAAACAAGGTATAGAAGGTTTCGCTGATGATGTTGTTCTACAGGAACATAAACGAATTATTCAAAACATCCAACACAGCCCTGGACAGCCCTGTACCAAGTGCAGTATCGGAAGTCTCAAACCACAGCATGCAAGTGCATGTCCACGAGGTCAAAGTAATTGTAGCTGCCTAAATAGAAAAAAGAAAAATTGTCCAAATCGAGTATGTGACGTGATTATGGGTGATATATTAGACAGCCATGGCTCACAGCCACCGGCTCCTTACTGGAAAAACGCGGATATTCAAAAGTGGTGTTCAGATCCGTGGGAAGTTGCGAAATGTTTTATTAATGCACCTGGATATGCAGACAAGACATCAGCTTCTGAAATTGATGCATCTGGTTTGCTACACGTCTTTATCAACAACACCAAACTCCATTCACATCTTTCATGTGCAATATCTACAAATGGAACTGACGTCTTCAGCAAGGTAATTTCAGTTATAAGTTTTTTTTCTTATGTCCCTTTAGCAATAAAACTGTTATTGTATATTAATCAGTTGATACGAGTTATGATTTCTTCTCTAAGCTCATTGGTCCAGGGGAAAGCTGTACCTCACATCATGTTACACTCTGTGCTAAAAATAGATTCTGATATTAACGCCAAAACTTAACGAAAATTCGACCAATCAAATGCAACCTAACATTTACAAATTTATTAAGTGTCCTGTAAACTGTTTAAAGCATTTTAACCTCTATCACTTGGTTTAAAACTATTTGCCATTGCCGAAGCCTTTCAGTATCGGTGTAGTGTGGCGTTAACCCCGTCAAAAGTTAATACATGTAATTGTATACAGTTAACTATAGTTAGAACATTTATTACATTAGAAACAGAATGTTTACATTTATATCAGGTGCGGAAAAGGCGAAACCAGATATTCCATTCTCCTACGATGGAAATGAATCAGAATGATTTGAACGACTGCATAGCTGACATTATAACGCTCCTTGAAGATACTAAAGAACTAAGGCAAAGACCAGAGGCTAAAGCTGCTGTTGAGAAACTTACACAGGTACGTTACAGCTTAATTTATTGAAAGATTTCAGTGTTCATGACCGGGAAACGCATAATTTATTTCATTTAAGAATCAGATAACGTAGGTTTCGAGATCATTCGAGAAGAACTTTTACTGCAGTGGTCGTCACCCACTTTGCATTGCTGGGCGGCTGAGCCATATTGTTTAGGTTCGAATCCTGGAATCAGCCTTTTCATTGTCGTACAGGCAGAATACTATTTTAAATACAATTATCTGTGTTGAATGGCCTATGTTCGTACAACAATCATCAGCTTATGACATTATTTAATTTACACCAAAATTGCTATTTGCTTTTTGTTTTATGACCTTTATGTCACAGGGTGAGAAAAATGTGCAGCCTGACCGTGATTCGAACCCGGGACCATTCGCTTATATGGCGAATGCTCTACCGACTGAGCTATCCGACTGCCTACACATTTTCTCCGCTTTGTCATAATTAAGACCGTAATCCCGACATTCTTCCCCACTATGTCGATTTTCGGCCTCGAATTTCAGTGAATACTATTAAATTAAGCAATTACAGGTGTCGGAGACAAACCTTGTAATGCCGTCACGGGCCCCACGTTGGGCGCCAAATGTCACAGGGTCAGTAAAATGTGCAGTCCGAACAGGACTCGAACCCAGGACCCTTCACATACAGGGCGAATGTTCTACCGGCTGAGCTATCCGGCCGTCTACACGTTTTCCCCCCTTTTTTGTGGTTAAGTCCGTAACCGTGACACTTATATCACGCGACCGTTACAGACTGAAGATAAAACATGTTTATTGAATCGGTTCTACAAGTTTAATGGTCGATAATATTGACTTACTTCTAAAATGTGGAATATCGTCCATTGATCACCAACTTAACATATTGCTCGTGCTTCTACGCTTATACTTTGTGTATAAATACGGCAACATATAATAAATGATGCATGTGTTTGGGTGTTTGAATTAGTAAGAGCAAATGTTCGAACGGATCACAGACAGTTTCCCTTCACGACGGAAAATAAATTTGAATTTGTTTACGAAATGGTGCAATTTCCAGCATATTTCAACTACTCTGAAACACCTAACTTGCAGCTACAAAGAGTTTAGGAGGCAATTCAAAAACAATGTCAATACACAAGACATACAAATGTACATGTAAATGTTTATAGCCCCCTACCGACGGAAAACATATTTGAACTGTGTCTATGAAAAGGTGCAATTTCCAGCATATTTTAACTACTCTGAAGAACCTAACTTGCAACTGCAAAATGTTTAGGAGGCAACAAAAACAATGTAAAACACACAATCGTTAATACAAGACATACATGTAAATGTTTACTAACATACAAAAATAACAGACACGTGGGATTTGGACAACTTATGTCCCACTTTCTACTAATGCATAGAACCCGAACTGTGGTTTTAAGGTCTCATCCAATAGATAATAATAATTAATAATATAAGTGCACAGGAACTTTATATTCAGTCACAAAAGTAAAAAAGAATACTGTATCTTGCGAGAAAAAAGTTATAAACTAATAATAAATGACATACAAAAACAGTCTGGTATACACTAGGTTTAATCAAAGCACTGAACGTACTGGTGGGACGGTTGTGTTGGCATGTGTAAATTAAATTTAGGCAAGCAATACTGAAATGTTCAACTTGGTGCTAATCCAAGTGATATACTGAGGTGTTTACTCAAAAACGTTAAAATGTGAACACAAGACGAAGGCCAATGTCAATATAATGAACAAGAGCACCGCCTGCGGGTGCCGGACGCTCGTCTGATTTTATCCTCTTATTTAGTTTATTTATCACCATTTTTTAAGTAACAGTCTCCTTGACCTTGACCCCAGAACACAATCCTACAAAAGGTTTTCATAATGATAACTAGACACTAAGTTTGGTCACAATAATTAAATTGCAACTAAAGATATTGTTGTTTTTTTCTCCATTTTTCTATTTTTAGAAGAAAAACATGGACTTTGACCCCATGAGCACCAAACACAATCCCAATTAATTAAAAAGTTTTTATTCATATGTATTACACACTTAATAATTTTGTTACATTATGTCAATTGTAACTAAAGATATTGAACATATTACTGTTTTTCTATTTTTAGTTAGTGACCTTGACAATGACCCTAGGAGTTTCAACCTCGTGCACTCCATGTGCACAATGATGAACAGTACTTCATTGCCATTTTTCATTTATTGATTTACTCATATGTTCTTGGCTTATAATTGACGTGCAATTATCTACATGTATAAGTTGTGCTTTTTTAATTAAAGTTGAATCAGAACAGTTTCGTGATAACCACCAACAATGAAGTTGAAGTATGTAGAGATGCAGTTGTATCCGTCGCGAACATATCAGAGGAACTAAAACAAGCCATGAATGAAAGATTGAAGCATGTTGAGACAGAAAATGCCACTTTAAAGAAGGACATTAGTTTGATAAAACAGGTAATAATCAGGGGTGTGATTGTTCCGCGGATTCGCGGATTTCCGCGGATCAGATCGTCCCGGGGGTCATTTCTGTGAATCGTGTAAATCCGCGGAGAAATTCGGTGGGGGGGGGGGTAGGGTAAAAAAAACAATTACATACTGGCTTTTGACTTTGATAGAGTTTGCAACATAAGTGAGAAGTTTTGTTGGCAATAACTTTCTTGGTGATGTTCTCATTTTGAATATACGTTCCCGTTAAGACATTAACATAACAATTAACATGTCAATATAAGAAACCTAATCTTCATGCAATTTTGTCAGTTCGCTTAAATCTGACATTTTTCATTTAATTGTTCAATTATTTGAATTGCTGATGTCAAACAGCTTTCAAAACAACGTACAAACAATTGAGTTAATTGTGTTAACCCATATAACATACTGGTATTTTCACACCTTTCTTGACTCCGGATTAACAGATGTCAAATTAAAATAAACAATTAACAAAATTGGAAATTTTGGACAATCAGCTGCAGATCTACAGCACAGCTCTGAGGATTATGTAAAAAAAGCGTGAATTTCGCGCGAGTATCGCGGCACTTTTTTCACGGGATTACCGTCATTACAGGACATTATTGAACTTAGATTTATTGTATTTGGTTGAAATTTGTATACACGTGAGATTATTTTGCGAAAAAAATCGAAATATAAATTATAAATAAAAAGGATCATAAGTCACGAAAAGGAACGGTCACACAACTGAACCTTGTGGGACACCAAATATCACCGCCGGTAGTTTTGTTTTCAATAAAAAACATTCTGAATTTTTTTATTTACTGTAAATTTAGAAATAATTTTTCGCTTTTACAAATTAACAAACATTCGAAAGTATTGAATTTTAAACTTTTGAACACTTTCGAACTGCCTGTAAACTTTCAGAACACGCACGATATATACAGCTGTATATTATATGTTCTAACGCAGTTATTGACGTAACGTCGTTTCTGATTGGTGACGTCGTTTAAATTTGCGACTATTAATTAACGTATATATAGTCGCAAAAATCGAACAGCGTTTTAATTAACGCATTAAGACACATTGTGCGTTAGAAAAGGGATAACTATTTAGTGATTTTGATATTTGCGACCGTATATACGGTTTTAATGGTCGCAAACAGTTTTAACAGCTCCGGCTAACGCCGTCGCCGTTAAAAATATTTGCAACCATTAAAAACCGTATATACAGTCGCAAATATCAAAATTACAAAACAGTTATTCCTATATTATGTTGTATTCGCTCAAATTTGACAGTTAAACATTGAGAAACTGTTAATCAGTGGTGTCATAAAGCTTGGACTTGCAAACAATTGATTTCAAGAGTTAATTTGACAGGCTATATTTTTCACACCTACCACGAGTGCCAAATGCCTACAGGAGAATAATCATTGACTAATTACGGCGAATAAATATTTAAAATCTACATAAACGGTGCATTTTTTATATTAAGATAAAAAATAACGCAGTACTTTACGAAAGAATTATATCAAAAAGAAAAATAATTTTTATGCAGTGATACTCTAGCGGCGATTCGCAACGAAAATACCGCAGCGGCGAAATGCGATTCGAAGAATCTGATTGAAACTACTCGAAAATACGCGGAGAAACGCGAGGGCCCGCAAAAGATAGAATCATTCCAAACGGCCGCGACGTCACTACACTAAATGGAGTAATTTACGTTGTTTTTGTCACTCACTCCACTCTCCCCGTTTTTTGCATATTTCTCCAAATGCCTTACGTGACCAAAGGTGAAAATCGGTAACAAAAATCGGTAAACTATTTTTGAAAATCTTGTCCTTGTCAAAAATCGGCGTAAAAACGGGATCGCGACAATACGTGATAAATAGGAAAATCGGTAAAATTAGGCTAAATATCTTTGAAGTGTGTGGTATTTTCGAAGTAATTTACGTTGTTTTTGTCACTCACTCCACTCTCCCCGTTTTTTGCATATTTCTCCTAATGCCTTACGTAAATCGGTCTATTATTTTTGAAAATCATGTCAAAAATCGGCGTAAAAACGGGATCGCGAAAATACGTGATAAATAGAAGGAAACTCGGTAAAAGTAGGTTAAATCTCTTTGAAATGTGTGGTATTTTGCCCCAAAAATGGACATACGAGACCCCTGATATAGACTTTTTAATCTTTTAAATTTGAAACTGACTGTTTTTATCCTTACACATCACTATAGAACAAACTTGCACATTGAAAAATTCCTTTAGAAGTGTTCTAGAAATGGATTTTTATTCCCCAAGAGTGTTAAAAACATTCCTTAGTCATTTTGAGTCATGTTTTGTCATAACATTGGTGACGGGGTAGGACTGGTTTTCTTCTATTGATATTGAAGAAACATAAAGACAAAAGTAGCTATAACTTTATCACATCTTTATGGATTACTCTGAATCAACTCCCTTTACTAGATAAGTGTTAGACTTCTATGACAGAAGTAATTATTTCTGAGTCAGGCAGGGAACAATTCGCAGAAAGGAGAGCAATCAGTTCCATGGATTAGCTGTTTTATGCGCAACAAAATGCACAGAAAATTAAAATTTGAGTATCAAACGTAAAGATAGGCTGAAGTTTATTTGGATCCAGCATACAATTAAAAAAAAACACAACAATTTAGCTTTAATATGAAAGAATGTTTGACATCAAGATACTGTCTAAGGCTTATATGTTCATAATCTACCATTATATGAACGGAAAGGCATTAGGTAATAAAACAGCTATTTCATATCGATAGCATTAGCAGAGAACAAACTAGCAGTGAGCAGTAGCAAAATCATAAAACGGAAAGTTGGCAGTAGCAGTAGTTGAGCAGTAGCAGTAGCCCAGCAGTAGCAGTAGTTTAGCAGTAGCAGAAGCTGAGCAGTAACTTAGCATTAGCAGTAGCTCAGTAGATGTAGTACAGCAGTAGCAGTAGCACAGCATTAGCAGTAGCAGTAGCTAAGCAGTAGCAGAGCACATCAGTAGCAGAAGCTGAGCAGTAGCAATAGCTTAGCAGAATCAGTAGCAGTAGCTAGCACAGAAGTACCAGTAGCTAAGCAGTAGCACTAGCCATAGCAGTAGCTTAGCAGTGGCAGTAGCTGAGCAGTAGCGGTAGGGCGGAACAAGCTTAGCATAAATGAAAGATTGAAGCATGTTGAGACAGAAAATGCCACTTTAAAGAAGGACATTAGTTTGATAAAACAGGTAATTCCTTAGTCATTTTGAGTAACATGTTTTGTCATAACATTGGTGACAGAGTAGGACTGGTTTTCTAAATCGATTGATAGAGTTGAAGAAACAGTAAAGAGCAGTAAAGTAGCAGTGACTAACTTTATCACATCTTTACATGCAGAGATAGTACAGTACAGAATCAACTCACCAGTACTAGATAAGTGCTTAGACTTGCAGTAGCTGAGCAGTAAGTTAGCATTAGCATTACTCAGTCAGAGTAGGAACAGAGTAGCAGAAGAAGCAGTAGCAATAGCTGAGCAGTTCCAGTGGATTAGCAGTATTATGCGAGAACAAAATGCAGCAGAAAATTAAAAGTTGAGTATCAAAGCATTAACGATAGGCTAAAGTCTATTATAGTTTCAGTAATAGTAGCACAACAGTAGCAGTAGCTGTGCAGAAGCAGTAGCTTAGCAGTAGCAGTAGCACATCGGTAGCAGTAGCAGTAGATTAGCAGTAGTAGTAGCTAGCTAGTAGCAGTAGCAGTAGCTGTAGAGTAGACGTCACATAAGTAGCAGAAGCAGAAGTTGTAGTAGTAGCAAGATAGCTTGCAGACTGAGCAGGCTGCACCAGTAGCAGTCGCAGAATGTGTGCGTGCTACTGAGCTAGCTACCGTAGCAATAGCAGAAGCTGAGCAGTAGCAGTAGCTGTACAGTAGCTGACCAGGAGCAGAAGCTGTGCAGGAGCAGTAGCCGTGCAGTGGTAGTAGCTTACCAGTAGCAGAAGCTTACCAGTAGCAGTAGTTGAGCAGTAGTTGTAGTTGTGCGGAAGCTTAGCTAGATGCAGTAGCAGTAACTCTGCAGTAGCAGTAACTCTGCAGTAGCAGTAGCAATAGCTGAGCAGTAGCAGTAGTTGTGCAGTATCTGTAGCAGTAGCAGTCGCAGTTGTAGCAGTGGCATAGCAGAAGCAGAAGCAGTAGCTGTGCAGTAGCAAAAGCAGCAGCAGTAGCAGTAGCAGTAGCTGTGCAGTGGTAGAAGCTTAACAGTAGCAGCTTAAAAGTAGAATAGCAGTAGCTGAGCGGTAGCAATAGCTGTGATGTAGCCATAGCAGGAGCAGTAGCAGTAGCTGTGCAGTGGTAGTAGCTTACCAGTAGCAGTAGCTTACCAGTAGCAGTAGCAGTAGTTTAGCAGTAGCAATAGCAGTTGCTGTACAGTAGCTTAGCAGGAGCAGTAGCAGTAGCTGTGCCTTAGCAGTAGCAGTAGCTGACCTGTAGCAACAGCAGTAGCTGAGCAGTAGCAGTAATTGTGCAGTGGGTAGTAGCAGTACAAGTAGCTGTGCAGTAGCAGTAGAATAGCAGTAGCTGAGCAGTAGCTAAGAGCAGTAGCAGAAACATAGCAGAAGGAGTAGCAGTAGCTTAGCAGTAGCTTACAAGCAGCAGTAAAGATAGCAGTAGCTAAGCAGTAGCAGTAGCAGTAGCTGTGCAGTAGCTTAGCAAGAGCAGTAGTAGTAGATGTGCAGTGGTAGTAGCTTACCATTAGCAGTAGCTTACCAGTAGCAGTAGCAGTAGTTTAGCAGTAGCTATAGCAGTAGCTTAGCAGGAGCAGTGGCAGTAGCTGACCAGTAGCAGCAGCAGTAGCTGAGCAGTAGCAGTAACTGTGCAGAGTCAGTAGCAGTACACGTAGTTATAGCGGCAGTAGCAGTAGAATAGCAGTAGGTTACCAGTAGCAGTCGCAGAAGAAGCAGTAGCAGAAACATAGCAGAAGCAGTAGCAGTAGCTGAGCAATAGCTTACCAGTAGTAAAGGACATAGCAGAAGAGAAGCAGTAGCAAGTGAGCGTAGCACCAGTAGAGTGCAGCGTAGCAAGCGTAGCAGTAACTGAGCAATAGCTTACCAGCAGCAGTGGCTTAGCAGTAGCAGTAGATATGCAGTAGCACGAATTTACCAGTAGCAGTAGCTGTGCAGTGGTAGTAGCTTACCAGTGGCAGTAGCAGTGACTGAGCAGTAACAGTAGCAGCAGCTTAGCAGGAGCAGTAGCTGGGCGTAGTAGCAGTAGCAGAAGCATTGCAGAAACAGTAGCAGTAGCAGTAGCTGTAGCATTACCAGTAGGTGAGTAGTAGCTGAACAGGAGCAGTAGCCTAGCAGTAAAAGTGGCAGTAGCTGTGCAGTAGAAGTAGCAGTAGAATAGCTGTAGCTGAGTTATAGCTTACCAGTAGCAGTTGCAGTAGCGGAAGCATAGCAGAAGCAGTAGCAGTAGCTTACAAGCAACAGTAGCTTAGCAGTAGCAGTAGCAGTAGCTTTGCAGTAGCACTAGTTTACCAGTAGCAGTAGCTGTGCAGTAGCAGTAGCTTTGCAGTGGTAGTAGCTTACCAGTAGCTGTCTCAGTTGTAGCAGTAGCAGAAGCAGGAGCAGTAACAGTAGCTGTACAGAAGCAGTAGCAGTAGCTGTAGCAGTAGCTTACAAGCAGCAGTAGCTTAGCAGTAACAGTAGCTGTGCAGTAGCACTATTTTACCAGTAGCAGTAGCTGTGCAGTGGTAGAAGCTTACCAGTAGCAGTAGCTTACCAGTAGCAGTAGTAGTGGCTGAGCAGTAGCTTAGCTTGAGCTGTCGCAGTATCAGATGCATAGCAGAAGCAGCAGTAATAGCTTAGCAATACCAGTAGCTGAGTGGTAGCTGAGCAGTAGCTGTGCAGTAGAAGAAGCATAGCAAAAGCCTCAGCAATAGCTGAGCAGTATCTGTAGCTGAACAGTAGCAGTAGCTGAGTAGTAGTTGAGCAATAACTGTAGCAGTACCAGTAGCTTTAGTACTTTTTTATAAATAAATAACCTACTTAGTATTATTATAATTGATGACCTCAGAAAAAAGGCAGTTTCGTCGCCCGTGTTTTGGTGACGGAGTTGTTTGTGTAGTTACCACCAAGAGTTTCTCCATACTATTTTTTCCATTTTAAAAGAAAAAACATTAAGAGAAAATCTTATGTTTGGAAAATTCGAAATTTTCTGAATGGAGAAGTAGTGACCATTTTTGATAATTATCAGATATTGAATTATCGATAACCAAAATTTAACAAAATTGATATCAGAAAATGGATATGGAATTCGATTTTCTATATATAAATAAATCTGTATTTCTTGATGTCAAAAATAATTCAAATCATTGATAAAAATGTCTAAAAATAGTAATACGATACCCCACACTCTTCAAGTAAGTGACAACTTTATGTGCATGCCGGGGACAAATGACCTAAATTCGCAATGCATATGGTGACAGAGAACAAAGGCTCACCCCTTCCCAGGGACTGATCTATTTCTTGACTGGTAATCTGTCATAGGGGGTTCCGGGTGTGTTGGCGCACAGTCGACCCACCTCGTTAGTTACCTTAGGGGGTCGCAGCGCTCCAGCTTCCACAGGGTACTCGCTCGCTTATTTTCTGATATGGGGAATTAGTTTTAGCTCTGGTAGAGTCCCTGCGGTGTCATCCGGTGTGACGCTAATGTACCCCAATGACAGAGGGTCTTCCCAGTGGTTTGGGCTTAAGCACTTATTGAAGAGCGACAAACACCTCCAATAGTTTTCTAATGTTTATTCCTTCCACAGTAAATATATTTCAACGATAACAATAATGATGTGAGAGGTAACAAGTCCAATGATAAAGAAGTTATTTAAAATCCAACTGTATATAAAAAGTTCTGTAATATTTCTAAAGTAATAGTTTTGTATGTGAAAAGTTAAAATGTTTCTATGTGGCTGACTAATTAAATTAAGTCTTATGTTATGCCACTGTGGCTAGTTATGCCACTAAAATATCATTTTGATCCTTTCACTTCAAAGTTTCAAATTCTTCTTTTTTTTTCAAAATTAAATATCAAACATTTTGTAAAAGTTACTAAACAAAGAATAGCCAATCCAAGACTAATGGGTTGTACCCTAAAATATTAAATTAACCAAAGAAAATCTTTATCTAAACCCCTTCTCAAAAATGCCCAAAAGCTTTTAATGTCAGCTGACACTTCTTACCAAAACAATGAAGTCAATTACTCCAGACTGACCAGAAGCCAACCTGATTACAAGGCATTTTTGTCAAGGATTATAAATATTTTCTAATCTGTTATATTATCAGATGTTTTATCAAACAATTTACAAATACCAAATAAATCCAAGCCAACAGGAAAAGACTGATTTCCTGCATTTACATTTTTATAGAAATTGATGATATTTTCATAACAATAATTTAACAGACTAAAATAGTATTAAGATTTAAAGTCTCAGCATTGCAATTCTGAAAATAACTAGCAATGCAACTAAATATATTATTAATTTAAAAAAACAACCATAAAACATAATTCTTTAAATTTACACTATTACAAATCCTACTTGGTAGACTCGTGCGCACGGTGTGGTATACTTCGCATTCAACATTGACCACCACGTTTTACAAACGAAATAAAATCAAGTGCTTAGCAACTGCTACTGCTAAGCTACTGCTACTTCTCAGCTACTGCTACGGCTGTGCTACTGCTACCGCTGAGCTACTGCTACTGCTAAGCTACTTCTACTGCTACTCCTAAGCTACTGCTTCTGCTCAGTTACTGCCACTGCTCAGCTACTCCTACTGCCAACTTCACATTTCGTACTGCTGCTACTGCCTACTTTCCATACTATTTCAAGTGTATATGTCCCTCGTTATCGGGGAAGTATTGTGGCTGATGTCTGCCATGTCGTGTATTCGAACTGGCGGAAACACGAACACTCGACAAATAGCTAATGTGTCCTGTCCTGAATTAGTAGGGAGGGGTTTTAATACGTCGTGTTTTCTCCTTATAGTTTAGTGTTTTCGACGGCGAAAAAATCGGTATTTTTCGTGTTTGCGACTTTCGATTTGGCGGATCGAAAAGCTGAAGACACGACATAATTATGAAAGGCGAAAACACGACAAAGGCCGAAATCATGACGTATTTTTTCGAGTTGGCGGTTTAATACGTCATGATTTCGCCCTTTGTTTTCGTGTTTTCGCCTTTCATATGTTGTGATTTCTGAACTGTTACCCTCACTGTGAGAGACAAGCACTTGGCAAAATAAGGTCATAAAGAAAATTATGAGTTGTCCTGCATTTTAAACACATATAACACAAAATCTGAACAACATCTTTTAACTCAAAGTTCAATATCAAATAAGTGGCGTTAAAGTCGCGAGATGCGTTATTCGACCTTACCTTGTGTCAAAATGCGCAGTAGATGTTAAAATAGTACTGTAACATGTATCATTATAGAATGACGCGGTCACACGCGCTAATAGAGGAGCGCTGTTCAGATTACTTAGCCGGATTACTTCGTGAAAATGATTGTTGAATTTGTAAATTGTTAAATTTTAATACTGTTTAAAGTAATAATATGTGATATTAGATGGACGGAAATCGATTATTTTTGTAATATCTTAGTCGGCAGAAAAATACAACTTTTTTGTGAATTTCAGTTTGTGTGGTCATGTCATAGAATCGATCTAAAACAAAGAGTTGATGTCGAAATTGTTTTAAAGTTTGCAGTCATTTTGGAAATATAATGTTTAACGACTTGTTTCCGATTAGTTGACATATTGTAAATTATATACAAAGAGGCGTTAGAAGTTTCGATTAGTGTACAAAAAAGGATCAAATAATTAAAAAAAGAAAATTCTTCATATATAGCATGTACAGATATATCAAAGGAGCATTTGATATACCTTAATTGAAACATGACCTTCTCTTACAATTTCCTTAATACAATTTAATTTCCTTAATACATTTTTAATAAATTAAAGTATAACAGACACATTTGATTTAATTTTATACTTTCATCTATGAACAACAAGAACTATATTCAAAAAAGATGGTTGGTGCATAGGAACGTAATTGGTAGCTAGATTTTATAGAAAAAAAACTAGGAATGTTTGACCGAATGATCTACCGACTGAGCTAAACGGCCATTTGTATATATACTTCCTAATTGTAATTAAATACGCACCGTGACATGTGGATCAAGAAAACAAACTTAATCCTTATTTTTCCTATCAAAATATTACTCTATTTATCAACTGATATTCACTAGCCAAGAAAGTATAATTACTCTACACTTATACTGAACATTAGTTTGGCGGCAACAACATATTATGTTGATAGATATGAATTATTTACTTACTTAAATTATAAACCCACTCAAGAAAGACTGTAAACGCAAGAGTATTTCATTGACCTGACTCATTTGGTATTTAAAAGGTGCCTTACATAGTAAATTTCTAATTCAAAAGAAATAATACATTGTCATTTCATTGGCGATTGAAAATTTTCAACCTTCCGGTCAAAAGCGAGTTTAATATGGCTGCGCCGAGGAACAGTTGTATCACATTTACACAATCGCTCATTGATATATACATGTATAGTAATTATTCCCGACATACAGTCAAACCTAGGTAAAAGGTCGTGTCTGAAAAAAAACATCCTTCAAACAAAGAGCAGCAAAAGGAAAATAGAAAAAAATGTCTTAATGTATAAACGAAAAACCTTTTATTAGCGCTGTAGCTTCTTTCAGCGAGTGACATTCGTTTAAAGGTTTGACTGTACATTCTTACTGTAGAATATAATTCAGACCTTACTTTATACAGTAAACACATTATATTATAGTTTACGGTTCTGTTGTTTTGATTTCATCAATAAATGCTTTTCCAATGATTTTTACATGAATTCAGAGATTGACTGCAACGAATATTGATATACATAGTGCATTGTTTTGGCATTTGAATATTGTTGTTGGCGGCAGATCGAAGGATAAACATGTTATTGCTGGAAAAGTTTAATAAGTCAAGTATATAATAGTATATGATCAGTAAACAGACTAAACAAAACTTCTATCTTTTTGCTAACTTCCGTTACATGAATTTAAAAATGATCGAGTGATACAAATTTCATACGGAAGACAATTTTAAGAATGGGTTTCCCAAGGAAGAGCATCAATGCAATAACCCATGCTA
>JAFMSR010000012.1:632806-707709 GCA_022818135.1 Saxidomus purpurata
CTTTGTCACGCGACGAAAATTTTGCGATTTATCAGCAGACAGACTGGGAGAATTGTCAACAGTAAATCTATGTGAAATTAATCTTTAGCGAGATTTTTTAATTAGCAAAGTGGATACTTTGCGAAATGGCGAAAATTAAATCATCGCTAATATTACCCAATTTACAGTACTGTGAATTTGGAGTTTAATATTTTAAACAGCTAGTTTTATTCTGAACATTTTGATATAAAATTTGTATAAATACATCTGTTACATGTTTGTTACGGAGGTCATTTCCAGACAAACTGTCATCAAATTTTCATTCAGTGTTTAAACATAGGGAAAATATATATATTTCTTCATGCTTACTAACAACAAAGACAAAGGAAAATAATTAAAACAGAACAAATGAGAATGGAAACTACAGGGAAGTATTTAGCGGCCTTTCCCAGTAATTGTTACATACCGGGAATTGGTATACTGAGTATAGCTGATCAAGATAAGTACAAAAGTTTCTTACGGAAGCAAAAGTACTCTTAAGTACAACACTAAACAATAGAGGAAAAAAATTGAATTCATACAAATTCAGGCTAGTTAAACATAGATATAAAAATGAAATGTCACTATATGGTGTTTTTATCCCCTGCCAAAGGTGGAGGGATAGTGTTTTGGCGTTGTCCGTCGGACCCCGTCCGTCCGTCCGTCCGTCCATCCGGAGTCATATCTCAAGAACAAATGGCTATAATTTCATGAAACTTAAAATAAGTGAGCATAATGCCGCGGTGCACACACAACTTTCGTCAAGATTGGATAAGTATCTCCCGAGTTATTGCCCTTTAATTGTTATTTTCTATATTCAATATAAAAACATTAAAATTATATTTCTCTGAAACCAGTTATCAAAATTAAATTGTTATTGGCTCAAATAATTTCATGATCACCACTTTCTAATATTCACCCTCTAAACTTTCTGATTTTTTTTTTTGGAATGAGGCCGTTCAAGGGCGTGTAGCACTTTTCTTATATATTCTATTTAGAAACTTAGAAAGTTTGGTTTTCTGAAAATAATATTGAACTTTTGAAATGATTTTTGCTTTTTGTTCATGAAATAAGAGATTATTAAAGGGATAGAAAGTCGGCCGCTGATTTATATTCCTACGAATAATTATACTTGGAACATTGTATTTCTACTGAAAACGTTTTGATTGTTCGTTTTGTCCTCGTGTGTTTGCTTTGTATGCTAGTGTGTGTTGGTAGTGTATGTGCGTGTGCGTGTGTGTGTGTTGGTGGTGTGCACTTCTGGGTGCTATGGGGCTCGTTTTGGGGAGGCTGCGTTTTTGGTATGTGGCATTCCCTGTTTGATATTATTTTTGTTTTTTTGTTTGAATCATTTTGACTATCCTACCAGAAACTGATAATATAGATCTATATTCATCTAAGATTGTTTTCTGTCTGCTAAGAAGATAAATAGTTTAGTACAAGGTAATTTTAATATTTTTATTTTTTCGCACTCATTTATTGTTACAGTATATAAGCGTTTTTACTTGGCTATAGTGGAGTGTGTCTGATTTGAAGGAAGGGCAATATATGTGTTACTTATATGGTAATCCTTATATTTAAAGGAAAAGAACTTGAATTCTAATTAAAGAAAGTCTTTCATGTGATTCATAGATTTTTGTTATGCCCTGTATCTTATAAGCTTGACCTGACTAGATGTGGGAAGATAACACGTCATGAAGAATATGGAGTCGTTGCCAGGGTATAATTACAAGTCCTGCTGAGGTGTTTATTATTAGTACAGTTACTTGCTTTTTGCTTTTTCTGAGTCTTCCTGGAGTAAATAAATACAGTGAGTAGATTACCTATCAAGAAGTGATTATCGATTTATTAATTATTTTGTCCTTAGAAGCACCTATAATAAAAGTTAGTTTAGGGTTTTTTTCTTCTCACTTCTTTTTTAATACTGATAGTCAAAACGTGTTTCTGCATATTTGTCTTTAAGTGCAGTGGATAGTGTTTTTAGATTAAACATTTTTCTCCGGAGTTATAAAATAAAATATTTGTAACTTTCAAAGTGTGTTTTTTTAGTGTAAAAATGGCACTTATTGTTGCACGCGTTTGATTGTATATTGTAATCGACTGTTTATTACCAATCAGCATTCAATACCTTTTACGATAAGGGACAGGAGTATGCTCGACAAACTTTCTTTGTTAAATTATGTATCAATTTATTTTCATATTGTAATTAATGAGTATTAAAGCCCCCCGTTTGCATACGTTTGTACCGTGGTTGTTGTTAGAAAAAGAAATAGATTTTCTCTAGCATTTATTAATTATTGCAATTATTTATTAAAAGGGATATTTATGAAACCAAATATTTCGGATCCATACGTCGGTATAGGATGAACCTTGTGGTGAAATAACTTGATAATTAGATTAGTAGGTAAATCCGAATTAATTGAGTAAGTAAATAATAAATATTTAGCTTATTATTGAAGTGACCGTTTAGGAATTTTGTTGAGTGTATGTCTGTATGAATGTCCTTAGTTTCTAGTTAAAAACTGCAATATCGCAGTTGGCTCGCGCTAAAAACAACAATTTTGGTTATCCTGATGTGAACCTTCAAAGCAGTAACTATTAAATTATTAATTATTTTGGTTCGGTGCCAATGGCCATTCTTAGATATGTTTATACCTAAATACTTTATTTTACCATTATTTTTCATTTTTTAATACAGTCTCGGCATATATGAAATTGTATTGTGTGTGTCTTCCTAGTTCAAACATGTTATGCAGTTGGACTAAATTTTCTCATTCTCTCACTCGTATTTTTAGTATTGAAGTTAAAATTATATGAAAGTTTGAGATTGTAACTGATTGTCAATGTATGCTGATTTATTTCTTTTTTCTCATAATATACTTATTAAATTTTTATCTTTTTGTAATCTTGCCGTTTGTAGTTAATGTAGAATTCATTTCATGACACGTGGGTATGATCTGCCGACGTCCTCAAATTCAATAAACGATATGTACCCCATGACAATAAACAACACCTGTGGTTGACACGTGTGCTCAAATTATTTCAAAATATAAACAAATAAATAACTTATGAATGTATCCGAGATACTCATTTTTTAAACCTGGATGATATGAAATCTGGACTGATCGTTCAATTTTGATATTAAAACATACATATTGTCATCCGCCAAATATATCATAATTATACATGTACACAAAGCTGTAACATTCAGTTTTTATTTGGTACCCAAATTATTTCAATTAAAATTTTGTTAATGAATAAATAAGTTATGAATGTATCCGCGATACCCATTTTTTTTTAACCTGGATGATCTGAAATCTGAAATGTTCGCCAAATATATCATAATTATACATGTACACAAAGCTGTAACATGCAGCTTTTATTTAGTGCTCAAATTATTTCAAAATATAAACAAATAAATAAGTTATGAATGTATCCGAGATACCCATTTTTTAAACCTGGATGATATGAAATCTGGACTGATCGTTCAATTTTGATATTAAAACATACATATTGTTATCCGCCAAATATATCATAATTATACATGTACACAAAGCTGTAACATTCAGTTTTTATTTGGTACCCAAATTATTTCAATTTGTTCATAAATAAATAAGTTATGAATGTATCCGCGATACCCATTTTTTTTAACCTGGGTGATCTGAAATCTGAAATGATCGTTCATATTTGATATTAAAACATACATATTTTCATCCGCCAAACATGTCAAAATTATACATGTACACAAAGCTGTAACATTCAGCTTTTATTTAGTGCTCAAATTATTTCAAAATATTAACAAATAAAAAAATTATGAGTGGATCCGTAACACCCTCTTGTTTACCCTATATAATCTATATTGGATCCGGATCCGGATCCGCCGGATCCGCCGTTTACACCTGTCCTTGAAATTGCATTAAACTCCTACAACAAACAATGCAGGAGATCACTACTGACTCTCGTGGACCTTCCTCATGAAATATTGATCATTTATTACCTGACCATGATAACCTTTAGAATCCACTGTAAACTGCAGAATCCATGGCAAACTGCAAAGCTGACTGTTACATGTGACAGTTGAATCCGCCTGTAAAGGATGTCTTTTAATGTCAAGGTTTAAATCCTGTTGGAACAGGAGCTTTATAATGTAACTGCTCCTCGTTTTTTATATAGTTGCTGTAAATTGGGTCATTTCAGCGTGACAAAAATTTTGTGATTTATGAGCTGACAGTTTCCAGGAGAATTCTCTAATAGTAAATCTATGTGAAATGAATCTTTAACGAGATGTTTAAATGAGCGAAGTTGGAAATTGGCGAAAATAGTGGAACTTAAATCATTGTGAATACTACCCAATTTTCAGTACTTTGTAACTTTAATAGAGTTGTAAATTACTGGCAGTTATATTTAACATGCAGATAGTTTGTTTATGTTAGTTTTAGTGATAATGGAATCCATGGTCTTAAGAAGAACATATTGTTCTAGCTCACCTGAGCAAAAAATGCTCAAGATGAGCTACTGTGAGCTGACGTTTATCGGCTGGCTACCTTGTTATCACTCTGTCTGCTTTTTTTTTGAAATTGGTCAGAACATTGAATAAATTTGGTCACCAGGTCAGTAAATTGAAAAACACTTAAGAGGTCTTATTTTGTTCCCAATCAGTATAAAAGTTGGTCAGAATGTTTGTCTTGATGGACCCTATATAACTGAGGTCTTTTTACCCTGTGAACTTCCAGTCTGTGTTGCAGATGTTCTCAGATGAGCAATATTTGGCCAACTTGGCCCTCTTGTTTTACAATTTCAGGCACAGTTGTGGATGTATACCTATGGACACCAAAAGATGCTGAGAAAAGGTAATCTTTATTGGTGCTGATTTGTTTTTAGACCTTTAATACATTAATGTTCACTGTCCAGATTTTATATAATTTTACTACACTTGCTGACTATATTACTCCTGCGAAAAGTCAAAATTCTGACTGATGGGATTTGAACCAGTGACTTCTGATTGTGTTACCATTTGACAAAACAATTCTAAAACTAAACTAAAGTCCATGAATTTAAGTACCTTTGGACTTGCATATTGATAAAAAAACCACGAAATTGTATGTCTACAGATTTGTGACATATATTCACAAAAGTACATGAGCACATGTACATGAAAAAACGCATGCAAATGAAAGCTGGTCAACAATTGTCAGAAATATCAGAAGCTAGAAGTCACAGGACATTGTAGCATTCATCTTGGGTATCTTTTTCTCTTGTAGGGACTACATATTGTTCCTTGGTGCTTTACGAAGATTGAAAGATTGGCACAATGCACGTGTTGTCGTATTTGAGTCGGATCCCAGTCCGGACACCGAGTTCTTACAGAAGTTCCTGTCATCTGATGTGATCGTGGATGTTGAAAGTTTTTACGCATTTAAAGACAACTTGATGTGGCGAGGAAAAGTATCAGTCTGTGATAAAATTGTAAGTTAAGTGATTTCTGGACATGTAAATTTCTTCAATGTTTTGTTATAACATGTATGTTAACTTCCTTGATTTTAAATTAACATTTCCTGAAATTGTTGGAAACAAGATCATTCAAATGTGTATTTTATAACAAAGTACATGTATACTTTTTTAAGCTCACTTATTAGAATTAGATAATTGAAGAGTGTCTTGTTGAATTTATTTAAGGAGAATAAAGGGCTACTGGTCCCCGGGGTCAGCATACAGAAGATTGACGAAGAAACACCAGACCTACATTTCCCTATTGTAGACCAAAATCAGGTAAGGGTGAACATTAGGTAAGGTTGAACATGTCTTAAACTTCCTTCTTGGAAGTTAAGATTTTATAAAGTCTAATATCTCAGTCACTGTTGATGATATCAGCTTGAAACATAAAATAGTTATTTACTATCAACACCTGCATCATGGGAAAATAGTTCCTATAACACTTTTTTGATTTTCAATAGAATCATGCCCATTTTAAACTAGAATGAGGCTGTAATGTTCAGTATTAAACAGTTACCATAAATTTTAATGAAGGAATAAGGAGTGCTTTTCAGTTAATTTGCTCTAATGTTCTCATTAAAATATGTTTATTGATCATAAATTATGTGATCACGTAATAAAGGCAAGTATAGTAGACTGTGTGTATAGACTTGACTCACCTGAGTTAAACAAAAACTAACCTTGGGCAGCTACAATACATAAATTATGACCATATAATGTTGAACCCTCAGAATGTAGTTTTATACTCTGTGATACAGGAGGGATGTTACCTTGGACGCATGTTTGAAGTTCTTGATGAAGTCAGCTTGTCGTCAGTACCAACGATAATGAAGACACCACATGTGTACAAACTGTATCTTTGTATTTGAACATGTAGAGTAGTACATCTAATGCAATATAAATACATTAGCATATTGTCATGCACTAACATCTGTGTTAGTGTTGATGTTGGGTTTATGAATGTAAGTCTGCCAGAAGACATGGTAAAGAACAGACTATGACATTTGTTGTCAGTTACACCTATATTAGCACATTTAAAAGCTGTCAGGGGTGATTAAACTGTCTGTAATTTCCTGGCAGTGTTAGTGAAACAGCTTTGTTATGTTCCTACCATTTTGAAGGAACTTTTTTTCTAAAAATGCTAGATTGACAAACCGAAGTGTGCTTCTAGAGAAATTAGAAAAAAACTGAAGATTATTTCCCTTAACTAAACACTAGATGTCTGTACCAGAAACACCCTTACTCCCAAGTCTTGATGAACTACATACAGGAAAATTCACAGGTAAATAAATAGTGTGTTCTACTGTTTGGAAACCAGCTAATATTGGAAGTCATCATTGAATATACTTTGAAATGGAAAAACAAATGTGTAAATGCAGAGGAGATTTTTGTTGAGTGTTGATGGTGGCTCACTGTACTGTGTTCTTTTCACTGTGGGGTGGTTAGATGTATGTGCATGTTTCTGTGCAGTAAGCCTTAATTCAAATGGATGAGCTTGTCTGGGATGTAACTTATTTTAAATGATATGACACAGTTGTATACAACAATGGGACAGTATTGTAGCAAGCAGGGTCAGATCACAATTGGAGATTTAGGTAAAAAATGGACTGTCTTTGTCTGGACTATAACTTCTTCATGCATTGAAAGATTTTGAATTGACTTGGAACAATTGCTCCCCACAATGGGATGGTGTTACCTATAAAATCTTATGCTCTCCAATCCATAACAGTTGGTAGGCATGACTGTTATAAATAGTTGTACTTTGTGTTGTTTTTTTTCTTCAAATTTTACATGCAAATTAGTTTTAGAGAGATTAGGAAATACATGTATAATTATTTATTAACTGTTGAGGTTACTTAGTTGTTATAAGAAGGTCAAACTATCTTATGTAAACAATGATTAATTTTAAGTCAATATAGGTGGTACAATATATTGCAGACGGGTATGTTGGCACAGTTACCAGTGTACCCAGGTCAAGAGGAGCAGCCATCTTGTGCAGAAGTCGGACTTTCCACTGAGGCATGGAAGGAAAATATTGTGGCTGACATTCAGTTTGTACAAGGTGTCGTGTCATATTTACACATTTCCATGAGATTGGAGATTGCTGGAAAAATCAGGAGATTAATTAAACAGAGAGTATAATTTTAAAGAAAATAACGTCAGAAATTCTAGTATTGCAATCTTAAACCCACTAGATTTGATCGATTTAGCTGGCATCATTAACATTGGGAGTCTTGTTGAACGGTAGGGAAACTTACTATGGACGTGTTGTCAAGAAGTTGCATGAAATACATACTGAATATTACACGACTGTGTTATTCTGGCAGGATGTATAGCTCAAGTTGATGATGTTAAGGCATTTTCAGTAATATTAAGACAAAACATTTATGAACCCAATGATCAATTTTTCATAGTAAAATGGTCTGGATAATGAGATCATGTAAGCTGAAAAACCGCTTTGACTACACTATACATGTATTATTGATTCACAATTTTGTAGAGCCAGAAGAGGACCTTCAAGATAATTACGAGTTTCTGTACTTCATTATTACCTCCCCTGATGAGCACGAGACGTTTGAGAGTTTTGTGGCTTATGCCTATCTTCTGCAACATCCATACCATCTTAATGGTGACCTGGTGCACACAATGTATGACAGTGCCATCTGTCCAGTCAGGAGAGGTAATGACACAGAAGTTGACATGAGTGATTTGCCCTTGATGAGTTGGGAAACACTGAGGAATGTTGCGGCAGACATTGTGTCATTACAACAGACAATGCTAGAAAGATTGGCAGGTAAATGTTTCAATTAAACAGCAACCTGTATTTAACAGCCAACCAATTGGGCAGCAGAATTGGCCTGTTAAACCAAGTGGCAGCATAGTACAGTACTGATTATTTTAAATCTGATTTTTGGGCCTAGTTTCTTAAATCAGCCTGTATGTCCATTTTTCTGAATGATCTGTAATAAGTAGCAATCTTTCATGAATATATCATAAAACTTGGACAAGCCCTACTCGTGTTGAATGATGATATAGATGACAGTATACTTTTATGGGATACATAAATAACATACAGCAATGTTGATGTATTGTTTGATGAATTTCTTGATGGGGCCTGATTTTGGTCATTTGTATAGATTTTTTTTTCAGAATCCAAAAAAGCAAGAAATGAATCAACAGAAGTAGATCCAGAAGAACTAGCAGCCCTGTTGGCAGACGTCAGACTGAAATACTTCACCAAGCTGAACGAGAAGCTAAAAGGCTGCGAGACTTTCAAGGAGATTCCAGATAAATGGAGACTAAATGTTAAAAAAGAATTGTCTGGTAGGTATGCATCCTCATAGATACAGGCATCTGTGCTTCTGCAGTAAGTGTAGATCATGATCAGCTTGGAATAGTCCAATACTGATCTACACTGTTGGTTGGATAATCATTGAGCACCCCTTAGATAATTTATGGTATAGTCCAAGATGAAATATGAACAACTACATTGTATTTGTTGTACATGAAATACCGTTTTTAAAGATATAAAATCTTGTAAAGGCAGTATTATTTGTTCATGAGGTAGTGTTTATACAAGCTCTATTAATTGTCCTTGGTACATGCATGTTACTTGTACCCATATACATGTAACTTGATTGTACAAAAATGTTACTTGTACAAGTATTATAACCAACACTTGTAGTATTGTGGAAGTAGTAGCGATTCTTTTATAAACCAATTATGAAGTTTCTTATAAATTTTCTGTCATGAATGTGTGATTATAAATTTCATCAATTCATGTATACTTTCCAGATGTGTCTGAGACGCCGGCTGAATGGCCAGAGAGACTTGCGCTAGAGTATATAGAGTCACAGAAACGTTCTTTGTCACGGGTCCAGTCAACTGAGAGCATGCCAATGTCTTCCCCTCTACAGCCTTGTGAAGGTATAGTAGTGTAAAAAATTGCACAATCGAAAAATACAATTTGTTTTTCAACCAAAAGTTTGTTAGAAGCAGATTAGTTCTCTGTTTGTCTCTCATTGTTTTTCTGAAAGTTTTCATGCTTCAGGTATAATTATAAGAAAGAAAATGGATTTAAGAGATTTGATATATATATATATATATATACGTGAAAATTCAAAAACATGTGCCAGAAAAGTTAAATATATTAAAAGATAAAAACACAGTCTATGGATAATTAAATGTTTTTGCCAACCGGTTTCGCTTTCATATTTTGACGCCATATTGCCCTGATGAGCAGAAAGCGAAACCGGTTGGCAAAATCATTTTCTCAGGCTGTTTTTTTTCTTTTAATAATATATATATATATATATATATATATATAAATAAGTATTAAATAAAAATGACTTGATATGGCTTTAATAATGTTTAATTAACTAAATTAAGCGTTCAGCGTTCATACTTATGGCACATTGTAGTGAATAGTTGTTTCCAGGGTCCTAACTTCCTGCAAGGGAGATTACTGTTTAAAATGCGATAATTATGTACACTTACAGTGAATTTGTTAATAAAATAATTTTCTTTTGCAACCTAGCTGAAACACATTTATTTTTTAATTTAAAGAAAGGAAACATTTCAAATTCTTTATTCCCGCCTTTTAAATTAAAAATAAATGTGTTTCAGCTAGGTTGCAAAAGAAAATTATTTTATTAACAAATTCAAACCAAGGCTTACGCCATCATTCATTAATTATCTGCATTTTCACACGATCTCCCTTGCAGGAAGTTGGACGTCAAAACCCCCCCCCCCCCCCCCACAACCCCGCCCCCCCCTGATGAATTGTATGAAACGCGAACAGTATTAGTTAATAAATCATTTTTTAAAGCCATATCAAGTCATTTTTATTTAATTCTTTCATATTTGCCTTTCCGCTTTAAAGGGTTTTAAACCCTTAGGACTATATATATATATATATACTTGTTACTATCCTGTAAGTGTATAGTAGAAGACTAACAATATCACCACGGTGACGTAGCTTTGACTCCCAATCTCTCTATACATATTCGTATATATATACACTTACAGGATAGTAACAAAGCATTTAGTTATTATCTTGTACTTTATGGATGTCAAGTAATGATTAAGCAAACTTTCCACCTTTAAATAACTGAAATAACGTTGAAACAGACGTTAAATCTTTGGACTCAGATTCTCCCACTCGCACACCCACGCTCAAATTTTATGCCAAAGTACTATCAACATATTTTGTATTAGTAAGCTAATCACTTTTAGTTTTGTATTCCGTAAACAAAAATCGGGTTTGTTTTTCAGCTACAAACAGTATAGATATTCAGAGTTTTCTGAAGTTTTTCCAACCAGATGGTTCAGCGTCTGCTACCAATATGTCTCCAATACACAGAAGAGTAAGTTAAACTTATCTCATACTTTTTCACTGAAGAAATAACCAGAAAAAAACAAGACAATTTGGAGACATCATTGGGGCGTTTTAGTTGGTTTTGATTTGTTTAAGTATTCTGTAGGAATAGTTGTGATAATTATATCTCTCCTTCAAACTTGTTCAAGAGACACTCTTGTCTGTCAAAATATGACAACCAAGTGACTTTGAAGATTTGTATGTGTTGCACTTGAAATCTGGTGAAAGATACAGAGTTATCATGGCCCACTTGTATGAAATACTTCTACAAATTATCTTAGCATCATCCAAAGTGTGGGGAAAGGAAAATTGAAGGTTGGCAAGTCTGTCCTAATGAATTAGCTGAGTAATAATCGAAAACATTATTTTGCCATATTGATCAGGCAAGAGACAGTAACTCTGTCAAGGATTTAAAAAAAATTATTAAGGCCCTTTATCGGCTTAGAATCTTGGTTAAGTTTTTCGTACCAGTCCACTTTTTGACTGAACTGTTTATTAATAATAATAATCTTTTTTAACGAAGGTAACTCAATAGGCGAACAGGCCCCTCCTACTTGAGGCCTTCAAACTTATACATATTCAAACATGCAAAATCAAAGACAAGTTAAACAAACAGCACAACATATATCATTAAGAAACATGAGCAAGTTTACCAAAGTTAAATATTAACTGTATAATGATATGAAATGTGTTATTTGTTGCTGAGTAGATAGTTTCTGTATTTTGTACGGAAAATATTTAAGCTCTTAGCATTTCAATTTCAACAGGTATTGAGTTCCAAAAATATTCCCGAATTTGAAATGTGTTTTTGGGTGCCACTTAGTTTTTACTAAAAGATGAGATATATTTTTGTTATGTTTAGATCGTAGGCTGTAATTGTTTTTGCTATCAGCTCATATATATGTAAAAATGTCTCATATAGTGTGGGACTAAACCATTTAAACTTTTATATACTAAAACAGCCCTATTGTACTCACATCTTTCCATAAAAGGGTTTGAGATATTACTTTGAAATTTGGAATACTTGTTAACCATCATGATCCCCAGACATAGACAGAAGGTAATTCTGTCAAGGATTTTATTTGAATTATGGCCCTTTTCGACTTAGAAACTCAGTTAAAATTTTCATTCTCATCCACTTGTTGACTTAACCATTTGAGATGTTACTTTGAAAGTTGGGAGTACTTATGTACCATCATGAGACCTATCTGTAAGCAAGAGAAGTTAACTCTTTGAAAATGTTTTTTGATTTGTACTTCCTAGTTAAAGTCTTGTTTGCAACTGGCACTGTCATGCACAGACACTGGCACTGTCATGCACATGTATCAACTGGCACTGTCATGCACATGTATCAACTGGCACTGTCATGCACATGTATCAACTGGCACTGTCATGCACATAATTATATCATTAACCATTTGAAGTATTAATCATCAACTTTGCTGTAGTATTCAAGGATATGGAACATTTAAGTTTGATAACTCTTAGACTTAAGATCTTGCTACTTGTGGCCCTTGTTTATACAGATTCTTGTTTTGCCTTTTACTGTCACACTAAAAAATGTCAAGCGTGCTGTCCTGCTGACAGCTCTTGTTATGTCAAAATGCTGAACCTTCCTATTTCTTCTAGAACATCACAGTGCTTTTCAATTTATTTTGCCATGTCCAGTTTTTACATGTAAATACAATAGACTCTGCAGAAGAAAAACATTTAAAACAGTACTCAGTTTGAGCCTGGCCCAGTTTTGGATATCATGTCAGTTATATATAGAAGTCTGTGGCAAACTTTCTTTATTACATTTATTCTTACAGCATCTGAGTAGAACGAAAGGTAAATTGTCAAGTCCTGATACAGCGAGCCCTCAGCAGACGTCATGGCCTGAGAGTAAAGATATTATATCACATGATGTTTAGTAAGTATCTATATTTAGAATATTTTACACATGTGTATCACAGTCTCGGACAATGCTGGCTTTGTTTTTGTTCAATTGAACATCTGAATTTGCTGCAATGTCATCCCAATTATTCCTTGAAGACGGTTCACAGTATGAAAGTTTTATTTTCTTTTTGTTTTAAGAAGTTCAAATTGCATCTTAAAGTGGCAGATCTTAAGCAAAATACTTGAATACAATGTATGTATTAAGAAGAACCTGTAAGATTTAAACAATTTTTTGAAAAAAAAAAAAAATTCACAATTATTATTGCAGTTATAATGTGGACAGAAAAAGTGAGAAGGTAAACAGACATTTGAACAGGCTACAGGAGAAATATGTGAAAGAAGAAACATACAGTTCCTGTCTGTCACCTGTCTGTCTGTTTCCAAGGGCAACAAAAAAACGGTCGCCAAAACAAGAACAAGGACTGAGACGGTCACCGAGGAAGAAGAATCCTAGATCAGTTTTCGATGAAAATGTGCCAGGGTATGCCTCGGATGTGAAGGCTACTAGGTAATGTTTTAACTGACATCTTGTCATCTATAGAGAATAACAAGTTAATAGGTTTGAATCTTTGGTCATCAAGGGTCATGGGACTCCTTCATGTGAGGAAAATCACAAGTTAGTTAATAGAAAAATTATTTTTTATGCAGGGATGACTGAGAGAATAAAGACTTCTGGATGCTTTTAGCTTTCATCTGCATGTTAAAAAATTATACAAATGTACAAAACCTTTATTTCTAGTCTAAAGAAAGTTGAGGAATATAATTCACTTATTAGTCAGCCTCATCCATTAGTCGGGGGTTCTGATATTGCATAAGAAGCACCAGAGTTCTGTTGCAGTTTCTGGAAATGTTGCAGTCTCCATTTAATTGAAATGTTTAGGTGTATTAATCCTTTCACTGATAGGATTCTACTTTCCCTGCCTCTGTGAACACTGAAGACTGTGCCTTAACTACATTTGTGCAGTCTGAGCATGGTCTTCACATCTTAATTTGTGAGCTTATTTCTGTTGAGCATTTCGAAGAACAATACTGATATGTTGTATATTACAAAAATATAAATACAATGTATCCAAGGTTAGAATATTTTCATTTGAAAACTCTGTGAGGAAATGGTTAAAATATGAAGAAACTTAATGTGATTGTTTTTGGCAGGGGTGGGGCAAAGTTGTTAGAGTTTGGTGCCAAGCCCGAGAAGGAGTCTCGTCGTAGATTTTCGACTCCACATGGACAGCCAGCACCTAGATCAAGTAGTGTATCTTCTAAGGTATTTAGACTTCAATCTTTTTTTTATTATGAAGTTTGGATGAGGTAAGGTATGTTTTATTTCATAAGACTGAACTGTTTGAGATATTACTTTGAAAGTTGAAATACTTGTTTACCATCATGATCCCCAGATGTAGGCTGGAGGAAGTAACTCTGTCAAGGATTTCATTTGAATTATGGCCCTTTTTGGGGCAGTTATGTTTTAGTCTAGAAATGTGTTGTATTAAGAGAGTGTTTAATGAACAGACCCTATTTTTAACATCTCTGTGGGGGATTCTTAGTCATGTTGTAAATATAACTCCTTATAGCATACATGTACAATTTATGTGGGAAAAAAATGTCCATATATTTTCCATTCAGGATTTGAGCACACAGCGTAGAAGATCAGAAATTGGTTTAAGCAAGGTGCCGCAACCTAAACAGGTAGAGAAGTTACGTCGAGTGTCCGATGCTGGTTCCTCTTTCATTACACCGGAGGGAGACGACATGAAGAAAGAATCGCGATCAGAGAGACATAGAAGAGTTAGCTAACTATAAAGTTTTGTTTCTTTAAATTGATGTCACACTTCAGATTTATCATTGTGGTTTTAAGAAAGACAATAATCACAGATTTATACTCCTAGAAAAATGAACATTGACAAAGTTATAACAGAAATATATGAATCTATTTAATAGTTTTATACCCATTGAATATAGAGAAAATCTAACAATTTTTTCTTACTATCCTAGTCAAATGTTGCAAATTCACCATTTGTATGTGGTTTATTTTCATTTTTCATTTTCATAAGCGAATGACACACTTCTACTCATTTCATATACATGTACATGTTTACAAAGCATTAGTGGTGTTGTAAACTTTCATTCTAGATCATAGATCAACATAGACATTTTGAAAGGTAGTTTATCTTTAACATACCATAATTGCATTGCGAGTGTGACTTTGAAAATAAAAAATATGTTATTTTGTACTGTAAAAATATTTCAAGTAGCGGGTATCTGTAGTTTCTATGTTGTTTATTTTACATCTGAGATGACTTTAGTTTGATCCTAGGTCAGAGGTCAGATCAGGTTTGTGTTTTCACAAAAGGTGTATTGAAATAAGATCTAATTTTTAGGCTATTAGAAGTGTAATATTTCATAAAGCATACTGGTGTGCCTGTATTTACATTTCAGAGACTGCAAGACATTGTGGATCGAGTCCTAGTTGATAATGGCGTTAGCAAAACAGATCCCATATACAAGTCATGTTCATCCAGATTGTTCAAAGTCACCAAACTCTTTGTGATGGTAAGTTTGAAAAGGCAAGAGGCCTTTGTGGGTGTCGCGTAAAATTTTAGGATCAACCTGGTTAGGAGTCTCTACACCCCAGCCCCAATACCCTAGCCCCAACACTACATTACAGGCCAAACACCACACCCCCTCCCAAAAAAAAAAAACAAAAAAAAAAATTTCCCCCCGCTCCCCCCGCACATAATGGAACTTTAATTAAAGAGACAGTATGAGTAGACAAATGCTACTTCATACAGCGAGTTAATTATCTCTAAATTAGACATAGCAGTGCTGGTTTCTTAAGACAGATGATTTCTTGATGGAGGTGACTGCTTGTACAGGGTCAGCTGTGGTGAATAAAATAACATTGCAAGCTTAAAGTCCCAGAATCTCTTAATTTAATGATATAGTGAAATACATTTACAATAGGATAATGATAGAACCATGTTCTGTTCACTCTAAAACAATGTTGATGTCGTAGAGTAGAATTAAACGTATATAATATCGTAAATACTTCGTTTGTTTTTCATTCTCAAGTTTCCCTAAACCTGTGATTCTCTCTGACTTCCATACTTTCAAAGCGGAATAATTCTAACAATCTAAAACCGTACTTATTTTATCTTGTAAATCTTTGCACGTGATCTTTAACATCCAATCACAGCACTGGTCACTATTTGGTCAATTTTTGAATTGTCTTTTGTTTACCTGTTCGCAGTTTTGTATTTTTGTGCAAATATATTGATTGACTGGAATTTATACATTTTCCAGGTAAATATGACGTTTATGTATATAATACTACTAGTATATGATTAGACTTTGGTAATTTGTAAACAATTCATTGATTTACCTGTATAATTTATCGGAGGTCAAGCCCCCGTTTATTTTACCTGTGGTAATTGTTTGTTTACATTTGTGACGCTGTCACCTGTCATTCGCGATGAAATTTGACATTAGATTTATATTGTTAAATCTTATTATAATTATTCTACGCTTTTTGTTTTCAGGATCTTCACAATACGTTATACCATAAATTAATGTTTTAAAGAACATACATATAAATGGGAAACAGTAAAGTCTGCAAACATAAATTATTTTCATCGTCCTTTAAAGGAACCCATACCCTATATAGTATAAAACAGCAAAATAGTCGGAGAGAAATAAAAAATACTATACAAGCAATATTGAGCATAACTTTTATGAAACGTTTAATAAATAAATAAAAGGGGCCGGTGAAATTGACATATGACTTCCTTTCGTATTCTATTCCTTTCTTCATGAAAAAGAGTTGTCAGAAATCTTATTTTTTGCTATATCATTGAAAAAATTACTGCTCATCAATTCTAAAAAACATGTTGGGAATGTGGGTACAAAGAAGGGTCATTTCTGTTGGTAAGACATCTTTCTTGGTAAAATAGGAGTAAGTTGTAATTGTGTTCTTTGGACTCTTGACTGAGAGTAAAATAAATTTTTTATCTTCTTTTTAAATAATTTTATTACAGGATTTACCAAATTCTAGAAATTTACGAGATGAAATGCAAAAAATAGCTGAGAATCAAGTGAAGCAGGTAAGAAAGATTTATGGACATTTTTCTTTCCCCAAGATTTACCCTTCATTCTAACTTGAGCATTTGGCCTGATGTAACTAGTGACAGAAATGTAAAGTGCTTAATGTTGAAGATGCACAGAATACAGCAAATATATAAGACAGATGCTGGGATTCCAACTGACAGCATACTGTTAAGAATACCTTACTACAGAAAAAAAACTTAAAAATGCTGCAGAAGCAAGATTATTCAAACTATGGGCCTTTGGTCAAAATTGTCCCACCCCAGAGCTCACTTGTTTTATAACCTCACCTGGGTAAGCTATTAGGATTACTCGATGTCCGGCATCTGTTGTACATAGTGCGTTCACATTTTCCTTCAAACTACATCTCTCAAACCACTGGGCCAATGTTGATGAAACTTGGAAGGGATGTTTCTTGCATGAAGCTGTATCATAGTTGTTCAAATAACTTCATTGCCTGCAGTACTCAGGTTGTCATGGCAACGGAAAGGAAAAACTTGAAAAAATCTTCTCAAGAACAGGAAGGCCTAGAGCTTAGATATTTGGCATATGGCATTACCTAGTGGGCCTCTACCTTGTTGTTCAAATAAAAATTGAACCATAGGCTAATTAATGAAAAACGTTAAAAAAATCTTCACTGAAACCACAAGGCCTATACCTTAGATATTTAGCATGTGGCAATGCATAGTGGACTACCACCAAGATTGTTCAAATCATGATCTCCGAGTCAAAATTATCCCCATCCAGGGTTCACTTGATTTCACATGGGCTTATAAAGGAAAACAATTTTAATCTTAGCTTAGATAGTTAGGGTGTAGCATTGCCTAGTGGACCAAGATTGTTCAAATCATCTCAAAAATAACTCTGCCAAGTGGTTACTTGATTAAATGATACCAGTCTCCTTTATTTTGCTTTGTGGTTTGACCTCCATAACCCAAAAAATTTCTTATTTAGATGATTTTACTTTATTTCTAGGTGATTGATGTTGACCGCAGCCGTCAGGAATCTTCACAAAGAGGAAAACAAAAGAAATCAGTCTGACGAAAGACAGGGATACTTTGATAATTCTATGGCCAAATATTTCAAAAACAATTTTGTACAAGGATTATAGAAGAAAAGTTGAGAGTTAAGACTGATGGTGGGCTTTCTAAAGAAATCCTTGATGAAGAAGGAATGGACACATGATATGTCTTGTTTCAACACTGTTAAACTCTGCAAATGCACTGAACTTTTAAACCAACTTGAAGAAACAGAATAGAAACATTTTTATAACATATTAAATGCTGTATAAAAATAAACCGTTAGCTTTTGTTTTCATTATTCAATACCGATCAGACACTTTAGCCTTTTTAAGTTATTTCAGCTGAAACTACTTGTAACTCAAAGATCACCATGACCTTGACCTTTGATACAGTTATCTTGAGTGAATGTAGGTCATCAGCTGCTTATGACCAACCCCCCTATCAAATATGATGATCCTAAACTGCTGTTGTGTAAAAAAAAAATAGGTTAAACTTTTTGAGGCTATGGTGAACTTAACCTTTGATACAGTTGAACTTTATGTCATTTACTGCTTATAACAACCTCTGTAGGCATGTAAGTAAATTTTCTCTTTCATAAAAATTGACCTTGACCTCAGACTGGGTGACCTCGGAAACAATGTAACCTGCCTCTGTTACCAAGTTTAATAATCTCAAGTGCTGAGAATGCCGATTTATTACTGTAAAATCTGAACTTTTTGAGGGTTTAAATTTCACTTTGTGAGTTCGATTAATAAAACCTCATAAACTCAGTAACTAGGTAAGGTTGTAAGCATTTTTATTTGGGAATTTTGATATTTGCAAAATTTTGGTCTCACAAAAATGTTAGATTTTTACAGTACATGTAATCAGAACAAGCCTGGATTGCTCACCTGAGTTCATTGCAACGTGAAGCCTACAGCTTATAGAATTTCATTGCTTCAAAAACAGGAAAGTAGGTCAAGGTCAGCTAATGTCGTAGTTGAAATCTACATGCAAAACTGTATAGCCTAATGGGCATAATCTGAGTAAACTTGAGAGAGAAATATACTAGACAATGTTACATACAAAATATCTCGGATCTGGGCTGTGTGTTTTTAGCTCACCTGCATCTGAAGTACGCCGTCAGTCCACCATTTCCTTCGATCAAAATCTCCTGAAGCCAATGTTGACGAGCTCTACAAAAGGTTCTCAAAGAATTTCATTATATGTAGAACTTTGGTTGCTATAGCAACAAATAGGAACTTTTTAAAAGTCTTGTCAAAAACCAGAGGGCCCATGGCTTACGGGTAGATATTTGGCATGAAGTATTGTCTAGTGGACCCCTAACAAGTCTGTTCAATTCATGATCCCCAGGCGAAAATTGATTTTCATAGGTTTCTTTAGGAAAAGTTTTTTTAAAATCACAATCCCTTTACATGGGGAAAACTTTAAAAAATTCTCTGAAGCCACAATTACACAGGGAAAACTTTAAAAAAAATCTCTTAAGCCACAATCCCTTTACATAGGGAAAACTTTTAAAAAATCTCTGAAGCCACAATCCCTTTACATAGGGAAAACTTTAAAAATCTCTGAAGCCACAATCCCTTTACATAGGGAAAACTTTAAATATCTCTGAAGCCACAATCCCTTTACATAGGGAAAACTTTAAAAATCTCTGAAGCCACAATCCCTTTACATAGGGAAAACTTTTTAAAAATCTCTGAAGCCACAATCCCTTTACATAGGGAAAACTTTTAAAAAATCTCTGAAGCCACAATCCCTTTACATAGGGAAAAGTTTAAAAATCTCTGAAGCCACAATCCCTTTACATAGGGAAAACTTTTAAAAAATCTCTGAAGCCACAATCCCTTTACATAGGGAAAACTTTTTAAAAATCTCTGAAGCCACAATCCCTTTACATAGGGAAAACTTTTAAAAAATCTCTGAAGCCACAATCCCTTTACATAGGGAAAAGTTTAAAAATCTCTGAAGCCACAATCCCTTTACATAGGGAAAACTTTTTAAAAATCTCTTAAGCCACAATCCCTTTACATAGGGAAAACTTTAAAAAATCTCTGAAGCCACAATCCCTTTACATAGGGAAAACTTTTGAAAAATCTCTGAAGCTACAATCCCTTTACATAGCGAAAACTTTTAAAAATCTCTGAAGCCACAATCCCTTTACATAGGGATAAGTTTAAAAATCTCTGAAGCCACAATCCCTTTACATAGGGAAAAGTTTAAAAATCTCTGAAGCCACAATCCCTTTACATAGGGAAAAGTTTAAAAATCTCTGAAGGCACTATCCCTTTACATAGGGAAAACTTTAAAAATCTCTGAAGCCACAAGGCTATTTGGCATGTAGTATTGTCTTGACCTATACCAAGTGTGTTCAAATCATGACATGTTAACAGTGACCTCTGTTAGCTTTTCCTTGATAACAGTCCCAAAGGGTTTTCACAAAACTTGCTCAGAACTTGGTATGTATTACTAGTAACTATGGCAATGTTCATCATTCAAGGAGTGAAAGTCTTTTATTAATGTCTTAATCTTTTTCTTAAAATTATGATTGTCACTTTGAATGGTAATATCACTTTAATGTTGAGCTCCGCATACATGAACTAATAAACGTATGAGGACATGGATTCCAGTAAAACAGGTTCATTCAATACAGCTCTGCACGTCCTAATTCTTACCTTAATCCCATCATATTTTCAACTACATTTGTACTTTTTCAACATCACATGTTAGTAAGGGTGTTATTATTAGATGTTTTCGTCAAAAAAACAAATAAAAATATTAAGTTGATAAATACTTTAATTAATACACAATCTATGATTGAAAGGTTATTTAGCTTGAAAAAAAATTTGGTGTATTAAAATGGCGTTTTATTTACCACATAAAGAGTGGTCTTTTGTCTTTATGGGCCATATAATGAAGACAGTCTAATATGATAAGCATGTCAGCTAGTTCTTGGTCATCTTTTAGAATTCGAGCAAACAAAACTCGCAGGACTGCTGGTTCACTGAGTCCGTATGCCTCTACAGTGTCTGGGTCCGGGGCGCCGTTAAGAAGTCCGTATTTGTTGACCATGTCTTGGGTAAATTCCGAATGATGTTCAAGGATGTAACCAAAACGATGCAGACTATCTCGGACAAGTTCTAATCGGAACATAAGAGTCCGTTCCACACTTGAAGCACTGCCAGCGTGTCGCACCTCTTTGCCGATCAGTAACTTTATGCTTGCAACACTGTATCCATAGTATCTAAAATTTGAAAAGAAACATTAGTTTCATTCTGCATTAAGGACTGGCGTTATGCCTCGGTCACATATCCGTACGATGTCCACCAACCTTTATAATCCGTAAGGTCTCCGTACAATCATAGCTTCTGATCACGATCTTTTGGATGATGCAATCGTATGATATCCGTACGGATATCGCAGACAAGTAGTGCAGAGCTCGTTCCTTGTACGAAGCTCGTGCGGTACTACACCTCGACAGTACTTTGTGGAACTCAAAAGATATTCCTGGTTTTATACCATCTTGAATCCTCAAGGATGTCGTTCGGAGCCCGTACGGCGAATGTAAGTCCCTGAGGGACCCGTGCAAACATAGCAAGCTCCCAGCCCGGTGTCCGTTGTATCGTACGGACATCGTACGTTGACCGTGCACCGGCAATTTTACGGGTGTTACAAATCAGCACGTTCGATGCCCATACGTAGCTCTAACCACAATGCATAAATCAAATTGAAAAAGCTCATTTTTCTATTTGTATAGGGATGAGCAATATGCAAATGTCGCCCTTAGCTTGACAGGGTTTATTCACCTCTATTATACTAAATTAAATTATTTATTCCCGATTGCGAAATAAATTCTTAATACGTTAGATGTAAAAGCTTCCAAGACTCATTCCAGATGGAACGAACCTCAGAGAGAGAGACACACACACAGAGACAGAGAGATGCAATATTGAATTGTCTTGCCTAAGGACACAACAACCATGCCTCTGGTGGAGATCGAACCCGGGACCCGCCGATCATGTGCGAACGCTCTACCACTGCGGATACCAAGCTTTACGTTTTTCTTCTTGTCTAAGAGTATTCTGGGAGTACGTTGTTGTTAGTTTTACGATACGATTGCTCACCTGACATGATCTGTTACTCGATTTCCGCAAGAAACTAAAACCTACTGTTAACGCAAACGGCTCATCACACCGTGACTGGACGAAGATGACAGTGATGCACATTGACAGACAAAGATGCAGTGCCACACTTGCATACACATTAAACGTTTTGTGTCAAATTAACCAAAAACATCACATACCGTGATTGTCTTTTGCTGGAATGTTTGTCGTTTGTCTTAGCAAACACGTATTCGAGTATCCGGCGATCTAACTGGAAAGCTACCTCCCCAACAACACGCTTGTTTGGTTTAGAGACTGCTAGGCTTAATGTTGCGTCTTCGGAAATGCTCGGGTTATATCCGATTAGGATGTCCACTGGTCGGTGAAATACGTAATTTGCTGCAATACAGATTCATTAAAATCACAACACTGAACATACTCCATTTAGAAAATGTGTTGGATTCCTGAAAATAAAATGTATTCAAGTTTTTTTTCACCTACTACCCTCGCAGAGAGTTTTATTTTGCCATCAAGGATTTTATCATTGTTTTCATTGAAAGAACCTCTTGTATTTTCGTTGGATCTCTCTACTGTAAAACGAATGTACGTACTGCTCTATACAGACTATACATGTACATTCAGGATACCGCTTAACAACAGCGATCATTCTTAGATATGAAGCTAAACTCGACATCGAGGTTTCACCTTTTTTGGCCTCGATAAATATGACATACATGTAGTTATCTCTGTCACATGTGGTTTTGTTTTAAACTCGGAATACGTAACCGAAAAAAAGTTGTCCGTTTAAAAAAGGATACAGAACAGGTCATTTAGGTGGAACTTTAGGGTAAAAGATCTTTCTACGTAGATACATGTACAACTAATCGTGGTTGCATGGAAACTCCAGCAAATAGGGACCAACTCCGTGGTCTAGTGGTTAGAGACTCCTCTCATAAATTCACAGTGTACAACCTCCTGGTCAACATCGGTTCAAGATTCAAATGTTTGCTTTTACTAAAGGTAGGTATTTGTGAAAGTTGTTGCCTTTTCAGTTTTCTTTGAGAGTAACGCCCAATATGTATTGTTTCAGCATAGACCAAGCAATCAACACGTGCAGTTATGTCCAAACAGGTACTGCATTTGAGGACAAATATCCTCGGTAAATATTAAAGTGTTGCCAAAAATCGAGTGTTTTCGCATTCGGCATTAATTATAAGCGTTTATATTCAGACACGAAGAAGATTGAATAACCGGGGGCAAACTTCAACCATTTCACATTTCACTATTAGTCTGCCAAGTGTGACCTTGTTATATTCCGTTTTAAAAAGAGATACAGGCATTTAAAGTTGACAAGGCATACAGATCTGGTTTATTTGTGCAATGATTATAGGTGAAAACAGCTTCAATCAATTTCTATGTTAACAGAAACAGCAGTGTCAAAAAATGCGAAAACCACTGAAACTTGCGTGTTTCTGCCGTTTTGCACCGATTGTTTGCTTCTTTTTTTGCCCAAATTGGCATTACAACTTATACAAATACAATATTGATACACTAATAATTCACTATATACTAAAACACTGATAGCGAAATATATACTGGCCGTTACTCACAAAGACAACTGAAAAGACAACAACATTATTCATCGTTAAAATATGCATTTGAATCTTGAACCGCTGTCAACGCCGTGAACCGATGTCAACGCCGGGAACCGCTGTCAACGCCGTGAACCGATGTCAACGCGGGAACCGATGTCAACGCCGTGAACCGATGTCAACGCCGGGAACCGCTGTCAACGCCGTGAACCGCTGGCAACGCCGTGAACCGATGTCAACGCCGTGAACCGATGTCAACGCCGTGAACCGATGTCAACGTCGGGAACCGCTGTCAACGCCGTGAACCGCTGTCGACGCCGTGAACCGATGTCAAAGCCGTGAACCGATGTCAACGTCGTGAACCGCTGTCGACGCCGTGAACCGCTGTCGACGCCGTGAACCGATGTCGACGCCGTGAACCGATGTCAACGCCGGGAACCGCTGTCAACGCCGGGAACCGCTGTCAACGCCGTGAACCGATGTCAACGCCGTGAACCGCTGTCAACGCCGTGAACCGCTGTCAACGCCGTGAACCGATGTCAACGCCGTGAACCGCTGTCAACGCCGTGAACCGATGTCAACGCCAAAGGTTGTCTCTCAGACTGTGAGATTTAGACCGCCCGCTGTATTGTTGAAAACAATTTACTTTGTACTTTTTAGAAAATTACCACCTGTCCCCTGAAGTCGAGTGGTAAAGATCGCCTACTTGTAAGTGTTTAAACTTTCGCTGATCTTTATGCAGCAAATCGAGTCTCGCTAGCTACTTAACCATGTTTATGAGAAGAAAACCCTAATACTGTTCTTTACCAAGAATGATGATTTGATGCATACAGTAGACTCCGTATATAGCGAATCCGGATATAACGAAAGTCCGCGAGATATACGGAACAAATTTCCTCTGCCCGATTATTTTTTCTTTCATATGAAAATGTCATAATTATTGTTCTTGCATACCAGATGGGGATATCTGCAGTTTTTACCAGTGCTGGAAAATCTCATCTTACACCCCCCCGTGTAAGACGACTTACGTGCTTACTTGTGACGTCCGTTATAAACAATGTGCGTCACGTTATAAAAATGTGACGTCACTTTCCCATACTAACATCTAAAGAATGTTTGTTTTTATATCAAATGCATCATTTCGGTAAGTTTGTTTTTAAATATCTTTTCAAAGTGCAAGACGGTATGCAAGAAAAGTTTCTTCCATGAGATACTTGGTTCAGATGGAAATATCCGTCACTTCGGGAAACTGTTTCGCGGGAACTCGGCGAGCCTCGTTCCCGCCAAAACAGTTCCCTCAGTGACGGATATTTCCGTCTGAACCTCGTGCTCATATAAGAAACTAATAATATAACGAATTCCTGATATAAGGAACATGTTTAGCTGGTCCCAAGGAGTTCGTTATAAACGGAGTTTATGTATCCCGCAACAGGTGTTCAAGAACAAAATCAGTACGGGCTGAATGGTTTTCCTACCTTTTTGTGGTGAACCTCGTCCAGTGATACCCATGATATCAGCAAGTGAATGAGACAACTGTTTCGTACCTGGCAAATAAAATGTAAACAATTAAAAGTACATGTACATTTGTAAATGCATTAAGCGCTTCAAAAGTGATCAGTGGTCTAGTGGTTAACTCGCTGGTCTTGTAATTCAGGGATCGAAGGTTCGATGTGGTACACCGGGCATGTTAAAAACCCAGCGGTGTCTCTAGAACGGGACGTGTTCTGTATCTTGTACTATCCTTCAAAAGATAAAATAACTAAATTCTTCTGGGTGCGTTTTTCCGGTACCAACGATAAAACAAAGAAAAAGGGACCAATTAAAGTAGGTGACTGCTTGGAAAAGGTATATTCAGTATAAAAGTACTGGCTGTTAACACCAGATGGATGGCTAACGCTGGCTCAAATATAAATACTGTATAACTGTATGAGCCTATTTTGACAATCACTAGCATTTTTTGACATTGTTGTGCCCCGATACCCTAGGATTGACATGTGTATTTGTAACCATATGCTAGTTATTTTACATTGTTGTGACGATACGCATGTTTTTGACTTATTGATATGATACGCTATGTATTTTGACATTGGTACGATATTAGATTACACCTTTTGTACAACATGCTAGCTGTATTTTGACATTGTTGTAATCTACAGCTGTATTTTGACATTGTTGTAACATACGGCTATTTTATCATTGTTGTACACCGATACCCTCTGTATTTTGCATATTGTGCAACTACGCTAGCTGTATTTTTATATTGTTGTGAAAAGATGATTGTGCAACGATGCGCCAGCTGTATTTCAACATGTTACAAGTATGGAACGATACGCTAGTTGTTTTTAACATTGTTGTGGAAAGAAACGCTAGCTTTATTTTGACATTGTTGTGCAACGATGCGCTAGCTGTATGTTTACATTGTTGTGGAAAGATGTTGTGCAACGATGCGCCAGCTGTATTTTGACATGTCACATGTATGGAACGATGCGCCATCATTGTCACAAGTATGTTATGATACTCAAGCTAGTTAACGATACGTGGGCTTGTTAATTTTGACATTACCACAAGTATGGAACCGTAAGCTAATAGATAAAGTCCCTATTCAAAATTTCAAAACATGTGTTTGATTGTTTGTTAAATTGCTTGCATTTTCGTTCCTTTGCGTTGCACATCCAACAGATAGATGTAACAGAAATGGAAATGCCAAATATCATGTAAAAATGACCATTGCGGTTCTTGTATTATTATTATGTGACCATCTGGTCACCCCATTCAACGTGGGATTTTTTTACCTTGAGGTCTTACAGTTGTATCGTATGCGTGGAGCACGCCCTTTTCTTTCTTCCAGAAATCGTCATGGAACATACTTTGTAAACCCGGCTCTCTCTTACTGAACGCGGAACTGATAGATCTACTTGGCAGAGTTCTGGAAGAATAATCTGAGGGAGACAACAGTAAAAGTAAGTTAGTTTGTTAGTTTTAAAATTGCTTACATATCAATTTTACATCTGTTAAGTTCTCACAATTTATATTGTTTAATTGTGTTCAAGACTGATTCCTGTAGTTTAGCAAACGCACTGGTCAACGCAGAATAATAGTTTCTGTCATGAGCACGAGGTTCGGATCGAAATATCCGTCACCGAGGGTAACTGTTCTGCCTAGTTCCTGTAAAACAGTTACCCTCGGTGACGGATATTTCCATCTGAGCCAAGTGTCTCATCATTTAAAACTTCTATGGAAACGATCATATTATTAGCACATAATGATTTACCTTTTTTTTCTAAAAAAGTCGTACCTTTTTTTACTGGTGACGGTAACGGTGTGGATGTTGCTATGGGTGCACCTATCCTGCCATAGCTCACGTGCCTTTCGGACTTATTTCTAGACGATGTCTGACTCCGCGGTACATATTCAGATTTTACTGGTCGAAATGCGCTACAGTGAAGTTTATGCGGATCAAAATCTACCGATGCTCCGTCCATGTCATCCGTAGTTTGATTATCGTCTATAGTTGACGACGATTGGATGCTTAGTTCCATTGAGTCATTGGCAGCAGTTATGTACTGTTTCTTCTCCTGTCTGACCTTTTTTATAACAAAATCGTCATCAGGCTTTGTCTTATTTGTTTGGTCTTTTGGTGCAGGTGTAAAGTTGATGCTTCTTGACACGTGTTTCTGGACCACTCTTGCGGTCTTATCTTGAGGGTAGTTTGATTTATTTTTGCTTGCAGAAATGATGCCACGTGGGGAATACTGTGTATTGTAATGGATGTCTCTTGATATGTGTTCTCTATTACTGGATAGCGAAGTACATGTATCATTTTGGCACATGGACGTTTTGTCCTCTGCAACGACAGCAGATCTTGGTGAACATGACAGGCATTTACATGTCGGTAGCAAGTTTATTCCACAACTCATACAGCTCCTTACACTTGTTACTGTCGGAAAAGCTTGTGCGTCACGATCATTCTGCACTGTGGTGTGTTCGTTTTTTTTCAGCAACTTAGGCGCGCTCTTTGGTCGCTTGAGTACACTTTTTAGCGTGTAATGAGTACCCGCCGGAGATATTACAGGTGTCTGCATTTCTTGTGTGTTGTTATTAACGCTGTCCTTATTCCTGTACTGGGAACTGCTCTGTGGACGCCCTTTGCTTGGACTCCGGTATTCATCGGAGCGGTGTGACCGGGAGAAGGATTCTGCAGTTGGAAATTTCGGCGGAGACCGATCGTATGGGAAGCTTAATCTCAAATGTGGGCGGAGAGATGTAGAACTCTCAAGAGAGGACTTTTCGTGAGGCGATCTCATTGGTGGAGGTAGAGATGAAGATCTTACAGAAGAGAAATTTTCGAGAGGCGATCTCATTGGTTGGCGGAGAGATGAAGATCTGACAGAAGAGAATTGTTCGCGAGGCGATCTTAGAGGTTGGTGAAGAGGTGAAGAACTTATTGAAGAGAAGATTTCGCGAGGCGATTTCATTTTGGTAGGAAATTTTGGAGACTCTGGAAACGTGCTGTTCCGCAAATCACTCATACTAAGTTGATCAAACGACTTGCCGTAATCAGAGGAAGATGCTCTCTCGTTATTATATTGTTCATATGTCTGACTGTTCACGTCCTTTGTGGTGTTTCTCGAAGAAATGTCTGCATTTGTTAGTTTTTCTGTAAAATTAGTAAGTAGATTATTAGCTTAGATTCTGTATACAGTACATGTATGAAACGCGACATTGTATCAGAGTTCTTTATGTCAAATACTAGTACATGTGCATGTATATAAGCTCCAAGTAATATTTTTTAACACTCACTAATAGTTAAGTTAGGTGCTTAAATCTTAAACCAATTGCAATGACACTTGGTGTGTAACTTGGGTTGCATTTGAGGTCACTAGGGTCAAGCTCAAGATTACTGTTACTAAAATGTAATATTTTTTAATTCTAAAATTGTTCTAAAATATGCCATTTTTAATGGGATGGGGGTCAAGGTGACTTGGATTTTTTTTAATTAACATTTTTTTTGGCCGGGTCAAGAGAACTGGATAATAATTTAGTTAATTCTACAATTTTTATAGGCGCCGTTGAAACCTGCTTTGACAACATTGTCGCATTTTTCTTGTTTTATTTATAATTATTTATTTTCGTTCAGTTGCGAAACAATGCCATACAACTTCTATCAATTGCTCTGCTAGAGTCGAGACTTACTCAAGATAGATCAACCTCGACACGAGAGAGGCAGGGTTGAATAATTGTGTCTTGCGAAAGGACGTTACTACCAGGTGACAATGGTAGGGATTGAAACCGGAGCCCTTCGATCCTCCTATTCAGTGATTGTTTTAAAATGATGACATTAACTGAGAGAATCTTCGTCATAATGTGTAGGTAAATAAATGAATGATATATATCAGTTTACCAGTGATGAAGTTTCGAAGTTGATCGTCGCACATGGACATCGCCGAGGACAATATATTCATCGTCTTGAGTTGAGAATTTTCTAGAAAAAGAGACAGACATCGCCGCATTTTTCTATTCTCGTCGTATAATTTCTCATTTGTAGCAAGTAATGAATTTTTTTGGCTACGAGATATTCCAGCATTCATTGTAGGCACTGCCCCAAATTCACGTTCTCTGCTGGTGTTTCGGCTCGCATTTCGCGACCGTCTTTCTTCACCGTACGAAATATTTTCACCCGCTGTATCCGCTGAATATGTCACAGAGCGAAGCGCGTCCGGGGGTAAAGTGGAAATGTCGCGATATGTTGACATTTCATTGACTTTTCCGTCGAAAATAAGCCGCTGCGGCCATATGTTTGTGTGAGTGGTGAACGTCTGGCAACGGACGTCGCGGTTTCATAGTGACGACGTCAATTGAGTTCACGTTACGTCGAGATTTCAACTGAAATATCGTACCAAAAATATAATAGCAACATAATTCTAATTGATTTTATATTTTTGGGTGGTTTAACGAAATATAACGGTGGTATATATCACGAATAAACACGATGTTCACTCAGTGAAAATATCACTTGAAAAGTATACCGAGCGTAAGGAATACCGGTAACCATACGACGATGACGTCATTAAATGGCGTCATGTGTGCTATGATGAAGTTTCACGCGATTTTAATAATATAGTAATAATAATAATTTCTTTATTTTACGAAGGTATTACACATTAAGTTATGTAACAAATTACATATTCTTATTTACAATGTGGCCATCGATAAAACTAAAAAGAAAATAAAGCAAATACAAAACTATCAAGTGGAATAAACACATAATTAAAAACACACATATCAGAAACAAACATATGATTCATGTACACCCGACAAACACTCCTTAATTTTAGATTTTAAATTCAATGGCAAGTACACAATAGTATCACAAATGTAACAGTAAGAAAACATTCAAGTAACTGACATAAATGCTATAATACGTTTTCGAAATTTTGTTACAATAATAATAATAATAATAAATTCTTTATTTTCAGAAGGTATAAACTCCTAACGCTCAAACTCAAACTCATTTTGTTTTGTACAATATCATTGAAGAAAATACTGCTCTAAATTTCTATCATGTAGATCTATATCAGTTACTAATGTTTTTGGTACAAATACATGTAAATGTCATTTCCGCCGGTAAGATAAATTTTTTAGTCCGAAATTAATATAAGGGCTACTTCTCAACGTTGTCCTGGGACTTTAACTTCACTCGTTAATACCAAAAGTAGTAGTTTTCATTCGTGGCTGTGCTACTCGTCAACATATCACTTTTGGTACCCACTCAAGAAATTATAACCTGATATTACACCGAAAGCAACAATTATCCTCAATGTAATAATTATAATGATGATGGTGATGGTGATGGTCGTAGTTTTACCTTTAAGGCCTTCTTCGTTTCTTATAAATACTTCTAACATTTGTTAAGACACGTCTTGTTAAAGAATTTAAAAGTACAACCCTAATGTAACCGTTGTGTTTTAAGTTAGCAAAACATTTTCAGAAACATTTTTTCTTAGCGTTGATGAATCGGATCGTAAGGTCTGTAAACAAAGCTATGAAAAAGTTATTCTATACGGAATATTATAACAGTCGGTTGATCTGCGGCGTCGTATCTTTTGAGTTGGCTGTATAGTTCCGGATCACACGAGAGGCGGAGCCTCGAATGTGATCCTGATCTATGCAGCCGACGAGAACGATACACGCGTAGATCAACCGACTGTTATAATATACCTTTTATTATATACCTTTTACCGAATATCATGTTAAATTTTATTTATTTTATGTTTTTCAGTGAATTATAGAGTTTTCTCAGTGAAATAAAAGTGATAATCCACAGTTTTGAAACGTGGATTACCATTTTTTTTTTCACTGTTTTGCATCTTTAACCCGGATTTACGTCAAAAAGTATTCCGAGCGTAATTAATGCTGGAAACCATGCGACGATGCGTCGTTTAATGACGTTTTGCGCTATGTTTCTGGTGACGTTTCCGCGATTTTCGATTTTTGTAGAAACAACTCAATAAAAGTAGAGTTTTAACCGTAAAATAAACAGAAAATTGTTGGTACGGTGTATATCCGTTAATTTCACGTGAACCCAAAGTTGTTATTTTCACTCGTGGCTGCGCCACCGTGAAATATCCTTTTGGTGCTCACTCGGTATACGCACCAACAATTATCCTCTATATAAACGTTAATTTGTGTCATAAATGGCGTAAAATCAACATAACGCGCTATTTCGTGTCACGTTGTCTAGGACGTCACTTGTGTCTTACGTGTATAAACAAACAGCTGCTTTCTAGCTTTTTTTAAAAGCTAATAGTGCGTCTTTAACGATTCTCACGAACTCGCTATTCTCACGACATACCGGTTACAGAATTGCAGTTGACAAAAATCAGAAATTATTGTATGATTTTGTACTTCCCAGAAAAAAGTCGCTATGGGTACAAGGAGCCTTACAGAAGTTTTCATTCTAATGAGAAACAATGCCTTACAAAGTCGTAATATATTTTCTGACCAAGTAAGTTGCCGGTTGATGATGTTCGGCGGTTAAACAACACTAAATATGTGTTGTTTTGGTTTATTTTGATTAATTGTAACATATTTTGCTTGATTAAATTGACTTGTTTGAAGGTATCTATATGTACGTATGTAGGTCAGCATGAATATTTTTTAATGGGTTGGCTTACTAAAAGATATCAAGCCGATAGTTATCTGGTTATGGAAGTTCACAAATTTAGAAAGTCCTGGAGAGCTTATGTTGATTTGTTTGTAAAAGAGACTCTTGCCGACTCAAAATAAAATTTATTGTATTGTATTTACATTTCGGTCCCATGACATTTCGGCCCCAATGACGTTTCAGCACACATCAACTGTGATAATAAACAGCCCGGAGCAATATATATTTATTTGCCCCAGTAACTGTAACAGATCAGAAAAATTAGTTGATTAAAAAATGTTGATTGCAAAAAGTTGTCTCCGAATTGTCAAGAAAACACATTTTTGGCATTTAAAAAAAGAAGTAATGGCCAGGAACGTCTTAAACAGTGCAGAATCATAGAAAACACATACATAAGAAAACAAAAGGAAGATGCAGAAACTCATAGTTTTTTGCGCTAGGGCTTTTTTGATTTCACATATGAAATATGTGGAAACGAAAATCTTTTTAAAGCAGCTCGCTCTCAGATTTTGGTAAAAAAATAAAGTTCTTCAAACTGTATGTAAATAACGTATTTTAGAACATATAGTCATATAAAAAGGTCCCAGTATAAATTCCTGCCTAGATTTTTGCTTATAATTTGATTCATGCCTTTAGTTTCATATTAATTATGTATAATTATGTCAATTTTTAAAAAAATATTTTTTTCAACGGTAACTGAGAGCGAGCAGCTTTAAGTGATGTTGAGTTTTTTCATACACTACTTATTTCTTCTTATTTTTCCTAGGAGATTAAGAAAGATTCACAAAGACATTCTAAAAATATGAGTGTTTTTTTAGGGATAGGGGCGGGTCATTTCCACCTCGTTTTTCAAAACATTTTCTCCTTATTCAAAATAAGAATTTCATTGAAAATTTGCAAAAGGCTATTTTTATACATCTGAAGAAGATTAAAAAAGGGAGATAATAGAATTTTACTGCTTTTGTTTTTACCTTAGTATCAAATATTAAATCCACTTCCCATGGTAACATCTGGTCATTAGGCACGAAGGAGATATGTGTTTTTTCCTCTAGGAAGAGCAGCTTCTAGTTCACACTGAATAATGGCCCTTACATTATTTGTACATGTAGTATACATGTTTACATGCAGATAGTATATTCATGTAGTGTTATATCTAGACAATAAAAGGGGCTGGAAGCAATAAGTTACATTTTGTACATGTCGACTTTTTGCAAGCAGATCCAAAAATCAGAAAATCCATAATTGAAATATTTCTGTTAATAAATGATGCAAAAGCTTTATATAGGAAGTAAATGCTTCCGCAAATATTTTTGTATCTTCTGTTACAACAAAAGGGCAGGGGAGGCCCTAAAGGACAGCATGGGGAGAAAAAAAGGGCAGGGTTGTATATTAGAACCCAGGTAAATTCAAGCAGAATGTGGATGTGCTTAATGATAAATTTGAAGTGCTGATATTTTTAAGCAAATTGAAGTATGTTTTACACCTAAGTGATATGCTGTCTGTACCATAATAGTAAATAAAAGTGTTTATTACAAAGTCAAGGCCAAATAATGATAGTGATTCCAAGGTCACCAGCAAGGTCACTATTAAGTTTGTGAAGATTTTATTCACATAGTCGAAGTAATTGAGACTTTTTACTCCTTGATACAAAGTTTAATACCTTCTGTTGTTACAAAAAGTTTTTATAGGATTAACTCAGAGCTGGTCTAGGTATTATGCAATCACAAAATAAAAATGTTTTAGAAATAAACAAGCGTACAGTAATCTGTGAGAGACTGTTGGAATTTACTTAGAATTAGATTATCTTGAACAAGACTTAAGTTTAGATGAATTGTAGGTTTTGATTAAATTGTATGCAGAAATTGTTATTCTTGAGTAATTTCCATTCCTAAGTGGACAATTTCTAAGCAAATAACTACATATTTATAAGCGCTGTATATTGATGTCATGACAATATTTACTATGTTGGGAGGAAATGGAATACCACACAAAACAATGTTTTCCAAGACTTTTATTGGGCAACAAAACTGCACATCAATATTTTACATTGTACTTCTACATGTGCCATGGCATTACACACAATGACATGTATAATTGTATTTATGGGTATAGTGATAGATAATTGTTGTATTGTTTGCTGGCACCATCTGCTGCATTCTATCAATGGAACATGAATTTGTTATTTGAAAATATACCACAGTGGCATTAATCCCAGTCTATTGAATAAGGGTATATTCCTAGAAAAAAGTATGGTTTATTTTTATTGTCAGTAAACCATGTAAAATAAAATAAAATATGTTGATATGTTGTCTGTCATGCTGTTGAGGCTAAGAAGTGTGTTGAAATTGTCCTTCTGGCTTCTGAGGACACTTGACTGGTCCCATGTATCAGGAGTCAGTGTTTTCTTTAGAAAACTGTTTCTTTGCAGTGGCCCAGCTTACTCACCACAACTGTTTTCTACTCAATTTTTTTATCCTCTACTCACAGCCCAACTGACCAAGCACCAACCTGCCTAATAACTCACTCAAATGCCTACCCACCTACCTAATGACTCACTCACTCAAACACCTTTCCACCTGCCTAATGACTCACTCACTCAATCACCTATCTCCACCTACCTAATGACTCACTCACTCAAACACCTATCTCCACCTACCCAATGACTCACTCACTCAAACACCCTTCCACCTGCCTAATGACTCACTCACTCAATCATCTATCTCCACCTAGCTAATGACTCACTCACTCAAACACCCTTCCACCTGCCTAATGACTCACTCAATCACCTATCTCCACCTACCTAATGACTCACTCACTCAAACACCTATCTCCACCTACCCAATGACTCACTCACTCAAACACCCTTCCACCTGCCTAATGACTCACTCACTCAATCACCTATCTCCACCTGCCTAATGACTCACTCACTCAATCACCTATCTCCACCTACCTAATGACTCACTCACTCAAACACCTATCCACATACCTAATGACTCACTCACTCAAACACCCACCCACCTACACCTAATGACAAAAAAATCTGAGTCTCACACCCCAAACAATTAGTAAATTTTGCCTGTTAATGAATTTTTTTTTTTCAGATTTCAGATGACAGAATGGGCCTGATGTCAAATGTTAACCTTGACCTTGAGTCTGGTACAGTAAACACAAGGTCAAACAGACTACCTCCTGAATGGTTAGTTCAAACTTTCTACTGAACTTACCATAAAATGCTTGTTTCAGTTTCTAAGAATAGCAGAGTATCACAGCATCCATTTATCTGCTATACTATTTCCTGATGTACTGTAAATTGTGATGGTTTGATTTTCTATATTTTAGGGAATTTCCCACTGCTATTAAATTCAAAAATCTCATTCTACACTATTAGAGAATTTTCGTGTTGGTAATAACTAAAATTTGTGAATACAATGTACATCTAATTGCCCATAAATGGCAAAAGTTTCATCATGCAAAAATTAACTGATTTACAGTTACATGGGTGTCAGGTAGTCTGGTACAGGTACATGGGGATCAGGGAGTCTGGTACAGGTACATGGGGGTCAGAGAGTCTGGTACAGGTACATAGGGGTCAGGTAGTCTGGTACAGGTACTTTACCAAAAGTAAAGTTAGCAAAACTGAAATAAATAAATAACCGTTAAACTGAAATACCTAATCTGGCATTAAACCTTAAGAAACAAAAATCCTTTTTTTTTCAATTGGAATTTGATTATTGTTAGTGGTAGAGTGATGGTCCCTGAAAAGTGACTGTAAAAATAACTGTTCCTTTAAAATATAGACAGACTGCACCTGTTGTTTGTGATTGAATTCATACATAAGAAGTGTACAAACTTATTTCAGAAAGTTACGTATCTTTGGTTTGCCTCAGTTGAACTAAAGGTTATATTGTAGTTAGACATGGTTGTTAGATGGCATCTTGTTTTGTTTCCAGGGTTGATGGTGTAGAAGAAATACAGTATGAGATGACGAGAATTAAATTAAAAAGTAAGTGCATGTTTTTTATGACTGCCTGAAAAGGAGCTGTATTCAATACATGTACAGCTGCATTAAACAGTCACCCTATGAAAGTGGCCATTTTTCATCTATCACTAGACTGTCTGCTTAAGAAAGGTTTCCCTGCATTTCAGAATGAGGTAATACCCCTTCCTACCACATACCCACACAACTTCTCTTTTGGGTTTTCGTAAATCTCCATTTTAGACAAAAAGGTTACCTTGGAGCAAGTTGTTGTAATTTCATCTGATAAAGGATAAAAAATAAATTTCTTCCACCAGTTTCAAATTTCAGTAGCCAGTCAGATAAATTTAGCTATGTCAGCAAATTGCAGTGTAAGCCTATCCTCCCTGGACTACCAATACAGAGGTCCCTGGTTTGAATCCTGGATGAGGAACTGGAAAAACAGATAGCTTTTTAGTGTTTCCCACCCATCTAGAGATGAACTGGTTAGAAACCCATATTGGTAGTCTTGAATGTGTCCGTGCTATATACTGTATTGAATGTCATTTGCTTTATTTACCCATTTTGGATTATATATTTCAGTGAAGGAGTTAGCATCCTTACATGACAAACATTTAACTCGACCAGCATTTGATGACAGTATTGATGAAGAACACACCATTGAAATACAAACACAAGAAATTACACAGGTTTATCATTTAGATTCTATATATTAGAACTGCTTGATATAATATTCAGTATTTAACGTATCAATATTTGCATGGATTGTTAACTTAATTTCTTGCAAATAAAATTCCATATACTTACCATTCTAATGCCCCTTGGGGCGGGACATTTTTGACCCAGAGGCGTTTGTTATGGACCTAAAATGAAAAAAAAAATCAAATTTTTTTGACCCAGGGGACATTTAATCCAGAACCAAAATGTTAACTAAGAGCTATTCAATGAAAGTAAGTGTTGTGTTTTCTATTTTTCACTGGATTAATCAATATAAATATGGATTACTGTGTTCATGTGCTTGTCTCCAGACCTGGTAAGTCAATTTTTTCTTTAAAAAAAGAAGGGTGGGGTGAGGTGTTTATACGGTTAACAAGTTACTCTTGATGTTTGCTTCCAGTGGTTTTAAACAGTACTTGCGCGACAAGAATGATTTTGAGAAATCGTTGATGTTACTATGAATTTAAGACATTCATTCCAAGACAGGAACTGATGAAATAAGCCCATAGAAACATAGTGAAGAACAAGTTTTGATACATTTTATCCTAAAAAAAAAACCAATACATGTATTAGGTTACTTTCAGTATATTTAGATAAACAATAACTTATTGAGGGAAATATGTATTTACAGATGTTTGCTCATTGCCAAAGACTGATACAACAAATAACTGCTCGAAGCAGACGGGGGACAGATCAGGAACTGCTACTCTCACAGAACATGGTTATGTCCCTTGTTCGATCTATACAGGAAATGTCAAATAACTTCAGAAAAAGTCAGTCATCTTATTTAAAAAGTGAGTACCCCGGTATCTTTAATCACTTTTGATTACTGCAGTAAACATGAAAGAGTCAGCTCTGGTGATCATGTATGCAGCAGAAGATGTATGAGTCTGCTTCATGCAAATGAAAAAAATTTTGTCCTGTCACACTAGAAAGGGGGCAAAATACATGAAAATCTGATTTTGCATAGTTTGAACAAACAATATTTTAATGTTGCTATATGTGGAAAAATAGCATTATTTTTCCATAACGCCTGACATTCTATGTGTACGATAATTATATAATTAATTCCAAAAGTATTTCTTCATCATGCCAGTACATGTACCTCTTGTTACCTTAAGGCTTTGGCTCACAAATTCCTCAACCATATTGTATGCCATTGTGTAGTTCTGTTTCTCTCATAACTTCTGGCCAGCATTAAACATCAATAGAATAATGTATAGAAAGCATAAGGGAGTCATCAAAAACAGTTGTAAATTATGTTAATTTTACATTGCAGAATTACGGAGTAGGGAGGAAAGATCTCAGTTTTTTGACGCCAACATTGGTCCTGATTCTGGAATGCTCCCGGAAGATGACATGTATGCAAGTTACGACAAGGTTTGTATAAACGTGACATCTTCTTTACATTTTATTGAAATACACCAATACCTTTCATTAGAAGTTTTGAAGGGATAAAGTTTAAACTTGTGAACAGGTTTGACAGAAGTAAATTATAAGAGCTATAATTATTTTTTAAACTTTTTCCCACCATAATTCTCTCTAGTCAAAATCTTTGTTGTTTTATGGTTTTGTTGAAAATGAACGACAAGTAGACAGAATTAGCTGAAATCAAAGAAAAACATTTTTAATGGAAAAAACATCTTGTGAAAATGAATGAATAATTGTCATATGGTTATTCATTATCTTAAGAATTGGTCTTTTCTACATCTCTTCAACCATAGTTACTTCCCTTTTACCTTAAGATACATTCCATCAACCTGTTGGGAAGGCATACATTTGTAGCAAAAACATTCTTTAAGTTTAACGTCTGTTGCAGGGTTTTTCATCAGAACAGGTACAGCTTGTTGAACACAATACACAATTTGTGAACCAGCGTGACAAAGAGATCGCCCACATTGTACGATCCATACAAGATCTGAATGACATCTTCAAAGATCTTTCGCATATGGTAGTTGATCAGGTAAACAAATTAATAGCAGCATATAACTGTCTCCGATTGTCTTGTGGTTTAAGTAGCCACTTTGGGAATGGGAATTTGAATGTGTTTACATAGTAGGGGTATGTACTGATATGACCTGGTTGGTGACTGAATAAAAGTTCGGATTCTATATGTTACTGTACTCAGAAAGTAAGATGTCTCATGAGTCAGAAATGGCTGGTTCTTTAAATAAAGGTGACAGTGTTATAAACAGTAAAACTCATACTTTGCTTTTTGTAATCAGAACTGAAAACCTTTGTTTGCTGTCGGAAAATTGTTACCTCGTGGAAATAGAGGTAAGCATGGGAAAGCTGATAAGGTTAATTGCTTGCAAGGTATGGTGGAATGGTTAGTGTGGTGGAATGGTTTTACATCTGGTGGAATGGTTGCTTGACCTTACACTGATTGAGAAATCATGGGTTCAAGCCCCTACACTGACTTGGCTGTTAATGTGAGAAAGTTGACAGTTTCTTATGGACAAATGGGGTCAAGTGGTAGTTACATTGTTTTCCCAAGAATGATGGTTTGATAAACTTCAAACCCCCGGGAAGAAAGTTGGCATTTTGCATAGTTTCTGTGATACCATACTTGTATATTTATTCATTAACTGCTGTTTATTTTGGATCCACCATGGTGTAGTGGTAGTGCGTTCACCTTAAAGATCAGATGGTCCAGGGCTTGATTCCCACCAGTTCCATGAGGTGGTAGTGTCCTTTGGCGAGACATAGATAATTTCACATTGCCTCTTTCTCTTTTTATGTTGATTCCATATAGAGAGAATCTCAAGAGTGATTAATATAAATTGCAAGAACTTGTTTTGCCGTCATGAAAAAATTAATTAGTTTATCGGTATATCATAATATATTTTACTGTATTTCAGGGAACAATATTGGACAGAATAGACTTTAATATAGAACATGCCTGCGTACAGGTAGACAAAGGACTTCAACAATTACAGAAAGCCGAGAAATACCAAAAGAAAAACAGAAAAATGCATTTAATCTTAATATTAGCTTTATTAATAGTGATTTTAATAATAATATTGATAGCTACCAAAAGCTAGTAGTAAATGAATATAAATGTAAAATTGAGTGTCTATTTAATATGTTGGTTATTTATTTATAACAAGAAAGGCCTGTTTTCAGGCCTGTTTCCTGTGATTGAAGTTCGGCCGTTACCCTGATTGAGTTTATTACTGGTCATTGAGACCAGTGTAGAGTAAAATTATATATGGTCTACGTTGTTAAATATCATACACCTGTTGTAAATTGACTTTTCTGATTGGCCAAGAGCAATCATGTGAAGAGTCTCAGAGAATAACATATATGCATCTCTCTTGCAGATAATTAAAAGAAAAATATTACCTCTGTTGCCATGGCAACCATTTCCCGAAAGCTTTCTTTATTATTTTTATTTGATGTTTAGTGTATTAAAGGTGTGTTACCTTAGAAAGTGATACTTGTTGCAAAATATAAACACAGTCGACCTACGTAAGGATTAAAATCGCAAATAAAATATGACTTTTTTGTTCTCAAATGAATCTGTAACATTAAAAAAAGAACAAACATAGCGATGACGGCAAAATACTTATTGTGACATCATGTTTGTTTTCTCCTTATATAGGTGACTTTAAATGGCTATATCTTTACCAGTCCTCAAGATTATTTTCTCAAACTGTTGCTCACATTATGATTTCACCGAGTGGGCACCAAAAGTAATATTTTCACACGTGGTTCAGTCACAAGTAAAAAACTACTTTTGGTGTTCACGAGCGACATTAACGAGATATTACATTGATATCAACAATTTTTAGCTCGACTTTTCTGTGAAAAGGGGAGCTATCCTACTCGCCCTGGCGTCGGCGTTGGCGTCACACCTTGGTTAAGTTTTTCGTACCACCCCACTTTATTTCAAAAGTATTGGAAGTATGGCTTTGAAACTTACCATACTTGTTTACCATCATAACCTCCATCTACAGACAAGAGTACATAACTCTGTCAAGGTTTTTGGCAGAATTATGGCCCTTTTTTGACTTAGAAAGTGTATTGAGCTTGGTTAAGTTTTTCGTACCACCTCACTTTATTTCAAAACCATTGGAGGTATTGCTTTGAAACTAACCATACTTGTTTACCATCATGACCTACATCAACAGACAAGAGTACATAACTCTGTCAAGGTTTTTGACAGAATTATGCCCCTTTTTTACTTAGAAAATACTTTGAATATGGGTAAAATCCACTTAATGCCTTAACCCTTTGAGATATTGCTTTGAAACTTTGAATGCTTGTTTACATCATTACCCCCATCTGTAGGCAAGAGAAGGTAACTCTGTGAAGGATTTGTTTTAAAAATTAAGCCCCTTTATCGACTTAGAATCTTGGTAAAGTTTTTCGTACCAGTCCACTTTTTGACTAAACTGTTCGAGATATTACTTTGAAAGTTTGAATACTTGTTTACCATCATGATTCCAAAACATGGGCAGGAGAAGGTAATTCTGTCAAGGATTTTATGTGAATTATGGCCCTTTTTGTCTTAGAAACTCAGTTAAAATTTTCATTCTTGTCCACTTGTTGACTTAACCATTTGAGATATTACTTTGAAAGTTGGAGTACTTATGTACCATCATGAGACCTATCTATAAGCAAGAAAAGATAACTCTGTGAAAATGTTTCTTGATTTGTACTTAGAAATTCCTAGTTAAAGTCTTGTGTGCCCTTAACTGTCAAAGTTTTGTTTTATTGGCAAGCACTAAAAAAGTCGAGCGCGCTGTCCTACTGACAGCTCTTGTTCTGTTAATTTATGTTTAAAACTGTACTTTAAACTTTGAGTTTGTTTCAATATAATTTTGAAAACTGCGGGAAATGTCGTCAGAATGCATAGCACATATGACAGCATTTTAACGATGGTTGAATTTGTGATGTTCAGTTTAATTTTTGACATCAATCCAGTTTGAAGATTTTTATATTTTCATGGCTTTGAAACAGTGAGAATAGTAATTTTATTTCACTGATTTATTTCAGTATTTTACTGAAAAGCATAAAATAAAAGTGTGTTTACTGGTTTTATTTTGAGGCTTCACATATACTAATAAAGGTGGAGACAGAGGGATCAGCAACTGATGGAAATGAATTTAAATGTTACTAGGTAGATACTCTGGTTAGAGATTTTACAAACTGAAAAGAAAAAGGTTAATATAAAAAAATACCAGTCTTTTTCATGGAGAAATCAGATACCTTAACTACTACGCTCTAAAGGATTTCTGTAAGCATTGTTTAAAGTATTGGTCTTTAGTATGTATTAACTATTATCACAGTTTCTATTGTTAAATGAATTGTGAAACTATTTTTGATAAATCTGTCTCCCTTTGTTATGAATTGCATGTCCGAGTTGAGTAATATACAGTATCTTGCAGGGTTTTTGTTTTAGACATTGTTTACCAGTATGTGTTATGGTTTAATCAAAATCTGGGGTGTCTATACAACAGAGCTTTGTGGAGCTCGGGATTTTTACCCCAATTCTTGTTGGTTAAAATGGTGCAATATTTTTGTGCAATCTTATGCCATGGTGGTTTGTCTGTTGGTCTGTCTGTAAATTTTTCCTTTATAACATTACTCTCTCATTATTTTTAGGTCAGTGGGTCGAACGTCAAGGTCACGGTGACCACTTGTTAGCTTTTCCTTGGTAACACTACAGGTCACAAATTCATTCAACTTGCTCAGAAGGTTGCCTGCAATATGTAGATGTCCCTATCTTTTTTGGGGTCAAAGGTCAAGGTCAAAGTGATCTCGGCTTTTTCTTGATGACTCTCTTCAGGTCACTATTTTTCTTCAACCTGCATCAAACTTGCTCAGAAAATTGCTTGCAACTTGTAGATGATCCCTAACATTTTTGGGGTCAGTGGGACCCAGGCCACAGTGACCCAAACTTTGAAAAATATTTCTGCTCAATATCTTAAAATTGATATCACCAACATTCTTCAAATTTTATAGCATGATTGGTCTTACTTGGTATACTATCCCTACTGTTTTTGGGGTCAAAGGTCGAGGTCACAGTTACCTCAGTTACCTATTCAGTATTAACCCTCTACAGGTCACGATTTTTATTTGACTTATATGAAACTTGCTCAGAAGGTTGCATGCAACCTGTAGATGATCCCTATTGTCTTTGGGGTCAGTAGGTCAAAGTCACAGTGACCCAAACATAGAAAATAATTTCTGCTCAATATTTTGAGATTTAATTATCAACAATGGTCTTAAAAATTCATATAATGATAGGTCTTACTGAATAGATGATGCTTACTGTTTTTTGGGTCAGTGACCTCTGTTAGCTTTTCATTGATAATATTAAAAAAAGATTTTTCACAAAACTTACTCAGAACAAGCCAGTCATTCCAGTAGAGCGATACTGGCCTGTTTGGGCCTCTTGTTTATGAAGAACTACTAAAATAGTTCATAGTTAACTTTGTTTATATGTTAAGATTCACAGTGAGACTTACTAGATTTCTAATATTGTTAGATTTAATGTTCAAAGATTTCTTTATGAAGGTTCATTTTTTCAAAAACAGTGAAGGGACAGGATTGTATGTCCAAAATATGTAGTATTAAGTGCAATTGGCAACAATCATATAAAACTTGTTTCACTTCAACGTACCTGTTCTTATATAAGCAAAGTTTCCTTTAACTATGTGTTTAATATAGAGATATTGAAGATTGGTGATTCTTTAGTCAATTCTGTGTTCAACTTGTATAATAGGTACATTGTGATTATAGATGGGTGACATATGTTGAAAGTGCTACTGTCTATTATAGAATTACAAAATCATTGTCATTTTCCTGAGACCAAAGACAGGTTTATCTCAGATCTGTTAAGGCAAATTGACCACATACAAATTTACAAAGACAGTTTCCTGTATTTGAAAGCTTAGAAATTGCACAAAATGAAGAGCAATAATGTATAAAAGTTAATTTATTTGTGAATACTTATTATGTAGAATATCAAGTTAGAGGATGACAGTAGTTACGTCACAGATTAGGACAGGTTTTAAATTGTCATAGCTTAGGGTTCGGGTTAGTATTTGCAATACAAAGATTGAATATGTCTGAGATATATGTCTGAAATGTAACCATATCTTCAAAGTACATTGCAGCACCTGCATGGCATTTCCTTGGAAGTCTGTGTGCTTTGATAAATGACATTAGTAATAGTTCTGTGGCAAAAAGGTCTTTGGATTAAAAGTGGAAATTCTGAAATTAAACAATTGATCAATGGTTTGACTATACCCCCAGCTACTGTGTATGTACTGTTCAGTCAGTGGTAAGACATAGTCACTGGATTAAGATGTTTTTGGATGAGAGAGTGGGGAAGTCATGTTCACCCCATCCCACATGTCCTGTAGTGATGGCGGGAGGCAGCAGGTACTGATACACTGAAACCTGTAGTTATGACCCTCCTCTCAGACAACCTAGCTACAGTCAAACCTGTGTTATACTGCCAGTAAGGGATGTGGCTTCTAAATACAGGTATACATTATGACAATATCCGATTAGGAAACACCAGCACTGGCTGCTGGAAGCAGGTGGTTTATTAAGTAACTGGTTAGCAAGCATCAAGTACATTGTTTAAGGTCCTGATCAAAGCATACAAATCTGCTACCAGTCATAATATATAAGAACCAAACATTGATGCACATGGTTTCAAAATAACATACAGTGGAACTTCTGTGAAGCATCCAGACTTTGGCTTGATCAGACTCACTGATTGTTTGAAGTTCGTGAATCATACCGCCATGTTGCCTTGTAATAAATCTGCTTCTACATTTAGGCATGGTTAGGGTGTCAGTTGTTTGTGGACTGTGCTTTTGCAGCACAACTTTTAGCTATTTAAAGATGACAAAACAAAGAAACGGATTTAATTAATTTCATTTACAATTAGGACAACACGAGTATCAGATGGGTTGAACTACATTTTAGAGCTTTTAACAATGCAGTTTATGTGTCAGAAAATTGTTATTTTGAAATCCAGACTGGTACATGTTTAACTCATTCATCAGGCAAGCTGTAAGAGTGGTTTTAGGATTCAACTATTGTTTTAAACTTTGTTGTTGATGGCTGGTTTCTTAAAAATGTTTTAATTCCATTAGTTCATATGTAGAAATCAAGTATATGCCAGATCTGTGATGTACTAAGATATATTTGTTTTCAGTGTTTGTTACGGGACCAATTGCACATCTGAGAAGTTAAATAATAACATACCATTAGGGTAACACAAACAGGTTTGTTGTTACATGTACAGATTTTTAGCTCACCTCAGCACTCAAATGCCCAATGTGAGCTTTTGTGATCGCCTGATATCTGTCATTGTCCATCATCATTTGGTTTGTTTACACTGTTACCTCAACAGTTCTTCACAAATCGTAATGAAATTTACACACAATGTTTATGACTAAGATCATGGGCTAGATTGGATCAATACTTCCAAAGTTATGGCCCCTGATTTGACAAGAAGTGCAATATTCAACTATGTTTACACTGTAGCACCTTCGTTTCTTCACTTATCCAATGCATACTATAATATCTCAGATGAGTAAGAATATGGCCTTAATCAGACTTACACTTATATGGCCCCTTATTAAACAACAAGTGCAATGTTTAATTGTGTTTACACTCTTGCGCCTTCATTTCTTAACTAATTCTAATCATATTTACACAGAATGTGTATGATCATAAGATTTCCAAAGATTTCGATAATGGCCGAGTATTACTTTGAGAGTTATGGGCCCTGATTTAACAAAAATTGCAATATTTAACTGTTCTTACACTCCAGCATCTCCGTTTCTTATCTAATCCTTATCATATTTACAACAAATATGTGTGACTGTAAAATCTAAGCCGAGTTTGTCATGTGACCTTGACCTACTGACCTACATTTGTACTTCCTTTTTTTGACATTCATGGAAGAAATTTCGAACAGCCTTGGAAGAATTCAAATATGGCTCGTCTGACGCTAAAAACTAAGTCACTAAAGAAGTTGGTGAATAATCTAAGCAATGTGTCACAGGTGAGCAATCGAAGGCCATCATGGTCCTCTTGTATCAAGTGTATCAATATTGCACGATTAGACTTTAAAAGTCTGTTGAAATTGATAAATAATTCTAACCTTTTGCTGCATGTATTTAGAAGTGGTTTTTTTTTCTGTCTAAAAAAATATACAAAAATGTAGTGACAAGGCTGTTTCAACTGAGATGTAGTATTTGGGTCCCAGTTCCTTCAACTGGTGATAAATTGAAAGTTGAGGCTCTGCACGAGTAAATCCCTGTGAATCCTCTTATAAGTCTACCTATAGACCAGTTAAGGCCAAAATAAATAAATACTGTGGTTTTGATAACTTGTTCTTTGTGGTCATTACCTTAAATGTTTGGTTTTCACTTTCTAGATCAGTCACTTTTGAGTTCTCAGAAGCAGACTGTTTTTCTTAAAATTCATAAATTTCAAGAACAGTTTATATACTGATTATTGTGTGATGCTTACTTGTAGAGTAGTATACTAGTAAGGGGAAAAGTCTATGTATAAGGTTTAGTAAGGGATGATTTAGGATTATTTAAGATGTTATTTATTGCTAACAGCAATTACTTTACCTTGACAGGAATATAGCAGTGTATTTATATAACATGTATTAAGAATTGTACAGTATTGAATGATAAAATCATGTAAAACCTTTTAAAGAATAAAGGTACAAAATAAAGATGAAAATATACATGCAGTTTTGTTTCTCTTGTATCATTTTCATGCCTTATTATCTCTGCCAAAAAATCATTCACTATAAATGATCTCTACATAGAACAGTAGTTTTGAATGTTTTTAAAAAAATTGTGCACCAAGATTTAAAGATTGGGTGTAAATTGTGCAATAATGTTGTCCACTGTCTAACTACATAGATTACATGTATACCAGATCATAATTTCAACTTGTTCACATTGTTTGCTAGTAGAATTTTGCAGTCACATACCGGTATATATTTATTAACAAGCCAGATCATTTCAGGTTTTCTACAGTTACTGCATTGATTTGCTGAGATTGTCTGAATTAACAGTGTTGACTAGGCTAACAGTTCTAGCTCAACTGAGCCCTAAGGTGAGCTTTTGGGTAGCACTCCACACTATTTTTGGCCCTCGGCTTTCTTCGAGCGACACCAAAAAGTAGTTGTATCACGTATGAAAAACCTGTGAACCTGAAAATAGAATAAGTGTTTCACTGTGAACACATTGCCAGTGTGAACGTATTAATACAATTCGGTAGTCTAAACAGCCTTTCTTTCCTGAAAATTTGAGTTCCTATTTATACCGTCGGAGGCCAGAATTTACTGCAGTCCGAGACCATTCTAGCCCTATTTTCCGAACCTGTACAAAATTACCTGCAAATATTTCACACTAGGTGACACTGTTTCTGGCTTGCAGACTATCTAAATAAGTAAACAAACACATTGAACAAGGTGCTTAAGCACGAAAATATTTTGCTAGCAGTAAAAGTATGTACCCCCCCTGTAAAAAGCTTGATTTTCTAAGCTGTAGTCCTGATTTTCACTTGTTTACAAAATGTCACCATCTGCGCATGTCATCTGTGCACTGGCTTTCCAGACCCATGTTTTCGCATTTGCAAACATGCAAACTAAAACTCAAACAACAAAATTTGGCACTTAAATTTGATTTAAAGTTCACAGGGCTGTTTAATTTCCTTATATCTCTAAACTTTATAGAATTACCCCTGACCAATTCGAATGTGTGGCTAAAAAGTGTGGAGTGCCACCTTGTGATTCACCTGCTGTCTGGAGTTTGTCTGCGTGTATCCAAATATACCATGTAAACATTATAAAGACCACATTTCATTAACGATTGTCATGAAACTTGGCTAGAAATGTTGAGGTGAAAACCTGGCGGTAGGGCACTCAGTCAAACCATAGACAACTGTTGTGAACACTACAGGCCATATATTGTACATTTCTCCTGAAAAACTGGGTCGTGTTCAAAACAAGAGGGCCATGATGGCCCTATATCGCTCACCCGACTACCATTTGCTATAGTAAAAGGGTCATGTTTCTAACATAATTTGTAGAGGTCCACTACACAATGCTAAGTAACATTTCAAATATATATTATCTGCTTGTCGGCCATGTGTTTTTTTTAAAGTTTTCCCCATAAAGCCTATGTGTATTTAAGTGACTTCCCCCCTCCCGGGAAGGGGTAATTTTGACTAGGGGGTCATGATTTGAACAATCTTGGTAGAGGTCCACTAGACAATGCTACATGCTAAATAGTTAAGCTCTAGGCCTTGTGGTTTCAGAGAAGAAGATGTAAAACTTTGTCCTATATAAGCCTATGTAAAACCAAGTGAACCCCCGGGCAGGGTCAATTTTGACCCCGGGCTCATAATTTCAACAATCTTGGTAGAGGTCAACTAAACAATGCCACATGCTAAATATCTTAACTCTAGGCCTTTTGGTTTCAGAGAAGATTTTTAAAGTTTTTCCTACATAAGTCTATGTAAAACCAGGTGACCCCCCCCCCCCTCAGTTTTGACCCGGGGCTCATGATTTGAACAATCTTGGTAGATGTCCACCAGAATGTGCCATTTAATCTAAGCTCTAGGCCTTGTGGTTTCAGAGAAGATTTTTAAAGTTTTTCCTATTTGTTTCCATAGCAACCACAGTTCTCTATTGAATGGAATTCTTTGAACAACTTTGATAGAGCTTCAAGCAAGGAACATCCCTGCAACGTTTCAGCAACATTGGCCCAGCGGTTTCAGAGGAGATGTTGTTTGAAGGAAATGGTGGATGGACGTATGACGGACCCCGTACGGAGAGTGATCCTTGTAGCTTACTTTGGCACTTTGTGCCAGGTGAGCTAAAAAGGTAATGTGGGATCGAAAGCTCGGTCATCCAGACAATCATAACATAATAAAGGCCATACTCTGTTCTTTGTAAAGTTGCTCAGAATCTTTGGCTTGACAAGTTATAAATCAAGCTTGAAACTGGGTCATGTGGGATTAAAAAATAGGTCACCAGGTCAAATCGTAAAAAAGTGGTTAACAAACTACTTTGCAGTTACAGTGATGAATGTTGATTTTTAACATAAATAACAATACTGCCCTGCACTGACTACGATTTTTTACATACATTTCTTTTAATAAAGTTTTAGAAATGAAATCTGGATTTTGTGTGCAATTTTGCAGACAGCATGTGTAGAGGTATGCAGTTATATTTCAAAATTGCCCTTGGTTGACATTGATTATACACCATTAAATTTGGACTTTTTGTACAGGTTTGGTCATAATAGCTTGACCATTTCAGATCTGTATACATACGGGAAGTGGTAAGGACACCTCCAGTGCCTTCAGCGCTTTGATTTATTACCTTGTTTTATTCAGGAAATTAACAAATTATGCAAAAACGTACTTTTTACTTCTCTGGTCTAACTCTTACTCGATTTGATTTAATTTGATTTGATTTTAATAGGATTTTAAAAGACAGTCTTTGAGTGAAGTTTAGTTTATTATTTTAGAATAACCTACAGGTTGACTTTAGATAATTTTTTGCCTCAATGCTGCCAGTTATATTTCCAGTTAATGTTGCTTTGTCTATTATTGATTCGTTGTTGTGCCTGTATAGGATGTCTTCAGTTTTTTGCTCTAATTCTTTTCTTTGATCATTTTATTTTTCATATTCATAAATGAAATGTCTAACCGATTTAATTTCACCACAGTGTGGACAACTGTTTGTTGTATTTTCATTAACACTTGACATGTGTTTGTTTAGTTTGCAGTGTCCTGTTAACATCTGATTAAGTATAACTCCAGTTCTTCTGTCTATGAAAGGAGTGACACGTTCGTTTACGCTGGGGAAGATGTCTCTGAAGCTATCTTTCACCGATAATTCGCTATATTTCTCCAGGAATACTCTATAGACGGTTCCTGATTTCTGTTGCCATTTGTCATTAAGTTGGATTTAATTTCTTTTACCACTACTGACTTATCTTTCTTCCTACTGTCCTCAGTTTCTGGCTTTCTTATCGTTTCTTTTGCAGCCTCCTTTGCTAATGTATCCGCTATTGCATTCCTTTCTATATCTCTATGTCCTTGTGTCAAATGAATTATCATATTGCTGACTTTCACTAGCTGGTGAACTGTCTGTCGAGCTTCACTGATAAGCGCGATATTTTTTTCTAGGTACATCTTCAGAGAAAACAGGAGATAAGGCTGGCTGGCAGTCAATAAAAATGAAATTTCCTTCCAGTAAGTTCTAATTCTTCGAGCAATTTGAATGCTAAATGTATCCCATGTAGTTCTCCAATGTAGTGTTGCTGTTTGGTGATACAGGTTTCTTTTACTGAATTGGTGCTGACCTCAGACTTTTTTAATATATACAGACCCCAGCTCCTGTAGCTCCTGGATTTCCTGGTGCCGAACCATCAGTGAAAGCACATACATCAGAATGATTATCTCTATTTTTTCTAGCTGTCTGTCTTCGCTGTTTTGTAATTCCACTGTGTTTGTTATATAGGTAACTTTTCTTCCTGGATAAATTCCTCCCATCTATTGTATACTGGAAGTCTGTCCTTATATGTCTAAGCTCTGTACCTCTGGCAAGGTCATTGTAACTTAAGATTAGGTCCTTAAAAAGACAATGATTATTTCCTTTTTCTCATTCTAACCATTTATTCAACTCCTTCTCGATTTGATTACCCTCTACTATACTCATTATTCTGACTAGCTCTTCAGCTTTTTTACCTTTTAGTTCGAGATGTACTGAAGGTATTTTTGTAAAACTTGAAGTTCTTCTGTTGCAGTAAAGGACATGCATCATGTGGCCATCAACATCGCCTTTCTATGAACCTTTCCAACTTCCTTATCTGCATACTATGTTGCTGTACTTGCTACTAGTACAGGTTGTACTAAACCCTTGTATAACCCCATGGACGTGGATTGGCTGCACCCATTTTTTGTCACTGCTAAATAATTATATTGATCTCAGTGCTTTAAACCCTGTTTTTGCTTCCTTCTTTAAGTGTTTTCGGAAATTTAAATTTTCACACAGGAATACTCCAAGTACCATTCTCGTTTTATCTGTTTTATACCTTTATTGTTGATCTTCACTATATCCTCTTTTATTGTGTTATTCTTCTTGCCTTCTGGTCTGATAACAAGTACTTTTTTCGGGTGTCACTGCCATATTCCAATCAGTTCACCACACATATAAATTTGCTACTTTGTCTAGGTCTTCTGATAGCTCTTGTCCTAGTATCTCTATATTCTCTCAATGTCTTTCAAATAGTACTATTGATTCTCTCCACACAGTACTGTCATCTGCAAATTCAGTGTGGCTGCTGTCTATCTCTGCCATTGCATCATTGGTGTAGATCCTTGAGTAATTCTCACATTTGACTTTCAGGTATGCGATTTTACTCCATTGACTATTATGTAGAATTTGCTTCATTATATTATTGCCCAAGCGCTGAGTGAGATAAAATCTATTTAGCATACGTATACCTGAAATACATTTAGTACTTTGTAACCCAAAAATACTCTTCACAAAGGAGAATCTAAAACGGGATGCAGAACTAAAATTTCTAAAAATATAAGTAGAAATCATCCCACCTGTGGTAATACCTACAACAATTGCATGAAACCAATTAATAATTTTCTTGAGTATGTATTTTCGCTTAAATATTTTCAACTGCATTCAAGTTTATATTTACCATTCTGGTTGTTTTCATGCCATCAAGCAAACTGTATTTCATAAAATTTAGTCACAGGTGTTTGGCACAGACCTAGGATAACCACAGGTGGCCGGCGCGGGGTTTGGACCCCCATCCCCCAGAGGCCCCTCTACAACCCTGGTACCCCATATACTGATATATCAAAACAAAATATTAAAACATGGGGTACCAGGGTTGTAGAGGGGCCTCCGGGGGATGGGGGTCCAAACCCCGCGCCGGCCACCTGTGAGGATAACAAGAAAATGCATTTAACAAACCCCCACTTCATAATATCCCAGGTCTGTGCCAAACACCTGTGATTGGGAAAAGCTGTTCACACTGAATCACAGACTGGGTAACTGGAGATACCGAAATTTTGTGACATACCGAAATACACTAAAAAAGCTATTTCTAAAAAACTGTTTCTAAATCTTATTATTTTATTTATGTATTTATGATGACATAACATGATTTACAAAGAACTTTATGATCTTTCTACGCATTTAAGTGTGGTAAATACCACTACTGTGTCGGTTTCAAAAGCTCTACAGAGCTTATGTTATATTGTTGAAACATCCGACTTTCTGTAAATAAATATTACTTGACTTACTTGACTTGACTACTGGTATCCTACAGTACATGCCTTGTGGGAGTAACTCGGAGACAAATAGCGTGACTTCTAGTGAGTTTGGAGTGCCTGAAGTGACATTGAGTACACTGAAATATTGCGTCTCTTCACGGAAGAAAATCGTGGCACTTCCCGTGGTTTTACAAGGAAATGAATGGGTTTACGGGACGTAAAAATCAAATTTATTGTATTTGGTAGAAATGTATCTACACGTGAATTGTTTGTGTTATATGCATATATTGAATTCAAAAATGTTTGCCGACCGACGTACATTTGTATAGCGTCTTCAATATATTGTATCACCAAAAATAAGACATACTCATAACATTATCTATTATAATCCAAAATTATCAGACTACTTTTACATGTCTCAAACTGTCAAATATCTTGGTCTTTTTGATGCCACTAAGATTAGACAAACTCACATGTACAATGAAGCATTGTCGATTGTTCTTTGATCTTGTGACACCTGTGGCTTTATCTTTATGATTGAAAGAGTTGCAGTAAAAACAGTTTATTCGGGAAAGGTTATTCATGATCAGAATAAATAGAGATTAAAGTGTTACTGGAAAAACGTCGGCTTTGACAGTTCCTGAAACAATAAATGACAAAAAAGCGGACATGCTGGAATGCAGTGATTTTCTTAAAAACAGAACGTTTTGTTTTAAATAAAGAACGGTTGGGACTTTTTAATTGTTAATTGATAAATACGTTTTGCATTCACAAGTTAACAAACATTACAAGTCAGAGGTGTCACACAGCTTGGATTTGAAAATAATTTTAAAATTGACTGGATTAATTTCGTCATTCTTTGTGGCAGGCCATATTTTTCACACATATCGCGAGTGACAAATGCTAAGGCACAAATTGCAACAGATTTTTAACGAAAACAAATATTTAAGATCAACACAAAAGTGATAAATATTTTAGGTTCTGATAAAAATAACTCAATACTTTCTAAAACAATAAAATAGAATAAAATCCTAACGCTAGTGATAGTATACAGTAGCGACGTATGTCGGCGGCGATGTCTGATTAAATCTTTGTGATTCAATGGATTTAATTTCAAAAAGTCACTTTTACAGGTGTATTTTTTCAACATTTTAATTACTAAATATTTTCACTTGAAGTCACTCCAAAATACTCGGAAAAACGTGAAGTCCCGTGATAAAATTTTTCACTTTAAATGGCCGCCGCACAAAGTGACACCATTGAATGGAGTCATTTTCGATTTTTCTCCGATTTAATCGAAGTCACGTTATTTCCACTCACTTAACACTTCATGTTTTTTGCATAATCCTAAAGGCATGTACTGTACATGTTCACCGGACACTCACTTATCCGGACAATTTCGATTTGCACATAAATTGACGTAATTAAACAGTTACTCTTTAATCCAATGAAGATACCTGGATCATGTAGACGCTTTCCATTTCTGTGACAGTCACTGAGTGTAAGCAACTTATCACTTAGTTGAACAACATTAATACATTTGATATATATGTAATTCACATTCCGTTTCAACACTAGTTTCTTTAGAATTTTAACAGTTGTGAATAGGGAAAGCCGTGCGAATGTAAAGAGTACTAAAATCTTAAAAAGTAGATAGTCTTCGTTAAATTCATACTGAGAGCATTAAATAACACATTTAGTACATTAGGACCTAAATCAATGCAACCACAACGGACCTCGGTTCAGGATGAATGCTATTAATAGTTACCAGTTGCTTTTTCCGGGAATGCCACTTGTTTAGTTTTAGCTGTTCAGAGCACAATGTGAGAAAATCAACCAGAAAGAAAAAAAATCTGATGAAATAACAGACTTTTTACACAAATAAACAATTGAACGGGCATTGCAATATTGCATATTTCGGGGACTTTTTAATAGTTATTGTTTTACTCAAATTGAACTAGAAAACATATTCTTTGACCTCAGCAAAGTACATATACAGATGCGTACAGCTGAGACAAAAGTTTGTTGTGTGAAAATTTCGTGTTTCTGTCTGCAATATTGGCAGAATTATTTAGAAAAAGGTCTTGTTTCTGTTTGATTAATTGAAAGAAACCAGTGCAGTAAAATTTTGTTTTCATAAGTAACACAATATCTTTTCATTGGCATAGATTAAAATTTCTAATCATTTAAAAATCATTCTAAGTATTTGTATGTATTTGTATTTATTTCAATACCAAAAAAAAAAAAAAAAAAAAAAAAAAAAAAAAAAACCCCCCCCCCCCCCCCCCCCTTTTTAAAAAAACCCCCCCCCTTTCCCCCCCCCCCCCCCCCCCCAAAAACCCCCCCCCCCCCCCCCCCCCCCCCCTCCCCCTCCCCCCCCCCCACAAAAAAAAAAAAAAAAAAAAAAAAAAAACACCCCCCCCCCCCCCCCCCCCCCCCCCCCCCCCCCCCCCCCCCCCCCCCCCCCCCCCCCCCCCCCCCCCCCCCCCCCCCCCCCCCCCCCATTTTTTATCAAACAGAGACTTGGTTTTACTTATTTCATACATAGATTATTATTTTTTTGTGTTGTATTTCAGTAATTCTATGTATTTAGGTATTTCCATACACCACAGACACAGTGTTGGATTTTGACCATTGCCCTCACAAATATTGAATACTGGTAGATAAATGATTAACTACATAAAGCAACCCTATGAGTTTTTAATTAGACCGAAATGAAATTAAAAATCATTCCTCATGGTATAAAATTTTAAAAGTAAGGTAACCAAAACTGACCATATTTGATGAAATAGCTTGATTGAGCTAAAAAAAAGTCCAGTGAGACCTTGAGCCTGGATTTTTGTATGTGAACACAGTCACATGAAGTTTGGACCTGAGGCCATAATCTGTTCCTGCAAGTCTACTACCACAATTTAAACTCATAATCAGAAAAAAAATATTAAGGAAACAATGTTAACTCGAGTTTTGAAACAAAGTTATTTTAAATAACACGCACTGACTCAAAAGCATTATATCTATGTTGACACTAGGAAAAAAATGCTATAGCCTAGTTTCAATCCATGAAGCGGTGAAGGATGTCTGGGAACTTGAGCATTAGGAACACTTGTGTCCAGCTGGGTAGTTTTTCTTACCTATTTACCTGTGGCAACTGGCTCAGTGGGCCGCTAAAGCTCAGTAGTTAGGGCTTTCCCCCCCAGAATGGGAGATTCCAGGTTCGAATCCCAGCCCAAGCACAAGGTGTGTCTTTGGGCAAAGACACTGATGCCACATGTACCTCAGTCCACTGAATCCAAAACAATTGAGAGCGGTGGTATAGAGGTTAAGGTGTCTGCTGCTCATCCCGGAGGTACATGTAGTGGGTTTAAACCCCACAGGAGTCACGAGCCAACCACTTTATATGCCACCAATACTGGTATTTCCAGAAAGCGAACTGGAGAATGACTCGATAAGCTTCAAGTCTTTCTCACAATCGAGCTAAAATAAATTTGTATAAGCTAAACTAAAACATTCAGCCCCAGATAACTATGTCATCTTTTGTGGTATTATTTTGATACTTATCCATAGATAAAACTGTATTTTTTTTTTACAGGTCATGTACAGTCATTTGAAGCAAGGAAAATTGTCCTGAGATTAGAGTAAACTTTATGGGCTTTTCCCACATACCTGGCAGCTTGTACCTTGTAACAAAAATGGCAGTTCCTGGAGATAGGGCATATATCGTCGTTAAATGCGATGACTTACTGGCAGGAAAGTACAGTCAGTCACTACTGAAGCCTGATCTAAGGGGTTATGACGACATGGAGAATTACATGCTTGAGATAAAGATAGAAAATGTGGAGGATGACACAACAGAAACTTACTTATGCCCTCAAAAATCTGTTAAGGATGGCAATATTGAAGAGAAACCTCTTGCCATCTGTAAAAAGGAGTTGGAGGATATTTTTATTTCTAATCCGAAGACAGGCAGCAAACAGAAAGTATTTAAGTGTGATGATTGTGGACGCTGTTATCTCAATCAAGTGTCATTTGGGTACCACAGACTGGATAAACATCCGTCCGTCTGTTCTTACTGTGGTTGGCGATTTGTTGAGCCGTCGAGTCTAGAGTCTCACCTTCAGCTCCATTGTGAACTTGCAAAAGAAACATTTGAGAACAATGAGTCCTGTAAGTACATTATTGAAAAAGATATCTATTTTCACCTCTTATGTAATATACACTATGGAAAAAGCACCTGAAAGTTAATTAAGTAAAAAGAATGTACATGTAAAAAAAATGTAGATTTGTATGAAAAACGAAAAGAAAGAAAAAATGTTATTTTGTTAAATTTGGATAGAGATAGAACTGCTTGGTTCAATTCTTTCGCTCAGGAGATTCTAGGATTGGAATATCCCTCAACCATCCATTGTCAACACTTGCTTCAAATGACTTTTTCTCTTAAACATTATCTTACCATAATTTTGTTATGTACAAAGAGGCAAATTACTGTAATTCAACATTAAGCAACTAGCCTACCAGTGTTCTCTACCTTGGTCGGGAATCACCATTTTGTACCATTTTGTACACAATATTTGCCAAGAGTGTCAAAACTTGGCGGCAGAGCCTTCAGGTAAAATAGAATTAAACTTGCCGTGTTTACACATTGTAAGGCCCCCTATGGAGAAGTCAAAGGCCTAGACTTCACTTTTCTGAAAGATTGTTTGTTATACAGTTCCACTTTTTCTTCAGCTGAAAATGGGGGAATGAGGTAACATTGGGAGGTAATTTCTCCCTATTCCAGACTAACCAAACTTTACACTCAAGAAGCCTGATTTCTTTACATACGGCAGTCACCATAAAAAGACAGAAAATTTATCCTAAATAATCTTCAGGACATGTAGGTCACCCAGCCAAATTGTTTGCAGTTTAAGTGAAAAGGTCACATTTTTCACAAGATCCTGAAAACACAAGGCAAGTTGCAAAACTAGAACATGTTAATCAACATTGCTGGTTGAAGACAAATTTGCAGATGTTCTGAGTTCAAACAGATGAGCAATATAGGGCCATGTTGGCTCTTTTGTTATGTATTTTTCATTCATATTGGTTCAATCTTGCAGATGCAACCCAAGCAGATTCAGTTGATGAAGAAATGAAACCAGAAACACACACAAAAATAGAGATTGTAGATTCAAAGCCAGTTGAAGAAAGAAAGGAAGAAAATATGGTTGCAAAAATAGACAAATTTACTTGCTATGTTTGCGGACAGATATTCGTTAAAAAGATGGAATTGATTATGCATTTGTTAATTACTCACAAGATAAACAAAGGGAAAGTTTTGCAACAAGGAGCTAACATAAGAGAAGAGATCGTAGATTCGAAGCCAGTTGAAGAAAGAAAGGAAGAAAATGTAGTTGAAAAAATAGACAAATTTACATGCTATGTTTGTGGACAGATATTTGTTAAGAAATCAGAATTGAGCATGCATTTGTTAAATATTCACAAGGTGTACAAAAGGGAAGTTTTGCAACCAGGAGCCTACATAAGAGAAGAGATCGTAGATTCAGAGCCAGTTGAAGAAAGAAAGAAAGAAAATACGGTTGCAAAAATAGACAAATTTACTTGCTACGTTTGTGGACAGATATTTGTTAAGAAATCAGAATTGAGCATGCATTTGTTAAATATTCACAAGGTGTACAAAGGGGAAGTTTTGCAACCAGGAGCCTACATAAGAGAAGAGATCGTAGATTCGAAGCCAGTTGAAGAAAGAAAGGAAGAAAATGCAGTTGCAAGAACAGACGAATTTACATGCTATGTTTGTGGACAGATATTTGTTAAGATATCGGAATTGAGCATGCATTTGTTAAATATTCACAAGGTATACAAAGGGGAAGTTTTGCAACCAAGAGCCTACATAAGAGAAGAGATTGTAGATTCAGAGCCAGTTGAAGAAAGAAAGGAAGAAAATATGAATGCAAAAATAGACAAATTTACATGTAATGTTTGTGGAAAAGCATTTCTTAAGAAAATGAAATTGAAGATACATTTGTTAATTGTTCACAAGGTAAGCCAAGGGGAAGTTTTATGGTACAATGACGAAAGTGAAATTGAATATGAGAGTTACACTGTGTGCAATCTCTGTAAACAGACTTATCGAGACTCGGAAAGGAATAAACGTAAGTGTGAAATTTATGGGTTTAGAGATAAAACAGCCCAGACATGTATACTGTTTGAAACCAGAAGCCTCTTAACATGTAGTCTTTGTGAACAGATATTTCCGGAGGAGTTGAAAAGGCGCAAATGTGAAATTGATAGGTTTAGAAGTAAAGAAGCGGAGACCAGTATTCAGTCTAATGCTACAGAGCATGTTAGGCTGAATGATTCTACTCCAAAACAAGGGTCAACATCAACTTCTGACTTCCATACCAATGAAAGGTTACCTGAACATAACAAAAGTAAAGCTAGATTTGACGCTCAGCATATAGATCACACTTATACAAACAGCGAATCAACTTTCCAATTTTATATGGAACATAACTATACTACAGTCCAATTTGAAGGTAAGCATTATGATCATAACTATACAAAGAATTACAGAAAGGAAAACTTTAGCTTTTTCAAACAGAAGAGTGAAGCTAAAGGTTTGTTTACAGATCCTACCTTGCAACGACTGGGAAATTCATCCTCTGAAAAAAGTTGTCAAACAGATTTTGCTACTGGTGTTAAGCGAAAGTGTAAATTTCCTGTGAGAGTGCTTTATGGCAAGGGATGCAAAACCACTTCACAGGTGAAAACTGGAGAGCAGGATCTGAAAAATGAGTTGCCTGTAACAATTAGTGCAGACATGAATAGTGTTAAAACTGAGAAAACTGAAGATGAAACAAATCTATTTAACACTCCTTTGAGTGTTACTGTTGAAAAGGACAAAGAAGGGGTGCAAAAGATTGTAAAGGTCACACATGAAGAACAAGTTAGTACTTCATTGAGAGATAACAATGACTCGCAGTTTAAACAAAATAGTTGGGATGTCAGGGAAAATAGATTAGCAAAGAAGTTTGTGATGCGATCTCATTTAGATAAAAAAGAGGAGGATCAGTCAAATAGAAAAGACAAGGTTTCAGCCAGGGAAGGTAAACATTACACATTTGAATGCTGTTTTTGTGAAAAATGGTTTATGGTTATCCATTTACTCAAGAGACATTTAGAAAACAGTCATTATTTGCTACCTCATTGGGTCAGGCAGAGGAAATATAGTCTTCAGAACAATACAAAGAAACAGTATGGGATCAAAATAGAACCTGAAGTGGATGAAAGTTCAATAGCTATTAGAAAACCTGATGTGAAGATGGTTTCAAATAATAAGCAGAAGATATATTTTTGTGAGATATGTAACCGGAAATTTAGTTACAGGTTCAGTCTAAAACTTCATCTGAGTAAAATGCATGGAACAGAACCCTTAGATTATATGGAAGTATTATTTTCAGAGGTTTCAGATGAAAACAAGACATGTACATGTTGCCTGTGCTGTAAGAATTATGGAAGTAGACTTAGATTTTTTAAACATCTGATTGACTTTCATAGAGTGTCTGGACTAGCTGCCAAGATGCTCACTAGAGAGGAATTGGAGATTGATACAAATGAAGTTGTACAAGATGTTCTACGTGCAGGGATACCTTTGAGTGTTTCAAATGAAACTGTGTACTGTATATTTTAAAACTAGGGATGGCAACAAGTACATTGTTCTCAAGTACTTGATCGAACGTCCGAGTACTCGATTAGCAAAATGGTATTAAAGTACTTGCAAATAAAAGATTTCTTGCAAAATGAGCATCATACATAAGATAATAAATTATCGCTATTTGGTTCCTCCAACTAATATTTTATCAATTCTAATGATCATAAAACTAGTACGGTACGGTACTTCGATGCATCTGTTACTTTAGAGTAACCTCCCTCAGCACTGGTTTCCCAATAAATGCTAATTTTAGTATTGATGGATTCCAATATACAATGTACTTAGGATTTTGGTCTTGGACATCAAAAAGACAAAAACACATTTGAAATTCACTTTTGTCTGTTGTTTTCATGAGTTTATTTTATTATTAGGTTACTTCACATACACCAGATTTCATATATAGTTGTATCATGTATGGTAAACAAGAGTGAATACCTGAAATAAAAAAAGAGAATTAAAGACAGTCCATTGATCTGATTTCTACTGCTTTATGTCAATCACTTATTTTCTGAGTACTTGATTGTAAGAAGGACCGAGTACTCGAATATCAATTTTGGTATTTGTTGCCATTCCTATTTTAAAAACAATGTATACCTTTTATCTACTTTGATTATTCTTGACTAAATTCAGTACTGTCAATAATATGAATAAGAGTAAATTATAGACAAGCAGTCATCTTGTTGTAGTCTTACAGTAGCCCCTGTTCCACCAGTTAATGGCAGTATTTCAATCAATATAGCTCCACGGGGCAAAGTCCAGCACAGCTTATGCCATGGAAGTTTGTCTGTCGTCTGTAAACATTTTACCGTCACAGTTTTCAATTGATTTTCATAAAACTTGCTCAGAACTGAAGCTTGCCTGCACCAAGTAGATGAATTGAACTATGAAAAAAAATTCTGCACAATATCTCGAGATCTATTTCACCCACAGTCTTCAAACTTCATAGAATGATTGGTATTACTGAAAAGATGATCCCTACTTTTTATTTAAAAAATTAGATGCAATGAAATGGATGAGACCATTCAGCTTTTCTATTTTGATTCCCATGTAATGAGGGTTTTCAGAAACTGTATAATTTTGATAGGGTTTTTCCGGTCTTTAAAAAAATGTGTCAGATTGTTGCTACTAAATATTAGTAGGTAAGTGAATGATAGATTAAAAAGTGATTGAATGTTATGGAATTGCAACAGTCTACTGTCTTTCTGATATTTGTCAGTCACAAAATGCGTGAACATCAATTTACAGGTTGAACTTCCTTGTATTTTACCTTAAACAACCAGACAAAACCAAACCTATAGAAAACCATCAATCCTGGCTACAGACAACTCTAAAACATGAGCTGACAAGCCCAAGCGAATCTGAGGCCACATGATAGATCTAGGCTAAACCAAACCCAAGTAATTCTAATGATTTTACAACTAACACTCCAGGAAAGGCCGGAAGAGTTGTCTCCCTTAAAACTTGCAAGAAACAGTTTAACCATCCAATAAGTTATCTCCCTTAGTCCACAAATCCTGTCATTTGTCATACAGATCTATATAGCTCCGACTTCTGTTCATTCTCTCAGATCAGTAGTGGTGGGAGCACATACGTATTATCTCTTTCTTATGAAATTCCTGGCAGGTTTGAGCTGTCGAATCTTGCTGGAACACATTACAAGCTGTGTCAAGTGCAACATCCCATTTAGCAACAAAATTGAGCACAAACTTTTCAGGTATGATCTAGTTGGTTCAAAAGCTCTTAAGATCTTATTTTGTATCGTTAATTTACTCTTGCTGATGTAAAAGTAAACTTACTGTATTGTATGAACTGTTACAGTAATTCTGCATGAAATGAGTATCTTCAGCAAATTAAAGACATTAGTAAACCTTTGTTAGATTTTTTGTCCTCTTATTATACCCCCAAAACGAAGTTTAGGGGGGTATATAGGAGTCACCCGGTGGTTGGTCGGTCGGTCGGTCGGTCGGTTGGTCGGTCGGTCGGTCGGTCGGTCGGGCGGTCTGTTGCATTTTCCTTGTCCGGAGCATAACTTGAAAACTACAAGTTGGAATTCAATACAACTTCATACAATGATCAAGCACATTGAGAGGAAGTGCAGTGCACAAGAACTATAACTCCATCTTGACTAATTACAGAGTTATTGCCCTTTGTTAGTTTTCCTTGTCCGGAGCATAACTTGAAAACTACTGGTTGGAATTCAATACAACTTCATACAATGGTCAAGCACATTGAGAGGAAGTGCAGTGCACAAGAACTATAACTCCATCTTGTCTAATTACGGAGTTATTGCCCTTTGTTACTTTTCCTTGTCCGGAGCATAACTTGAAAACTACTGGTTGGAATTCAATACAACTTCATACAATGGTCAAGCACATTGAGAGGAAGTGCAGTGCAGAAGAACCATAACTCCATCTTGACTAATTACAGAGTTATTGCCCTTTGTTGCTTTTCCTTGTCCGGACTATAACTTGAAAACTACTGGTTGGAATTCAATACAACTTCATACAATGGTCAAGCACATTGAGAGGAAGTGCAGTGCACAAGAACTATAACTCCATCTTGAATAATTACAGAGTTATTGCCCTTTGTTAGTTTTCCTTGTCCAGAGCATAACTTGAAAACTACTGGTTGGAATTCAATACAATTTCATACATAATGAAGCACAATGAGAGGAAGTGCAGTGTACAAGAACCATAACTCTATCTTGACTCATTTCAGAGTTATTGCCCTTTGTTACTTTTTACTTGTCCGGAGCATTATTCGAAAACTATTGGTTGGAATTCAGTACAACTTCATACAATGGTCAAGCACAATGAGAGGAAGTGCAGTGTACAAGAACCATAACTCTATCTTGACAAATTACAGAGTTATTGCCAAGAACAATATCTCTTTTTAGTTTGTTTGCAAGGTATTCTGTTACTACGAACTTTCTCAGTTTATAAAGCAGTCTTTTGGGGGTATTAATCACATTTAGTGATAGCTCTAGTTACATATATCCTAGGATTTGCTGATGACAAATTAGCAAAGTTATTGGAAGTTGATCTGTACATAGTTTTTATATAAGTAAACATCTTCTAAAACCACAAGGCCTAGAGCTTAGATATTTAGAATGTGGGATTGCCTAGTGGACCTCTACCATGATTGTTCAAATTATGATCCATGGGTCAAAATTGATCCTGCCCACGGATCACTTGATTTTAAATGGGTATACAATGTCATGTATATAGGAAAAACTATAAAAATTATCTCTGAAACCACAAGGCCTAGAGCCGAGCTACATTGTACGGACGGGCTTGATCCCATACCATGCAGGCATCCTTGTGTATTATTGTAATATGTAACTAGAATTTAACACTTAGTTGGCGGTAATTTATATCGGTATGCATGTTAAGGATTTAACTGAGAGTTCACGATGCCACTTATCATGCTTAAATTCTCTAAACATGTATAACTTGTATATTGAATAATCTTTTCTGTTTTGAAATTTCATACAATGTACATGTTATACAATGTATATTTCAAGGATTAAGGAACTCGCATTGTAATCTTTGAATCTCACTTGCTGTTTGTATTCTCTGCGAGAATGCCTGGGGGCTGGAGATGTGATGTGGATCTGGGTTGTGAATCTGGTCTTTGTTCAGTCACATCACTTGATTTATCTGCCTGCTGTCCCTGCTTGTCTACTGTTCTGTTGAACTATACTGGTTTATAGCCCCTTTATTTGGTAGATGTTTTCAAGTTAAAGATATACATGTTATCGCTGTTTACTTTTTCATTAAAGTTAGTTTGTTTGCCGGTGAATTAAATTATAGTGGTATCTATGCAGAGAAGTACATGTAACTGGAAATTTGTAATTTTAAGATTTATTACAGACGTTTTGTGGGACTGTTTATGAATTAAGAGACATAATCACTATTCATGCATTCCTTGTTTAATATGCATTTAAAAATACCTGTGTGTTTGCAATGAAATCACTAGAAAATTATTGTGTTTGCCGTCTAATGACAGCTACTTTTCGCCAGCTTTGCAGGATAAAAAGAAATAATTACTGTTCAACTTTAAATTGTTTCAACTATAAAGTTGTTTGTCTGCTGCTTGCAGAAAAATGACTTGAACAAGAGCTGTCCCTCACAAGTGACGAATGCCCCTGAAAGAGGTGTCTCACAGTCTTATTTTAATTCAATTTTAAAATCCATGCAACACATCGGCTTGATGTGCTTGACATTTGTACCAAGTTCTTTTTAAATCAATCAATGCATGAAAAAGTTATAGTCCGGACATGAATGTGTGCATATATACAGGAATCCATTACCTTCCAGCTCCAAGTGTGACCTTGATTTTTGAGGTAGGAATGTGGGTCTTGCACCCGACACATTGTCTTGATGTGCTTGACATTTGTGCCAAGTTATTTTAAAATCCTTCAGTACATGATAAAGTGGGGACGCACGATGCGATTTTAATACCCTTCAGGATTCATGGGGATATAAATATTATTTTGTTGTTACAATTGCATGGATCGGATCTATCAATCAAACTGATAAAACTGACCAATCAGTTGGTGCTATCACTCGGCTCTGTAAGTAACGGCTATAAATCCACCCAAGCTTTCGTTACGATATGTATTTGTGCAACCAGTTACCAAGAGAAGGCATTTCTTATCAGAGAAATTGAATCAATGCATTAACGCCCTAAGCAAAGATCTTTTGAATTTCTGTATTATATAAACATCATCTCATGCATTCCACTAATTCTGTGGCCTTTTAAGAAATGATGTTCTTCCCCGTCATGTCTCAGTAATTGGGTCTTTTTCAATGCTATAAACATTGAAATAATGTTTAACTCAATATAAAAGATACTTGTATTTTAAAGAATTTGCAAATAAAATGTTTGGTTTTGGTCAAATTGCTACATATAAAACATGGGACTATAATATTAAAAATAAACTCTTTATTTAAAGAAGCTAACTTATTATGGATATGTCAATAAAGTAACGTATATATCTTACCTACCATGAGGCCTTCTATTAATATTAAAAAATAATCATACACAACACACAAACATGTAAAAACTATACATGTATATCACAACTTCATTTTATATAATACATGTACAATCATTTACAGAGTTATATGTATTTTTTATCATTATTCCTTATGGTAAAAATGTGTGCACTGTCAATGATGGGATATCATATAAATTTGACAAAGGTATTATGTATAGGGCAAGTTTGAACTCCTTAAGTATTTGTCCTGCAATCCTACTTTCTAAATTGTACTGAAAGCCCTGCATCTACAGGTTGAAGGCAACTTCTTGAGCCAGTCTGATAAAATTTGAATTTAAATTGTGACCTGTAGGGCGTTATTAAGGAAAAGCTAACTAGCCATTGTTACCTTGACCTTGGTATTAAGGAAAAGCTAGCTGAGGTCATTGTGACCTTGACCTTTGACCCCATAAACAATGGGGATCATATACAGGTTGCAGGCAACCTTATGAGCAAGTTTCATGAAAATCAAATATAAATTGTGACTTGTAGAGTGTTATCAAGGAAAAGTTAACTGACATATGGATGACAAACCACCATGGCATAAGCTCCACTGGACTAGTAGAACTAAAAATTGGGAAACTCAGCGTGGAACACATCTGTATCTTGAATTGCATAGTCTACACATTCTTCTAACGTATTAAATGTTTGCTCCGACAGTGTAATGGATAAATAACACTATGTTTGAATCATTCAATTATGTTATTAATATTATGACAAGATATCACGATAAACAACTACATTGAAAAACATTGGTGATGATCCAATTTTTGCCTTTTAAATGTAAAATTATGATCCTCAAAGAAACTGTTTATCACATTTTAGGATCAGGTACATTCTTACATTCTTGAGCAATTCCTGATATCATGAAAACCACTAAATAAATACAATATGAAATTTTCTTTTTTGATCGGGTTCAGTATAATTAGACAAGAGGGCAATGATGGCCCTTGATCGCTCACCTGAGTTCATAACAATATGAAGCTTACAGCTTCAAATCAAAGTTGAATTCTGCCTTAAAAACTGTACATATGGTTCAAATTTCAAAAACAGGAAAAACAGTCTTGTACATATTATTAAGGTGAAAAAAACAACAGAAATTAAGCTAATAGGCCAAGTCAATGCTACATTCAAAACTTTTAAGCTCTGGGCCTTCCAGTTTTAGATTTTCCTTTAGTTGCCATGGCAACCAGAGTTCTGCATGGAATACACTTCTTTGAATCATTTAAGTAGAGGACTATCCAAGGACCATTCTTGATTAAAACTGAAGTTGTTTCAAGCAAAATGTTGACGGATTGATGCGAGTATGAACGGACACTTCCTGACCACAATGGTTAACCCTGACCATTTTGTGCTCAGGTGAGCTAATAATTTTCAATTAATCACAGTCTATTATAATTTTGCAGTTTTCTGCTGGAAAAAGTTCATAATGGCGTTCATGCATTCCTGCGACTGCCATCGTCCCACAAGAACACGACACTCCTCCTTGTTCACGCTGTGAAGCATCTCCCGCTCGGCATCGCGAATTAAAACCTTCGAGTAACTCATACTCTGAAAATTTGTAGAAAACAGACAATAGAACAGATAGGATTGAATGTGTTATATATATATATACTTTTCTGGATTTCTTTTAAAAATGTAAAACATATATATTTTTTTCAGTCAACTGACTTAATGAGGAAAAATGAGTAAAACAGTGAATTGAAAACTAGAATGAAGATCGAGACAGAATAGTACATATTATTAAGGTGAAAAATTAATCACGAAAATAAGAAATAGTCGACTTATATAATTGAACTTGATTCAAGTTAGAGCTGGATTGATAAATTCAGGATTTCTTACCTCTTTCGGCAGCTTGGCAATAGCTTGAACTTTGGCACTTGTCTCTTTCACAAACACGTCGTCTGGAATGACCTGAGTGACTAGATTTCTGTTGAAGGCCTCGGCAGCCGAGATCTTTTTGTTAAACAATAACATCTCACTGGCTTTGGCAGCTCCCATGAGTTTCGGGAAAACATAGGACGAACATCCCTCGGGGGACTGACCGAGGTGAGAAAATGGTGTATGGAATGTAGCCTGGAACAGAAAGAAATCTGTTAAATCATACACAGACAGTGTAAAGGTCAGGGAATGAAAGCAAAATATTGATATGCATCATTTTGAAAAATACAATAAAAGATATTAATTGTGACTCTCGACTTAATTGATGTACAAAGTAAAAATTAGTTCGCATTATTGCCCAAGTCACTTTCTATTATCGTTTTAAGTTTCAACATTAGGAATATAAAACGAGAATTAAGCAAGAGGCCAAGATGGCCCTATATGCCTCACCTGAGTACAAGACCCAATGTGACAGAAATTCAACCATAAACTTTGTATTATAAGCACAAACATTCTGTTTGACCTTGACAAGATAAACATTCTGACCAACTTACATGATGATTGGCTAATGAATGTGACTACTAGAGTATTAACAAGGCTTTTAATCCCACGTGACCCACATTCAATCTTGACATAGAAATCTTCAAGAGGAACACTGACCAAATTCCATGACAAGGTATGGTAACAACTGAGAGTCACCTGTCAATTTAATTTGTTCCAGTGACCTAGTTTTTAATCTAAAGAGATACAGTTTCAAACTTGATCTTCAAATCATTGGGACAAACTTCTGACCAATTTTCATGGTGATTGATTAATAAATGTGACTTTGAGTGTTAACAAGGTTTTCCTTTGATTTGACCTGGTGATCTAGTATTTTACCCAGATTTGAAACTGTCTTAGAAATCACTGAGATAAGCATTCTGACCAATGTTCATAATAATTGCCAAAAAATTGAAATAAGGGATGATTTTTTTTCCCAAAATTACAGTATATTCCATTATACACTACTTTCTACACAGCACTGGTGAAATGAGAATAGAAATTACATGTATATTGTAACAGCTGACACCAAAATTCATACTACATGGTAAATGTGAGTAAGAGTTGAGTGTACCAAAAATATAACTTTTATGTGAAGATGGCAGGGGCTGTACTTACCCTATCACTTGCATACACTGCGTCAAACAATCCCAGAATTGTCACAGAAACACCAACAGCTGGCCCATTTATGAGCCCAATCAAAGGCTTTGGGAAGTCGATGAATGCTGTAACAAACCGCCTGCAATACAGAAAAACCTATGAAATCCTTACACTTCTGAATTCCTAGAACAGGCCTGTCCACCTGTTGATTACAGTGTCATAAATCACAGTAACCGACTGATATCAGGTTCAAACAGCAAAAACATCTCTATCTATATGAGGAGACCTTGAAAAGTTTTCTATTTGACATGTCCTAGTTATAGAAACAAAGCTTTAGTAATAAAATTCAGTAAGTTCAGTGAAAGACTTTTTTCAAGTAACAATCTATATGTATGATGCAACACTATGCTGATAATTCATATCCCTGCTTCTGTAAGTTGTCCAATAAAAGGTTTGAATTTATTTTATACAAATTTATTCTAATTTGTAAATGAAGAAAGCTTCTGTAGCTTATTGTTCTACAATACTTATTCCAGATCTCATCAGTCTCAAATGAGAGGCAGGGAGTGTTTCATTGCTGCTACCCATCTACAGTTGACTGGACTTAGGTCTGTGTGGCATCGGTGTCTTTACCTTAAGGACGCACCTTGTGCTTCGGCAGGGATTTGTACTGGGCACTTCCTATTCAGGAGACAGGGGTCCTAACCACTGAGATATTGAGGCCCGCATGAAAGGTTTCACACAGTATCTCCATTAACCACAGTGTTACATTTAAGAGTAAAAGACCAGCAACTTACTCTAAGAGTTCTCCACCTTTCACAGCCATGTCAGCTATACCTTCAGGGGGGATGTTCATAAAATTACTCAAGTCATTCCCGCTACAGTAGTAATCTCCAGAACCTAGCAAACGAGAAATATTGTAGGTAAAATGACAAAGTTGCGGACTTACTGAAGAATATCCTCAAACTTCTCAGCCATAGCAACAATTCCCTCAGGTAGCATGTTTATGAAGTTACCCAAATCATTTCCACTACAAAAATAATCTCCATAGCCTGGGAAAGAATTGGATAAATGTAACTTATGTTAATGTTTTTGTTTAATCTCTACCTTTCATGCAGCAAACATGTAAAACTTTTCTTACTAAAGTATAATTGACCAATGTTTTCAGAAAACCAACAAATCTTACATTCATCATGTTTTATGTCATCATGTTTTAGATGACTGTAAATGAACAGAATCAAATGTCACATCAATGATCAGCAAAAATGCTTCAATGTCGTCTTTGATGGATAAATAGAGTATGTACTCGGACCAGACAGCAAAAAGATCTAATAAAGGGGTAGAACTCTGTCAAAATTCATGCAGGAGTTGATCTGTTTAATGACCTCTGATACCTGCAACTGCAAGCTTTCAAGTCAGTAATGATAACCCTGATTTCTAGTCTGTATTGGGGGCAAAATTTCTCCACAATACATACAGGATTTATGAGAGTTGATGATCTGGGCTTGTTAATAGACGATGAAAACCTGCCCAAAGTTTTCACGAAATGCATATGTTTTAGAGATGGAATTTTTGTGCAAACCTTCAACCAAGATATGACACCAATGTCAAGGTAACTAAGTTGATTAACTTGCACCATTCTTTAAATAGTTTAGCTAGTTTTAATGTAACAGGGCTCAAATTTGAGGTTCTGATTTTGAAAAGAGAATGCATTAAGAAACATAATTTATTTGTTAGCAAGATTTGAAGGAGAATACATGTCTGTTGTACCTGTCATGGTTGCTATGACAACTGAGCTATCATCAGCAGCTTCCTTTAATGCTACAATCAACTCTTCATACATCTAAAATAAAAAGTTTCCACTCGTTGAAAAACCTCACAATATGCTTAAGAGTTTAGAGTCTTCTAGGATATATCAGTTATTTACCAGTATTCTCACTTGTGCTGAATTTTAGGTGTGAAAGTTTTGGTGAAAGGAAGTAGACTGGGAGATGGCTAAATCTGTAGTAAATCACTGACCAAACTGCTTTATCCACAAGAGAAAACTTTTTAAAAAGTTATAATTGTACATCATTTCTGACAAACCACTTTAAAGTATACAGTGAAAACTTACTAAGGGCAATAACTTCTTAAAATGTAACAAAACATACAGGTAGTATACACAATAGACCTTCCAATCACAGAACTTCTGAAGAAATATTTGATATGAAACACACTGGACTGAGACAGGTACACAATGTTAGTCGTCATCATTTAAATCTCTTTTATACCAACTCACCTGCATAGTGATGGCATTTTTCTTGTTTGGTCTGTTCAGAGTTATATTGTATATACCATCTGTGCAAGATACAGCTAGGGTTTCAAACTTCTGTCCCTCCCCTGCTGGGGCCTCTGAGGACTGTGCAGACTCTGCTCCAGCCAAGTTGTCTACTAATTCTATGTACTGTTTCTGGGCCTCGTCCTAAGTGTTCAGATGTTAGGTATCAATTATGTTTAATAAAAAAAATGTATTTTACTTAGTATGTAGGAATCAGCAATACCAAATTATCAATCACTTGTAAGTACTTCTACAGGTCTAACAATCAGTTTTTTTAGACCAACAAGTTTTACTACTATCTTGAAATAAATATGTTTTAATAACTAGAGAACGCTTTGGCCTAGTGTCCTCAAAATGGGTAAGGTTGGTTTGTCACCACAAGTAAAAGACCTATTGATTTCAACTGGCCAATGTCATGGTGACCTTTATTGCAAAACAACTAATTGGCTACTGTTTGAAGGGGAGGGGTATACATGTTTTACAAACATCTCTTGTTCCAAGGTGCCCAGCAGTTACAGTAGCTGCAGAGCTGGTTAGTCATTGAACTTCTGAAGCACAAATTGAAAGAATTTTGTGTCATCCTCTGCTATTTTTCCATAACTAGTTTTCCATAGCGAGAAGGTTTGTAAGAGATATTCAAAGTGAGAAAAAATGAATAACATAATTAATGGATCCATATTAATTACGAGTGATAGTTTACAATATTCTGTAAACTTGACAGCCTTAAATACTGATAAGGATGATGATGATGATGATGATGATGATGATGATAACAATAACACATTATCATCAGCATTATCATCACCAGGTGATTAAGAGCCATATTATACCTGAGACATTGCACCTAAATCATTCCATGAATTCCATTTATATTTCCCAACAATGTCCATCATTCCAGGTTTAGGCACATTACACTTTCCTACAGTAGCCTGGAAGTATAAGCATTCACTATTAACGTAAAAGGTACTGTCTAACATATAGGACAAAAATATTAACACTGCTTCAGATGTTTTAAATATGACAAAAAATTATATGGATTATCCAACATTAACGCTGGAACATCAATGTGATCAATGACTGATGACACTATCTGCATGTAAAAACAGTTCTAAGTGAATACAGTTGGACTGAATTTAAAAGCATTCCAACACACTACATAACAAAAGTGACCATTTAAATAAATCTGGTGCATGCTTGATGCAAGGAACTGCTACAAGTTTGACTGAAACTCACAGTTACTCTGAATCATTCTGTTGAAACTGTACCTGTTTAAACAGTCCATACATCTTCAGTTTGACATCATTTCCAGGATCTTCTTTCAGCTGACTGAGTCTTTCCTTTGCCTTGTTGAACTCTGCATCATATGCACCCATAGTGTTCAATGCAACATGAAATGAACGGCTTTGAGAGTTGAAATACAAAACAGATCTGAAAGAACAAATATATTTGGACTGCTTATAATGTACAAATATTTATCACTTGTCCTGAAGAATTACAGCTGCAGTTGAGAGTATGTCATGACAACATGACCATTCGGAAGTTCTGTACAGCAAGTATTTAAGTGTCTACCAGCAAGGCTAGATTTAGACTTAAGCAATTCTTCAGATACCAAAGTTACCACCTCAAAAGCCCTGTGGTACATGTGCAGGAGGTTGTTTGTTCACATTATACCAAAGATGTAAACAGATACATTTGTTTTACCTGGCACTTCAGATCAGTCATACAAACATATACTGTAACCATGCATGGTGGTTCCTTTTATGAGAAAAATATTCACGGATTTATAGCATTGATCTGTTTTAGATCAGACAGCATATGCCTGCTTTTAACCAACCCAGTGACTTTGGGTCAAATTACAGTTTTTCATGTTCCTTTTACTTTTCAGGTCAAATGTTTCATTAAATATTTTGTTAAGAACCTTTTTATGTCAGTCTGGGCTTTTATTCTGAGAATGGGGATGGGACCTAGGCTTCTCAAAATGGGAAATTTTTATGTGCCGCTGTGGTGCCATCCATATTGAGAAATTTTACGTGCGTTCTCATTTCAAATTGGGAAATTAATTAAACACAAAATATTTGCTGAAAACTTGGAGTGTTCCCCTCTGTGACAGAAAACTGATCTGGTGCTTTAAATATAGCTGGAAAATTATGTGAAGAGATTTTCAGACTTGAAAGAGAGAACATCAAAACAAAAGTCATGTCAGATTGGCTAACAAGTAATATTTACAGCACCAGATTTTCTGGAATATTTGCAATCTTTTTGGCGAACTTAAAATTTTTAGATTGCAAGAAAACTGTTTCTCGGCATTTTCTAAAGCTTAAAACAATTCAATGATGTTCCCCGCATATTATACCCGTTTGTTGCAAATTTTTGAGAATGTACACCAATTTTACGGCGATTTAAGGCTTAGAAATCTAATGCATCATCATTAGCCTAAATAGAAGATACTGAATGTTATTTGACATGAGTTTTGGGAATTTTCTTTTATTTGTTTGAAAAAAAAATTGACCTCAATAGGGAAATTTCTTCTTTTATTTCAATGGGGAAGGGGCCGAATATCAGCCCCTATTATATAGAGTAACAAGAGGGCCAATATGGCCCTATATCGCTCACCTTGGTACAAGTCCACTTGCCTGGTGGAAGATCACTAGATAATGTTATATACCAAATAAGTTTTCCTATATACGCCTTTGTAAAACAAATGATCCCGCCCGGGCACAGTCAATTTTGACCCCAGGGGCATAATTTGAACAAACTTTGAAGAGGTCTACTAGGCAATGCTACATGCTAAATATCTAAGCTCTAGGCCTTGTGGTTTCAGAGAAAAAGATTTTTTAAAGTTTTCCCTATATAAGCCTATGTAAAACTAAGTGACCCCCGGTGCGGGGTCAATTTTGACCTGGGGGTCACAATTTGAACAATCTTGGTAGAGGTCCACTAGCCAATGTTACATGCCAAATATCTAAGCTCTAGGCCTTGTGGTTTCAAAGAAGAAGATTTTTAAAGTTTTTACTATATAAGCCTATGTAAAATTAAGTGACCCCCCGTCCGGGTCAATTTTGATGCGAGTGTCATTATTTGAACAATCTTGGTAGAGGTCCACTAGCCAATGCTACATGCCAAATATCTAAGCTCTAGGCCTTGTGGTTTCAGAGAAGAAGATTTTAAAAGTTTTTCCTATATATTCCTATGCAAAACTAAGTGACCCCTGGTGCGGGGTCAATTTTGACCCGGGGGTCATAAATTGAACAATCTTGGTAGAGGTCCACTAGCCAATGCTACATGCCAAATATCTAAGCTCTAGGCCTTGTGGTTTCAGAGAAGAAGATTTTTAAAGTTTTTCCTATATATTCCTATGCAAAACTAAGTGACCTCCGCCTCCCGGGGTCAATTTTGACCCGGGGGTCATAATTTGAACAATCTAGGTAGAGGTCCACTAGCCAATGCTACATGCCAAATAACTAAGCTCTAGGCCTTGTGGTTTCAGAGAAGAAGATTTTTAAAGTTTTTCCTATATATTCCTATGCAAAACTAAGTGACCCCCGGTGCGGGGTCAATTTTGACCCGGGGGTCATAATTTGAACAATCTTGGTAGAGGTCCACTAGCCAATGCTACATGCCAAATATCTAAGCTCTAGGCCTTGTGGTTTCAGAGAAGAAGATTTTTAAAGTTTTTCCTATATATTCCTATGCAAAAACTAAGTGCCCACCCGCGCGGGGTCAATTTTGACCCGAGGGGTCATAATTTGAACAATCTTGGTAGAGGTCCACTAGACAATGCTACATGCCAAATATCTAGGCCTTGTGGTTTCAGAGATGATTTTAAACGTTTTTCCTATTTGTTGCCATAGCAACCAGAGTTCTGCATGGAATGGAATTCTTTGAACAATTTTGGTAAAGCTTCATGCAAGGAACATTCCTGCATAGTTTTATCAACATTGGCCTAGAGGTTTCAGAGGAGATGTCATTTGAATCAAAATGTTGACGGACGACGGACAATCATTGATCAGAAAAGCTCATCCTGGCGTAGCCAGGTGAGCTAAAAAAAGAAAATGGCCTGTATGTAAAAAGCTTTCAGTTAATATTTGTGTTCTTGTAACTCCCATCTATAAATAAGGTGTTTTTTTTTGTATCTTGTTAACATAAACATCATGGCGGCCAACACAAATAAAACTTAACAAAATCAACAAGACATTTTAAACTTATTCCTGCTTTGATTGATACTTGATCTTTATAGGAATAATCCGTATATCAATGGAACCCTTTATATTAGTTCTGGCTTCCATAACTAAATTGGTCTTTTTTATTGTGTCAGTTGACCATATTTATATAATGAGAAATAGGAATAATAGCGTCAAAGACCTTGGGCTAGTTATCTAGAAGCCCAACTAATTGTGCGCCAGGGCTTTTTGCTATATACGACAGCCACCCGTAAAGGCAGACATCTACGCACTATCAGTTTGTAAAATTGGTCAGTCTTGCTGTTGAAATATTGAGGCTAGTTGTCTTTAAGATCTATGCGACATTGAAGGATGTTTTTACCACTTTAATCTTTCTCTCTATTCTACTATAGATATTTTACACAAGTTAACAACCCAATTGTTTTTATTTTCACTCTTACACTATCTATCCATAACAGTCTAAAGAGAGGTGTGACAGTGTCAAGAGATAGATAGGTTAGTTCACTTTATCTGCCAGTACCACAAAAATGGGTGGGAGGGGTACATTTACTAAGTATAGATTATTCTTTTGAACAAAATCGAACGTATAAGGACTATCAATTTACTGTTGTTTATTGTAAAAACATAAAATATTTTACTTTTCAAGTTACCGAAATGTGTAAATTTTCATATATAAAAAGAATTATGGAAAATCTTATAACCGACTAATTTTCCTGAGAATGGGCGCTGCCATTTTGTCCAAAGGTGACACCTACCGGGCACCGGCTGCGTTTCCTGTAATGGCGGGCACCGGCGAATTTGACTACGAGGTGAGAGAAATCGATTTCCAAT